>SJYA01001145.1:1066226-1220520 GCA_006410615.1 Neotragus moschatus
TTGGAAAGCTTAGCTGTGTTTAGTGCCCACTGATGAAAGCAGTGTTCTCTGATCCATGCTGCTATTGTTGGTTTTAGTTTAGCTCCCTCTCAATCAATATCTAACAGGGCATGATTTAATAAGGTTTTATAATCTCCCCAAAATGGGGGGGTAGGGTGGTTGTGGTATTGTCATGCATCAAAGGGGGCCTTTCAGGTTTCTTTGCTTTCACCTGCTGGGACCCATTTGGTCTCTTTCAAAGAGAATGCAATGACAAAATGAATGAGAAATGCTAGAATAAGAGTCCCTTATTCTACCCAATAGTATAATCAATGGGTACTTGTAATCCCTATTGTACCTCACAGAGGTAGTTGTAAGACAATTAAATCTCGCTTCTCAGGCAAATGATTTTGGTAGTTAACCTGAAACAGCCAACAATATTGAAGAGAATGAATGCATTTGAAGCAATGATGTAATGGGATACTGCCTGGCCAGAAAAGCATGCCTGTGTATTGATGTGTGTGTGTGTGTGTGTGTGTTTATCTCAGTTGTCTATATCCACAGTTTTCATGGTTCACAGTCCTTTAAATATTACCTGTGTAAGTAGCTAAGATTTTAAGCAATTTTTACAATCTGTCTTTGAACTTTTATTTTAAACGAACATGAAAATATTCATGTTTTTGCAGCATTATACACTCTAAACTGTAGTTCCATAAACAGAAAACATTTACATAGTTAACATCAGTTTGATATGACAACCAATTTAGTTTTAATTTCATTTGCATCAGCTAAATTCAATTTCTCTTTCCCTCCATAGTTGCTTGAATGTCAAAGGGAGGCTTGTAGTCTTTGAAAGACATGTGCTCACTGTATTATTTGTCCACCTTCAGTTGTGTGGGCTTCTTATTCTGTTTCAAGTATTGTCTATCAAGAAATCCTATGGTTTACCTTTTTAGGAGAGAACAAATTGTGACCAGTGATAAAATTGCATAGCACACACAGATTCTAAAGATTTGTGAAGAAAAATTATACTCTTGTTGAAGTCCTGTGCCTGTTAATAAACACTAAATCACAAATAAAAGGACCAAAGACATTACTATATCAGGTACACAAAGATGCTTTTTAAATAACTTTAATATGAAAGGACTCTTCCTTTCAAACAATTTAAATATTCTCCTAATTTTACTTCCATCTCATTTATGTTGAAAATGCCCGCATTCCTTTGCTGAAGTTCTTTGAGAATCCTCAAGAAGTTATTGTTTATAGTAACTCCCAACTTTATTCTTGAGGTAAAATCTTACGTTTAATTAACACACAAACATATAATCAACACACTTTTGACTCTGGAGGGTACAGATTTTCTTTCCCACCTGAAGAGTTTTTAATAAAGTGTTATTGATTTGGGAGATCTGTACCCCAAAAATAGATTGACCTGGATACACAGAAATCCACAGATGTGTGCTCTGCACTCAAGTGTGTATGTATTTTTCATTGTTATGCTGACATGTAGCTACCTTGTATGTAAATAAAATAGCTCTTCATTGATGCTTACACACATAATTCCTTCAATTATCTTTAAATATTGAAAAGCAGCTCTCAGGGAACTAGAAATGGTATTGTATTTGACTTCCAAGGCGGAAATATTAGGTATCAGAATTCTACATACTTTTAGATTATTTTTTAAATCTGTTATTTTGCTATGTTTAGATCATACAAAAGTAAAGAAATCCACTAGAAGAATAAATTGACCTGAATAAAACGATGTATTCCCTCATAATGCTGAGTTTAGGGAAGAGTAAGACACCCGACTCCTCTGGATACTTCCAAACGAGCCTCACTAATTGGGGTAACCCAAGCCAATGGCCAATTGAAAGACTCGAGGTCAGGTGTTTTATTACCAGGATAGTATTCAAAAAAATGACTGTCAGGGGTGAACGAAGAATTATGTCAAGAGCATTCAGCATTACTGCCACTAAAGAGAGAGGAGGGTAAAAACATTGTGCAGAAAAACATGTCATTTTCTAAATGAGCTAGGGGAGGAGGCTAGGGCAATAATGTGGCCTTCAGCTGTTGGTTTATTATTAGGCTTCCATTGCCATGATCCCCACCTGCATTAGGCAGAAGTAGTTTTAATACAGAGGCACTTTACTACTTTGCTTTCTTGTGGAGGAAAAAAGTAGCTGCGAAGGACATGCAGATGAGGTTTGTTCTTTGTGGTTGTTTGTTTCCCCATCTACCCTTTGCTATTTTCCTGGGTCTGTAGCCAATCTTAGCTTTGTTGTCTGATTTGCCATGGAACAGTGAACATTGCTTTTCCTAGCCAAATCATCCAGTGTTAAATGGTATGTGATACAGATCAATAGGGCATCTACAGCTGTACAAAAAGGGCAATGTTGTTTCTATTAACAATTTTGAAAGAGTGCGGCCTAGTGGTTAAAGGATTAAATTGGGTATTGAGGGTTTTGATGTCTTGAATTCTAATTCTACCTAAGCCACTGGATTCCCGCTGAAGTTGTCAGCAAGCATTTTCATTTCTCAGTCTTTCTGGAAAATGATGAAAGTGATCCACAGGGTCAGATACTTAGCCTGTCATGTGATCATTCAGTAAACAATGAGAATCTGGAGGACTGGTGAAGACATGGAAAACATCTCAGTAACTTGCATACATATGTTCCTTCAAACCTTCTCTCAGACTAAGTGCTCCTGTTCTTTTTCATATACTGCTCTATGCTCTGAGCTCTTTTTCCATCCTGAGTAAGAGCGTTTATATAGCCTGCCCTGGTGGTTCAGATGGTAAAGAATCTGTCTGCAATGCAGGAGACCTGGGTTCAGTCCCTGGGTCGGGAAGATCCCCTGGAGGAGGAAACGGCAACTCACTCCAGTGTGCTGGCCTGGAGAATTTCATGGACAGAGGAGCCTGGCAGGCTACAGTCCATATGGTTGCAAAGAGTTGGACACGACTAAGCAACTCACACACACGTACACACACATACACGTTTATCTATTTGGTATTTTAGTTGAACTGGGGCAAGGGCTTCTTTTGGTTTTGGTTACCAACATTCTCCTTCAGGAATAGAATTCTATATTTTTATTTCACGAGAGCCCCTCATCAGTGGCATTTTAGTCAGCTGTATTGTAGAAAATAGCTTTGGCGAAGTGGTTGGCTTTTTGTGGCCATCACCAGGACTAGGTGTAAATGGTTGTTCATAAGGATTATCAACGTGCCTGCCTCTTTATTTCAGCTTGAGGAGAGGTCTGGCTGGGTGTATGTGTGCTCACGTGTCTGTGTGTGAGAGAGAAAGAAAACAGAGGCAGAGAGAGAAGTTTTAGAAAGTTGTATATTGTTGTTAACTCAGGCTAACTTTGAAAGGGTGATAGGCCCTCATATTACATTTCCTTCTCAGCTTTCTAGATTCCAGTTGATCTGAACCGTTTCGTCCTTCCTCCTCCTCCTGGCTCGCTCTCTCTGCTTCCCAGTTCATTTCAGAAAAATGTTATGTTTTGTAAATGATTCACTCAAGCAGCAAATCAGAGAAGGAGCAGAGTGACATATTATCCTTGGTGTAATCAAATAACGGGTCCAACCTTAATTTTATTCAAATATTGGTGGTTTAGTTTAATTTTGTTTCACTTTGTTTTGGTCTGTTCGTTGAGTATTATACTCAGTAGAAGTGGAAATGTAGTCCTGGGTAGTTGAAAACTGGTGAAAAACTAAAAATTCTGAAGCTGAAGCTACTGTGAATGGAGATGGAGACTGGGCCTCACTCTGTGGACTTGGGGGACAGACAGCTCAGCCTCGGTCATAGATCCAGTGTTTAGGGCAGTGCATTGTGAGAAGGCTTGTGGAGAAAACATCTAGGAAGCTAGAATTAATATATAGATAAAGTAGGTGCCCTTAGTTTTAGGATAGCTGACTTAACGACTGAAGTTTCTGTGAAAGAAGTAAATGAAACCAACAAATCCTTCTTTCCCCAAACTGATGGTGAATTTTTAATCGTTTCTTCCATGTTTTGCATACTAAAGAGAGAAGACTTTTAGGCACCTAAAGATGCTGAAGTGCTTTCTATGGTCTGTATGCTTTCTATGATCTTCTTTAATTTTAATTTTTCTAATTTATTCCAGCTTAAGATTTTTTATTTAAAAAATGTAACTCAAATTTATGATACTCCAAACCGTGTTGTTTTTTTTTCCCCCAAAGAAGTGTATTTATTTTATTAACAGTTTCCAAATTACTAATGGGTGTCTGGTTTTTCTTAAAGATAACAATGGCTTTGTAGAAGCCTGACCACGAGCATGAAATAAAATATCAGTAGATAAGCTGAGGAGCTTATTTCTATGTAGTCACTACTCTGTTATTAGTGTGTGCTTTTTATTGTCACAGACTGAATAGGACATTTAGTTGTTTGAATATTCAATTATTAAATTATTTGCTATTTAGTTAATTGGTTGGCCAAATAAACCAACCAGTATTCAAGGAAAAAAAAAAAAACTCTCTCAAGAAAAAAATAAAAATAAAACCCACAGAAAAGTCTTTTTTTAAAAGTAAGATTCTGATCAGTAGATTTTCTTTATATTCTATAATACTAATACTACAGAAAACCAATTGACAAATGAGAATGAAATGCATTACCGATCATTTCAAGTACTAGTCAACTCTGCTTGGTGTGACTCCAACTGTAATGTGCATGTGGCCTTTTAAACTTGACCTAGTACACCTACAAAAGCATTTACAAGT
This sequence comes from Neotragus moschatus, assembly GCA_006410615.1. Lineage (NCBI taxonomy): Eukaryota > Metazoa > Chordata > Mammalia > Artiodactyla > Bovidae > Neotragus > Neotragus moschatus. The sequence goes on from SJYA01001145.1 coordinate 1,070,941, forward strand.
GGTTTTTGCATAAAATGACGTTGCAAGTTTGATCAGACTCTTTGAATGTATGAATACAAAAAAACCAACACAAAATATTAGTCTGTGTTGCTTCCACCCATTACCCCTCTACCGTGAAAACTTGGGAGTGTTGGTGTTTTCCATTTTATGGAAATAGTTTAGTCATTTATTCACATGGGGGTCCAAATTTTTTTTTTTTAATTTAGAAAACACTTTCATTGAAATAATTAACACAGTCATTATGGATGCATTGTCCTTCTCAGAACCAGTGTAATGCTATTATTTTTCAGCAAGTGATGAAGCAGAACTGAACGGGCAGTTTCTAAAGCATATATGTATATACCTGCAGGTGGCTTCTCAAGCACACAGTGACTTTCTGCTCCACTGGCATTAAATACTTAGATACCACAAAAAACTTAGTTGCCGCTCACAGTCAGTTGAAATCATACTTCTAGAAATTGTTTTAGATCTGCATATAAAACCACTCATTTTAAGTATTAAACCATTAGTCTGTATTATATCTCTTATGACCAACTGTGAATTCTATAGAATGTCTTAAGAAAGCAAGTCAGTTATGTGCATGTAAGGCTCCTATTTCAAGATATCTATCTACCTACCTATATCTATTTTATAGCAACTCATATAATAATAATGGAGTTTTGGAGACTGTACTAAAAGTGTAGATATTAAATGATACCAAAGATTAGAGCCATTGAAAATATGATTCACAGGACTCAATTCATGGATTTATTTAACATCACAAATTAATTTAAGTTGCCATAAACTAAAAATACCCAGGGTAAAATGATATAATGTTGCCTATGAAGTAACTTTGCCAGGTTGTCCATTTGATCTCCAATATTTGTATTTTTAAAGAAGTGTGATTACATTTTATTGAACCCTTATTTAAAACATTCCTAAATGTTTTAATTGAATATCACCATAAAATCTCTGGTTTTCACAAATTCATTGAACTCAAGGCTAAGAGGATATCCGAAAATGATAATCTTCCTCTGAGAGGCAACACACAGGGGAAAAAGGAAACCTTTTCATCAGTGGCTCAAAACTAAAAAAAAAAAAAAAAAATTGCCTTTAGAAATCTTTCAAATTTTGAATTATAAAACCCATTATATGTATAAACATAGCTGTATCAGTAGCACATGAAATAAATTATGCAGTTCAGCTTTTCAATGTGTAATATAGTTTTTGATCATATGTAAATTTGCTATAAGAGGTTTTAAAAGGAATCTTTTAAGATATACCCCAAACTACAGCAGATTTGTCATTCATGCCCTGCTGAGCATAGAGGCCTAATTTTACCTTTTTGCTATTATTTTAAATTAAGGTACTTATCCAAAAGATCAAAACAGCTTTTACAATGGACATTTTGTGAAGCAAGATGGTGATACTATCTGGGAGACTATGGTAATTGTTCCTGTTGTGGAGGCCCAGGGAGGTATATGCCTTCTGTATATATCATACATCAAGAAGCTTAGAACGCACCCCTTATAAAAGTATATCTCCAAGTTTGGAGGGTAGATTAGTAGATACCTTGTGATCAAGCAGAAACACTCTATGAAGCAAAAGCGTCGCATTTGAAAAGCAAGAACAAAGGTATTTCCTTTTGGCTGGTAAAGAATTAAAAGAGGACAACCGCCATTCTGACAGCAGTTTTAAATCCAGCTTTTCATTTTGCAGTCCTTAATGAGGGACTCCACAATATCAGATGAAGAAAGACAAAGAGAATCTTTGATGGAAAAAAAAAACCGGGAAAGACAGCGAGATGACTGAGAATATGAAAACTTTGTGTGCGGTGGTTTGAGCGCCAGGCTAACGCTGAAGGGACTTCTCTTTGCCCCTCACTACNATCACAAATTAATTTAAGTTGCCATAAACTAAAAATACCCAGGGTAAAATGATATAATGTTGCCTATGAAGTAACTTTGCCAGGTTGTCCATTTGATCTCCAATATTTGTATTTTTAAAGAAGTGTGATTACATTTTATTGAACCCTTATTTAAAACATTCCTAAATGTTTTAATTGAATATCACCATAAAATCTCTGGTTTTCACAAATTCATTGAACTCAAGGCTAAGAGGATATCCGAAAATGATAATCTTCCTCTGAGAGGCAACACACAGGGGAAAAAGGAAACCTTTTCATCAGTGGCTCAAAACTAAAAAAAAAAAAAAAAAATTGCCTTTAGAAATCTTTCAAATTTTGAATTATAAAACCCATTATATGTATAAACATAGCTGTATCAGTAGCACATGAAATAAATTATGCAGTTCAGCTTTTCAATGTGTAATATAGTTTTTGATCATATGTAAATTTGCTATAAGAGGTTTTAAAAGGAATCTTTTAAGATATACCCCAAACTACAGCAGATTTGTCATTCATGCCCTGCTGAGCATAGAGGCCTAATTTTACCTTTTTGCTATTATTTTAAATTAAGGTACTTATCCAAAAGATCAAAACAGCTTTTACAATGGACATTTTGTGAAGCAAGATGGTGATACTATCTGGGAGACTATGGTAATTGTTCCTGTTGTGGAGGCCCAGGGAGGTATATGCCTTCTGTATATATCATACATCAAGAAGCTTAGAACGCACCCCTTATAAAAGTATATCTCCAAGTTTGGAGGGTAGATTAGTAGATACCTTGTGATCAAGCAGAAACACTCTATGAAGCAAAAGCGTCGCATTTGAAAAGCAAGAACAAAGGTATTTCCTTTTGGCTGGTAAAGAATTAAAAGAGGACAACCGCCATTCTGACAGCAGTTTTAAATCCAGCTTTTCATTTTGCAGTCCTTAATGAGGGACTCCACAATATCAGATGAAGAAAGACAAAGAGAATCTTTGATGGAAAAAAAAAACCGGGAAAGACAGCGAGATGACTGAGAATATGAAAACTTTGTGTGCGGTGGTTTGAGCGCCAGGCTAACGCTGAAGGGACTTCTCTTTGCCCCTCACTACCTAGTAGGGAGGCTGCATAACAAATAGCAGGCTCGCCCCCAAAGAGCCAAAAGGTAAAGTTCTCAGGAAACCCCGGTAAACACTGAAATGATTTTCACTATTCCAAATTTAATTCGACATTTTCTGAGTGTCGTGGGGGGAGGGAGGGTGGAGGCCCCTCTTTGTGTCCTGAAAAGTGTCTTGCGACACAGAAAGATGTCTCTGAAAGAAAATGCATCTTGTGTGGCTGAACGCTGAGCTCTCAGCAGGAGTATAAACTCTTCCAGGGCGCAGGCGGTGGTGGTGGAGCGACCCAATGCAGTGCTCTCATGCCATCTAGTGGCTCCATGAGAAGTTCCCCAAGACCCTCTCATCTCAGGAAAGCATTCCTGTTCGCATGGAGATAATGTCTACAAGGCAAGGGAAGGGGAGGAATTGCCATAGTTATTCAGAGAATTCAGACAAAAAGGAGCCGTTTTGCTTGAAAAATGTAAAGACCGTAGTTTTAAAATATCTCAGAGGTTTAAATAACCTGGCTTTTAGTTGTTGGTGATGTTTTAGTTTGGGTGGATATAGTCCTAGAATTAGGATTCTTCTTCTATTCCTATCCATTTTTTGAATTTCTCCCCCACTTCTCTTCAAAATTCCTGTTTGGATTTTCATTTTCTCCAAAAGTGGAAGCCTCTTTTTTTTTTTTTTTTCTTGACTCTAACAGGCTTTCACTTTTCAATAAATTGTCCCCTTTGGGCATAAAGTCAAAGAACCACCTCGTTGGAAACACTTAAAATAGTTCTATTCTCTGATGCTCTTCCCTGACCCCCACTCTCAGCCCCGCCAGAGCAACAGCACTTGGAACCTCAGTTTGCCAAGATTTACCAGCTAAGGTATTATTGCCATTCTCAGAAATACAGCTTTCCACTGTTATCCTTGTAAATTATCATTAAGGTGGCCATAGTCACACTATATGTATGTAGAGTGTGCTTGAACTTTCCTAAATAAGTTAATCTTCAACTGGCATTGAGAATCCTTTACCATAAACCGCACATTTCTATCTTTCCTTTTACAGATTTGTTTCACATGCGAAGGGATTCTGCCTTTGAACCCATTGATTCGCATGTTTTAAAGCATTCTACTCTGGCAGTACAGGCTTGCCTTCTTGGATAATGTGAAAAGATTAGATTTGTAATGTTTTTGCTGTGAGGTTATAGATGCCTTTTAATGACGCAAGGAAGCTGATTTCTAAATTTGTTTTATCAAGTATCTGCATAGTGTTAGTCATGGATCAAGGATTAAAGTCACCAAAAAGGGGAAGGGCTATAGCGCTACATATATAAACCAGGAATGATGAAGACCTCATGGCATGAGAATCACGTGTTTTTTTATTATGGTTGTAGATCAACAAGAAATACAAGTTTCTTATTGAACAGGGTGTTCAATGGAAAGATAAATACTTTAATAAAACATCCCAACTTGAAAGGCTCTAGTAAATGAATTTAGTACTTGTTTAAGAGGTGTGGAGCTTTAACTTTTCATACATTTAAAGTAACATCACAGAGGGAAAATAATGTTATTGGGTACTTTCTTTACTTTTGGCATATGTATTAAAGTACTCACTTTCAAAGATTCAGTTATGAGCCAAATTAGAAATTCAAAAAGTAGAAATTTAATCTTTGATTGGTGGGATGTGTTGCCTTAGTTGTATTCTTCTTGAACATTTGATTTTGGCAATAAGCAGATATCTTCATGTAAGAATACTCCTTTAAAAATAACAAGCCAAAGAGAATGTTCTTTAATTTTCCCACTTTGTACTAAATTTTAGTATAAATTGCTTAATGAGAAGTCTGGGTTTTCACTTTTTTCCTTGTTTGCAAAATTTAAACAACGATGAGGGAAAACTCATGTTACAAAAATTATTGAATAATTTTCCTGAATTTTTTATCCTTAAATGGCAATATTAGATCCTAAACAAGAAATACAGTTCAGCTGTTTAGTGATTTTTAATTTTCCTGTGTAATGTCTTATCTGAACTTTAAATAATTTTAAAATTGTATTCAGTTTTTTACATTTTCTATTATTGCAAATGTACTTCTGTTTTATTTCCATATGCAAAAAAGGTACTTATAAAATTCTGAGAAATATTGTTCTAGTTTTTAATATAATATTTGTGTTAATTTAATGAATATGTATTTCAAATTCAGTAGCTTCTCTACACTTCTCACTATCAATAATATTGAAAACTATAGAGAGTAATGTTCCTTTAAAAGAGCATTCAAAAAATTTTGGAACACTAAGAAACTCTTTTGCTGGTTGGCATACTAATACTTTTCTGTATTTCTTCTAAGAAGATTTACAGAGATAGAAAAGATAGACTTTCAAAAAATTTTAAAAACATGTCTCAGTAAAATATTACTTTTCTAATAAAGATAAATTCACTACAACTACATATATTCATTGTTTTAAAGAAGTGGGGGCAAAAATCTCAAGAAGGTTTTATTTCAGAGAAAAAGGCATATGGGCATCACACACATTGCTGTCTGAGGACAGTTGTGAATTTTGATGAGAACAAGAAGCTATAATTGGAATGATAATCTTTTACACTGTTTTTAATTGTAATCAGTGCAGATGTTTGTAGCTTTAAGATAGGAAAAATGGTGTTTTAGAATATGTATAGTTGATCATTTTTTAGGCCACGGGCTGCTATGAATTTGATATTCAAAATTACTGAAAAGCAAGAAATCCACAAGTATTTAAACAAACAAAAATCAACTAATTATGATTAATGTATATGTTTTACTAAGCTCTCATATGTAATTTTCTTTCTTTTTTTAATATCCTTTCCACATAAAGTAAAACAAAGAAAGAAGCTCCATCTATAAAACTGGAGAAAAAGATCATTCAAATTATGATTAAAAGTATTTTTATACAGAAAATGTTAAGATCTTTGTAATTTAATCTTGGTCTCTTTCAGGACAAAATAATTTCATTCTTTAGATGTTCAGATTGAATCCTGATGAAAACAATTCTCTGTAAGCATTATATTTTGCATCTCTCTTTTTGCCATTTTTTAATCCTAGCGTGAATTTAACTGGATACACACACACACAGACACACACACACACACACGTCCAAGGAGAAATGTTTAGATCAATACAGATGTCAGAATTTTCCAGTTTTTTTTCAGAAACTTTTAATTCCTTTTAATGGAATTGATGGAATTAATTGACTTTGGCAGTTATGTTATATACCAGAGGGAGAGTCTTTCTGTATTTTCCTGCAGGAATGATTTGCAACCTCATAAACACAAATCAAGGGAGCCCTTTCCTCCCTTTCATGTGTAGGAGTGTATTTGGCATATAGAAATCTCCTAATGAACGTCCTCACTCAGGTGTTCCCCACCTAATGCTGCACTAGCAGACTTTCTGAAGAGTGGGTCCTTCTTTCTCTTTTTCTGGGCTATACTTCTCTTTCGGGGGCTGCACAGCTAGGCTGCAGCACTGCTGCTGCTGCTGCTAAGTCGCTTCAGTCGTGTCCGACTCTGTGCGACCCCATAGACGGCAGCCCACCAGGCTCCCCCGTCGCTGGGATTCTCTAGGCAAGAACACTGGAGTAGGTTGCCATTTCCTTCTCCAATGAAGAAAGTGAAAAGTGAAAAGGAAGTCACTCAGTCGTGTCCGACTCTTTGCGACCTCATGGACGGCAGCCTACCAGGCTCCTCTGTCCATGGGATTTTCCAGACAATGTACTGGAGTGGGGTGCCATTGCCTTCTCCGAGGCTGCAGCACACTCTAACTGGTTATATGTGAAGCCAAGGGTGGAAAACCATGCCCTACACGAGATGCACCTGCTCTATTTAAAACAATACATGTGTTCAAGACTCAACAAGGCATTTTGAATCACAGTGAGATTTAGGAATTAGCAGATTAATTTTCTACAAGAATCCTAGAGGGAATTGTCTCCCCCCCCCCACTTTGTATCAAAAACACACTAACTTAACCTATTGCAAATATCTGATTATATTTTGTAGAAAAATGTAACTAAGATTCTAAACTGGTTAACATATAAATTAAGAATTTAAGATAAAGAAATTTGAGTAATATACTTCTGTTTACAAAACCTTGAGTTCCTAACTTAAGAAAGTTGTTCTGCCTTTATTACAATAGCAGTTTAGAAATTGATTCCTTACCCGAGTGTTGGTGAATTTTATGTTACAATTGTTATATGAGGAATAATAACTTTAATAATGACTGATGTCTTCTGCAATGATTTACATTTTATTTTTGCTCATCTTAGAGAACAGTCTCACAAAATAGGAACTACTCATATTTCATACATGAAGAAACTTAAACTGGGAGAATTTGGTCAATTTGCCCATGATCACCAGGCTAGCAAGTGATAAAACAGATTCAAACCCATATCTGCTTCATTTCCCCACAGAACTTCTTTCCTCCCCACCATGCTGATTACGAGTATGTATCAGAAACTGTTCAAATATATGTAAATCATTTGTTTGATTGTAGAGCCTATGACTTTGCCTAAAGTCTTTTAAAATTGAATTATAGATTTGTAAATAGCAATATATTTACAGTATTTACTTTTTAGAAAAAGCTGACACAAAACTTTAATCAGGTATGGCAATAATTGAAGCATTATTCATTGGTCAAAATCAAGTGTCATATGCTAACAAACTGGCTTTAACACAATATTAGAACTATCTTTAATGAATGAATCTAGTACTTATGCTTTTTCCCATATTCTATATCATTGTTCCATTTTAAGGATTATGAAACGGCACCGTTTTCCCTTGTTCATATCTACAACTATTTATCTCATTTGCCGAGAGATTCTTGAACTTGCCTCATTTGTCTGACCATTAAGCATTAAACCCAATAGCCCTAGCATGGATTGTTAATCTCTCCCTTGCCTGGCCTCTGATATTCTTAAAAGTCCAATACAAGACTCATCCTCAGAGAGTTTGTGGTGGTTGCTCTCACTTGATTGGATTCCTGTCTATCTTGGCACTGCTCAAGCTTTAATTTCTACCACATCAGTTTATACAATAAACTTGTTGTTTCATTTCACATACGTGCTTGAAATCTTAAGTCATATCAAAGCCTTTAAAGGGGCAGCAATTATCATTTCTTAACATTTCTATAATATTCATTCAATGTACTTGGTGGAATGCTTCAAAGAAGAGTTACCCTGTCCCAGGGTTAAAACGGAGCCAGATTGGATGACAGGTCGTGAATTAGCCAGTCTTCGAAAAGAAACAACATTTGATTCTATCATATACATTATAAAAACATTTTTAATAGGATGAAGTCAAGACTTGTCCTTACAGAACATTATTTGTTAAACATTTTCTGGGATGGTTTTAAATCCAATAACTTTCTCTGGGTACAGCTGTATATCTCTCTGGAAATTTAATCTTCACCATAGTTCATAGGGGTGGGGAGTTTTCCAGGCAGCTCAGTGGTGAAAAACCCTTGCTAGTGCAGGAGACAAAGGTTTACTCCTTGAATCAGGAAGATCTGGAGAAGGAAATGGCAACCCACTCCAGTATTCTTGCCTAGAAAATCCCATGGACAGAGGAGCCTGGTGGGCTCCAGTCCATAGGGTTGCAAAGAGTTTGACTGAGCACGCACACACACACACATAGTTTTTGGATGAACTCACCATAAGGCCCAGAATGAAAAGTTTTGTGGAAGTTACAATACATTATAGCTATTACCATTGCTCTATCTACCAAAAATTTGTAATAGAGTGTCTAAGAGAATTGTTCTTAATTAGGCTATCTATGGAGAAGGCGATGGCACCCCACTCCAGTACTCTTGCCTGGAAAATCCCATGGACAGAGGAGCCTGGTAGGCTGTGGTCCATGGAGTTGCGAAGAGTCGGACACGACTGAGAGACTTCCCTTTCATTTTTCACTTCCCTGCATTGGAGAAGGAAATGGCAACCCACTCCAGTGTTCTTGCCTAGAGAATCCGAGGGACGGGGGAGCCTGGTGGGCTGCCGTCTGTGGGGTCACACAGAGTTGGACACGACTGAAGTGACTTAGCAGCAGCAGCATGGTAGCTCAGCTGGTAAAGAATCTACCTGCAATGCAGGAGACCCCAGTGTGATTCCTGGGTTGGGAAGTTCCCCTGGAGAAGGGATAGGCTACCCACTCTGGTATTCTTCGACTTCCTTGGTGGTTCAAACAGTAAAGACTCCACCAGCAATATGGAAGACCTGGGTTTGATCCCTGGGTTGGGAAGATCCTCCTGGAAGAGGGCATGGCAACCCACTTCAGTATTCTTGTCTGGAGAATCCCCATGGACAGAGGAGCCTGGTGGGCTACAGTCAATGGGGTCAAAAAGAATCGTACACAACTGAGCAACTGAGCATAGCACGTACCGATTATGACTGAATATCTTTAATTTTTTAAAGTGTTTTTGAAATATCTTGTGTAGGAAATAGTTGCATATATATGCACATGTTGCACTGATCAGAAAGCATCAGGGATGGATCATTTTGTCCATGGTAAAAAACTGGAGCTTTGGGGCCAGCCATCCACATACATGTTTTGTTTGGCCTGCCTCTTTATTAAAAAAAAATTAACTTAAAAAAACATGGACTTTCACATTTTTAAAAAGCCCTGCTTCTTATGAGGAACTAGAAGGTTTTGTAACACTGGGTCCTCTTTCTTGTAGGCTAAGATCAGCTGAGACTGAGCACTAGCTATTCTCTTTAGAGAGGGCATGCTTTCTCCAGTTTGCCCCAGTCCTCAGTACTTCTTAGAGAGATTTCCACCAAGCCCACCTCCAGCATTCATTATGGTCCTTCTGTCTATAAGCATTTAAGTGATTCCTGAAATCAGGAATTAAAAGGAAAGCTGAATCATTTACAATGATGCATCTAAGCCCTGGGTGTTATCCACTGAGTGATTAGATGCTTCAGGAGTGAGTTACTTTTAAAAATTTCAAAAGGATTTTTAAAATAGTAAAAGCCTTCTATTAAAGTTGCACATACAGTATGTACATGACTGTAATATGATTTATTATACAAAATATATTCCATATCCCATCTTCAAAAAGCTGAACAATAAAATGGGTTATATGTATTTCTGTTAGACATGAAAGACACTAGGTGTCCTGTGTGTTTTTAAGAAAAGAAAACAGACTTTCAGGGTAGATAGTTCTGCCTAGCTAACTGAGAGAGCTGATTTCTCAAGCACATGGGTAGAGCTCTTTCTTCCTTGTCTTTCTGTCAGTTGGTGCTGGAATATCTGATAGTGAGAAAGAATCCAGGTTCCCAAGATGTATTAATGGGGAAATCTGACTTTGGCCCAAGTGCTGGAGACTTACATACTGCTCCATGTATCCCCAAGAAAGATTAAAAGAACAGAAGAACCTAACTGCTCCAATAACTTCCTAGTAAACTGAATCCTCCAAATTTTGTTGGCCTTTCTGAGCAGAAATTCTGACTCTGGATCAGAGAGACATTCTTCTCTAAATAGATCCTTTTCTTGAGAGAAAGAAATGCAGTAGCACTGAATTCATTTAAATGAATAAGAAGCTAGCAGCATAGTTTTTTAAAAGTATTCATAACACAGGATTTCTTAAATGAAAATGAATACTTCCCACAACACACACACACATGCACATACACAAACACATGCAGACACTCACCTTGGGTAGTTTCTTTTTATTGCCTATCAGATTTACCCAGACAAACATAAAAAATATAGAAAACCAGTTTCAGCATGGTAGCAATAGCTGATAAGCCCACCTGCCACCAATATACAGGAGCTTTTATCAAGACATAATAGAATGCTAGAGAACTAATTATAGTATCATTTTTCAAACATGACATTCTCTGGAAGTTCAGGTTAATTTATTCTCTCAATAAGTTTTTTGAATGCACACTTGATGAAAAGCACTGGTCGATGTGCTGAAGATGATATAAAACATAAACTCAAAGCCCCACCCACCAATGGGTTACTGTCCAATCAGAGAAAAATCCTAGTGCAAAAGTGTGTATGACCAAGACAAGGGAAATGGGCAGTGAATGTTATGGTTCTAACACCGAGAGTTTAATGACTTTTATAAAAAGCGGTGAGACTTGAGCTCAAGCCTGGAGAATGGGGAAGATGGAGTAAGGAAAAAGCTTCAAGTCAGAAACGGGCACTGTTTAGCTGACCGTAAGAATCCCCTGCTGTCTAGAGGGGAAGGTTCAGTTGACAAGAAGTATATTAGGTTAGGCAGGAAGGAACTTCATGGCTAAAAACTCAGGCAAGGCCGAATTGCCTGGATTTGAATTCTGATTCTGTCAACTACTAGCTATGTAAATTTGGGAGGATGCCTTCACCTCTTAAGCATCCTTAAGGCATCTGCAAGCATTTTGATTAGAACAGGACCAATATTATATCGTCGCCTGAGAGATTATGTGAGTCCGTTTATGCAGCACATTTAGCACAGTTGCTGGCACATTATTTCTACTTGTGTCAGCTACTCCCGGTAGAGATGCTGGAGAATCCAGTATTAGGTGGATTTGAATGCCAGAGTGAGAAATCTAAACTTGACCCTGTAAGTAACGTGAAAGGCACCAGTGGTTAGTTTGTTTGAATTTGAGACATGATAGAGGTGATGTTTTTAAGAAGTTAATTTGGTGGTTTTTGCTCTAGAAGACGAGAGAAAGGAGGCAGGAGAGGGAGGGCATGTGGGAGGCATAGTCTGGGTGTGAAACACTGAAGGTCTAGATGGAAAAATTTTAAAGGAAAAAAATCATCGTGTCATTGTTATTAATTAGTTGCCAGATGCTGAATATTAACCATTTGGGGGCATGTGCTCCTTAGTGTATCTAACTAAAGTTATGGGTCATCCTCTCACAGGTATACAAATACGCTTGCATAAGAAATCTTTGTGCAATTTCAGGGGGTCATGGGTGCCAGGAAGGGCCCCCTTTGGGCCTGAGATGAACAGGATGAATGAAAAAGCAGAGAGTGATGGCACGATCATGAAGAAATGCAATAATAAAAATAGCATAACTATAAAGTAAGTTAATAGATCATATGGCATATTTTATATTGCTACACTGCATTTATTAGTTTGTTAACTATTTGGGGTCTTGATGTGTGATAATATTTTCTTTATCCTTAATATTTTCTCCTGAAAAAATCTTACTTCATTTAAGTGGTCTGTCAAATGCTACTTTCATGCTTAAATGGTAAGTTCAGGATATCATATTGTGCTCCACACTGTTAGATATGGGCTTCTTCAGTGGCTCAGCAGTAAAGAATCTGCCTTCTCTGGAGTAGATGCAGGAGACGTGGCCTCAGTCCTTGGGTTGGGAAGATCCCCTGGAGGAGGAAATGGCAATGCACTCCAGTATTCTTGCCTGGAGAATCCCCATGGACAGAGGAGCTTGGTGGACTACAGTCCATGGGGTCGCACAGAGTGAGACGTGGCTGAGTCTAAGCATGCAAAGCCAGACACAAATTCTTTCCTGTTTTGAAAACTGATGTCTTATATCTATTTTTTTAAATTTCAAAATCAAAGAGTAAAAATTGTCCAAAATTATTTTAGGGCTTAAAAATTTAAAAGAAATCTGCACTGGGATCCTCCCTTTTCTATTTATAACACCAAAAAATCTGAACACTGGACAAAGGGGTACAGGAGTCTATTACATCTCTCTTATCTTCATGTACTACTGATTACCTTTCTGTCCACTTACTCCTTTGCCCTATATCATAATTAAGCTGGCTAAATAGAAGCCAGTGTATTTCTAATTTCATTTCTCCACATTCTTTCCAAAAAAGCACAAGCGGAAGATACGTACTTTCTTTGGATCAGCTGTCTGATTCCCAATAGTCATTCCAAATGCCTTTCTTTAGGTCTTTTATTATTTCTTTTATGTTCAGAGCAAGCTCATCCATACTTAATTTTCTGGCGGATACTAAGAACAAGTTGTGTCTTAATTAAAATTGCTCACATATCACACAGGATGTGAACATAAGTTTTTACTAATAATATATCCTTTTTTTTTCATTAGGTTGATCCTTTAGGAAATCTCAAATTGCATTTTATGAATATTTACCAAGCTTTCATTGTCAGTCATGAGAATCAACAATCTAATACTGCCATTTAGGCTCCATCTAACATAAGACTGAATCTGCTATCTTGAAAATTAATTGATCAAATTCTATCAAATAGGGTAAACTGAGATACCAATAGATAACAAATGAGCAATGGACTCATTAGGTCAAAATTTTTATATTTTCATGGATGCTAATCACGTGAATATACCTTTAAAGTTGTATCAGTTATTACTGCAAATGTAATTCTCACCAAAATACATTGACAGTGGGCTCTGGAAAAGACATAAAGTATCTATCTTCCATAAATCCTACTCTAGTCACTAGAAAAATGTGGATGCTAAATGTGTGATAGAATTAGTCTACATTTTTTTTTCAATAATGATAGTTCATATACTCAGAGAGTTTTGAAGATAATGAACTGGAAGCAATTTAGTTTGTCAATAAATTTAAGTTTGAACTGAGTTTAAGCTAGACCAGGACTAATTAAAAAACAGAACCAAATCTTTCCCAGTCTCACTGACCTAAGAGAAATGAAAGCTCTAAGTATGGTCAGCTTGCCATAATGAAAAAGTGAAAGGGTAGTCAGTCATGGCCCAGTCTTGGCGACCCCATGGACTATAGCCCATTAGGCTTCTGTGTCTATGGAGTTCTCCAGGCAAGAATACTAGTGTGGGTAGACAGTTCCTTTTCCAGGGGATCTTTCCCGACCCAGAGATTAAACCTAGGTCTCTTGCATGCAGGTAGTTTCTTAACCATCTGAGACGCTGGGGAAGCCCTACCACAATGAACACCTCCCTAAACTAGAGCATTTCTGTCACTTAGCACATCTAAGGTCATTTCCTGTTCTTTAAAATGGGAACTAAATCTGTACCTCTTCCACAGAATAATTGTAACTGCTACTGCCGCTAAGTCGCTTCAGTCGTGTCCGACTCTGTGTGACCCCATAGATGGCAGCCCACCAGGCTCCCCCGTCCCTGGGATTCTCCAGGCAAGAACACTGGAGTGGGTTGCCATTTCCTTCTCCAATCCTGGAAAGTGAAAAGTGAAAGTGAAGTTGCTCAGTCATGTCCGACTCTTAGCGATCCCATGGACTGCAGCCTACCAGGCTCCTCCGTCCATAGGATTTTCCAGGCAAGAGTACTGGAGTGGGGTGCCATTGCCTTCTCCAATAATTGTAAGGATCAAATGAAATAAAAGGGTGAAAACGTTTGAAGGAATTATTAATCTTAGGTGACACAAAGTTATTTAAGGAATGAATTAAGTTGTTCCAGATATTGACTTGTTTTCCTGCAATGGTCATTTTTCCCTTTGATTTTTACTGGCAGTCTCTGTCGTGTCTTGCTCCAAATAAAATCTTGGAACTATTTTTCCTAACTGGATAAAATTAGTAAGAATCTTGTAGCAAGTAGCAAGATGCCTTGATCATTATATGTAAAATTCCAGAGAAAACCATTGAGGCCTGTGGGCCCCATTCAGGGTTTTCTGTTTTATAAGGGATGTCAGTGTGGAAGTGTAGGAGTAGCCCTCCATGTGCTATACTTACATTTTCTCCTAACTAAGCAGATATGTCCACGTGAAAAAGAAGCCCCACGTGTTCATTCTTGCTTCCAGTTCTCCTAACAGAGAACTGTGTCTGTCCATTTCAGCAAAGGCAAAAGAGGAAGCTTTTTTTTCCTTCCCCGTCAGCTACCTTTAACCAGCAACATCCTGCACTACACTAAAATCCGAACAGCATTGTTACAGCAGATGTGGGAGAGCCCTGTGCATCCTCTTCTGTCCAGCCTTGCACCCCCAGGAGGTGGGGAGGCTGGGAGGAGGGAGTGACTCCCGGCCCCCCCATCACTGGAAACAGGGGGACATACCCTTTGGTATCCTTTCTAAGTGATTCTTGGGTTACTCTGATTTTGTTTTAGTCATCACGTGAGTTAACTGCAATGCTAATTAGCCCAGTTTATGGGACTGCCGAGCATTTGTACACGAGGGTCCTTTGTTTGATCTGCTACATCATAAGCTTAGTCATCTGCTCACCAGCACAGAGGGATAGCACGTATAATTAAACGTGGAAGAGCACACCTTTATCTGTATTAACCAAGAAAACTATTGAAAACCAACAGACTAATTAAGGGTAAGATGAGTGGTTTTGATCAGCAATTTTCTTTTTTTTTTTTTAATATCGAAGTTGGTGCCTGGAAAGAGTAGAGTTGGGGGAAGCTCCTCTTCCAGCTTTCTACTCAGAAAGGTAAAGAGAGAGAGAGAGAGATCTTCCTGCTTCCTTTTCATTTCTTCTCCTACAAACTGTTTTCACATATAATTGAATGGATGCCTTTATTTCCAAAGAAAAAAAATAGTTCTAGAGCTTGTTGGGATCATTTTCTGAAGAGAGGACATTATGCGTGCATGAATTCCATGGGTAATCTGAGGAGGAGCGAGCTGCTTGGACCATTACCCATCATTGTTGAACAGCAGAGTAATTAATTGGGCAAATACGTCAGGATTTGGCGGATACACATGCACAATAACTGGGCAGCAGCAGCATACCTACTCTTTTAATGTGAATGAAACAGCAATACTTCTCTGTGCCTGTGTGCTATGTCAGATGTCAGTTTTTCCCCTTCTTGGCTTTATCCATTCCAGATTTTGTCCATCTTTCTGTACTTGCTCGAAAAGGGGTTATCACAAAGAAAAAAAAAGACTGCAGACGAGCAAGTTTCATTCACGTGTCTATTTTTAAAGGAATGAATTTGATTCACTATGCCTCCATTGACTGATTTTAAAAATAGTTTGATATTTGCACTGGAATGGTTATATCAGCATGAGGAAAGAGTGTTTTTGAATTCCAGGGGCTTCTCAGATAACTGCCAAGGCCTTCTAATTACTGTGCAATATAAATGTGAAAGCTTAGTTTTCCACTTAAAAGTTATCTATGGAGATAGAAAAAAAAAGCACAGCATTTGCCCTGGATGAAGTGAGGAAGGAAATTTGGTCACCCTCTTCTTATTAATAGTTCTCTAGGCAAGTGTAAGCAATCAAAAATCTAACACTTCATTTGAACATTTCAAAACAGCTGACAAGGGTTTAGAGGAAAACAGTATGATTATTATTGTTTTTTAACATAAATCATCTCTGACGGTGAAATCTAAATGTAACAAGAAAGCTTAAGTTTTGATTTAAAAGGAACTCAATTCCTTGTCATCTCTACTTCTCAAGAGGTTAAATGACAATTTTTTTTTGTTCTGATCACATTTTAATCCAGATAACAGAGGACTTGCACTTCTAATTCAGACTTTCTGGTAAGGCTTAGCTTGTCACAATGTATAGCTTTCTTCCCTTTGATAAGGTCAGTTTGCCAAAAAGAACAAAGTGCATATGAGTAATACATTACTCAACCACTTGTATACATACATCTATTTTTCTTACCAGGTCTCACTATTCAGAAAGGTACAGACATGGCACCATGATAAAAAGGGTCATTTAAAAGACTTCGCAGAGGCTCTGTACTGTGAAGGATTGAATTTTCACTTGAATGCCTACATTTTCACATCTTTTTCTTTACAGAAATATTCCTTTTGAATGGCAGACTGCAATTGGGTAGGTTTTTTTTTTTTTAAGTCACTGACCAGGAATATATAAAATATTAGAAGGCATTTGTCCCAGTGGAAGAACACAGTTCACTGAAAAGTACTGGGTGGTTATTAAGGAGGTTATACAACTTTGCCTCTTCAGATTGGTGGGTTCCCTTTGACAAGAGCCTCAAGTTCAGTCAAGGTGGAACTCCACGGTATACCACTTCTAAATGACAGCCAATTTAAATAACTTGTGAAATCATTAGCCCCAAAGCCATCTCCCTGGTAATTTTTCATAATCACAGCCAATGTATATTTTGAGGACCATACAGTGCTGATTCTGGTTTATTTCATCTTTCTATCTATTTCACATTTCATGAGAATTTAATGAGAACTATGCTCATGACTAATTTTTAAGACCTCTAATTTTTCCTTAAGTGGTTTTAAATATCCCAGATTCACTTAAAAGGAAAAGAGGCAGAGAGATAGAAATCTAGTTAATAAATATACTAAAACGTCTAATCTTGGTTATTGGATTCTCTGGGAAGTTAGTGTTAATTCAGTTCTGCTGAATGCAACAAATATTTCTTGATCTCCTACTACCAGTCAGGTATTGCACTAGGATCATGAAGTAATATAATAAAAATGAGTAAGGCATCTTCTCTATTTTTAAGAATTCTACAATCTAATGAAAAAGTAAAGTGCACAACTATAATAAAAGGTAGACTATGATGAATAAAGACAGAAAGTCACAAATCAGGGAGATTTCTTCTGGCTGAGTTATGGAATATTTCCCAGAGGAGAAACCACTTAAACACAGCCTTGAAAGATGCATTCAGTTGGGGTAGCTGTAGGAGAGGGTCAGACGTGATCCGGTACAATTGCTACATCCCAGATGGGACAATGGCAAGAGGAAAAGTATGACAGTGGGGCAAATGCAGGACATTTTTGTATGATAAGGAGTACCTGGACTGGATATAAACAAGCTCCTTGAGGTAAAGTGATGGAAGTCAAGAGTGAGCATCTCACTGACACACAATGACTCAACTAAAGGGCTTGGAGTTGGGTCGTGGTACTATGGCAACAGGGAGCAAAAGCATGTCTATCAGAATTGGATTTGTAAAGTCCATAAAAATATTGTTTATTTCTTCTCATGTATAATTTATATTTTTGCCTATACTGCTGAGGATTTTTCTTGAACTTCAGTTCTCTTCCCCACCTCCGCCTCCTGTTGGAACTAAATCAGAGGGATAGAGAAGTCGGAATCTGTCACACACAAGCATTCATGTCCATTTGGGAACCACACAAAGTCATTAAGAAATTCCACAGTAACAATAGTGATTTTGTGACTCTATGTCTAGGGGATATTGCATATTGTCATTTTATAAAAATACTTAGAATTACTTCTGAGTTATATGGAATCAGAAACCATTTTAAATTTCTTTGAAAGCAGAACAGGGACATCTTGTTCACATTCTGGAACAAAACTGGATGAAAAAATTTATCTCAGGCCTTTAAGAAGTAAACTTGCAGGTTTATCTCTAAATTTTGTACAATTTTATTTCTAAATGTTGACTTTTGGTAAAGTTACAAGGAGTAAAAAACATTGATTAGATCACATACAACATCATCATATTATTCAAATGCAATGCTCAGTAAGCTCCACCCAGTGCCATCCAGTTCTCTTCCTAAGACTTCGGTAGTTAATGGACAAGGCACCTACTTTTACAGATTCAAGCTCTAATTAGTAAATACAGATATAAATGATCTCTTTCTAAATTTTATATTACTCTAAGCTATGAAAAATAAAATCTTATTTTTAAAAAGATGAGACTATTGAAATGGCAGAGATGAAATGGCAGCAAGAATTTCAACTATAGAGGGGAAAAAGTGGAAGCAGTGGCAGATTTTATATTCTTGAGCTCCAGAATTAATGGGGCAGTGACTGCAGCCATGAAATTAAAAGACACTTGCTCCTTGGAAGGAAAGCTATGACAAACCTAGACAAGTATTAAAGAGCAGAGACATCATTTTGCTGACAAAGGTCCATCTAGTTAGTCAAAGCTATGATTTTTCCAGTAGTCACGTATCGATCTGAGAGATGAACCATAAAAAGTGCTGAGCACTGAAGAATTGACACTTTTGAATTGTGCTGCTGGAGAAGACTCTTGAGAGTCCCTTGGAGGAGATCAAACTAGTCAGTCCTAAAGGAGACCAGCCTGAATATGCATTGGCAGGACTGATGCTGAAGCTGAAGCTTCAATACTTCGGCCGTCTGATGTGAAGAGCCGACTCACTGGAAGAAAACCTGATGGCTGGGAAAAATTGAAGGCAGGAGGAGAAAGGGGTGGCAGAGGATGAGATGGTTAGATAGCCTCCCTGACTCAATGGACATTAATTTGAGCAAACTCCGGGAGATACTGAAGGACAGGGAAGCCTAGCATGCTGCAGTTCATGGGGTGGCAGAGTCAGACACAACTTAGTGACTAAACAATGACAATAAATGGTTTTCAGGCAAGACAGGTTATTATGCATGAGATTATTAGAACTGGAAGGTAGGCTAAATGTTATTCTGATGGCCTAACAGATCAGTTGTTTCTGGGATACATAGGTGGATGATGGATCAAACACATTCTGTTCATTTTAGTGTCATGTGGCTTTTTAGCCAATAAATTGCTAAATATTTAGCCTCTCTGACTGTTGAAACAATTTGATACTAAAATAATTAAATTAGTGGCCCCCTCTTCAAACTCAGTATTTGAAGCAGGCAGATACAATGGAGCAGTGGGAGAGCAATGTTCATAAGCCACTTGGATTAAAAGGAAATGCATTCTTTCTTTTATAATTAGGAGTGGAAATATTTTTTATATATAAGCTTTAAAATAGGGCATTAGTCTTGTGCAATTTCAAAACTAGAAAACCATTTGCTGAAAACCTGAGAATAATGGCATTAATTTAGATATTTTTTTCTGGCTTGAGATGTTGAACTTAATGTACAAATATTATTTCTCATTTTACTTGAAATTGCTGCAATTAAAAGTTACAAAAAAGAGAGGAAAACAGAAAAGAAAAGGAATTGTGATTATTGTGGGTAATATTTGACAGACACTGCAACTAGCAAAAAGGCTAGATGACTCATATTTTCCAGTTTCTAAACTTATTTTGCCTTCAAAGAAATATGTTCATGTGCTTGCTCAGTTGCTCAGTCATGTCTGACTCTTTGCAATGCTATGGACTGTAGCCCACCAGGCTCCTCTGTCCACGGAATTCTCCAGGCAAGAATACTGGAGTGGGTTGCCATTTCCTCCTCCAAGGAATCTTCCAGACCCAGAGATCGACCCCATATCTTCTGCCTCTCCTGCATTGCAGAAAGATCCTTTACTGCTGAGCCATCAGAAAAGCCTCAAAGAAATATAGCTTAATAGGAATTCCTGTTTCTACCTAGATCTCCAGATAAACATCTGATGAGGATGCCAATACCTCTAGGTAGAATTCATGCCTGCTAGATTATGAAGTTTCAATATTTTTAAGTACCCATGTATTAAAAGTGACTGTGTAGTAGACCCTGATTTGTATTTTTTTTAATGTCTCAATAAGATAGATGTTACCATAACAATGTTACAGATAAAGAAATCTAAACTCAGGGTTATTGTTTATCTTGCTCCAGTTTTCATAATTTATTAATTATAAAATTGTGATTTAAGTTCAGGTCTTAATCTACAAAGTCAAGTTCCTGCCCTTAACTATATTGCTTCCCTAAAGCAGAGTTTTTGGAGAATGATATGGTTGATGTTAAGAATGGGTCAAAGGAAAAATCCTTCTTTCCTTCATTCCTCCAGCCAGTATTTATTGAGGGTCTCCTGTGGGCCAGTGTTCTGGGGGCTGAGGAAATAGGAACCAAAATGAACCTTTATAGATCTCCCATTTTGGTGGAGCGAGTATGGCAGGAACCTTTAAAAAAGTGTGTGTGTGTGTGTGTGTGTGTGTGTGTGTGTGTGTGTTAGTTGCTCAGTCGTTTCTGACTCTTTGTGACCCCATGCACTGTAGCCCACCAGGCTCCTCCTTGTCCATGGGATTTCCCAGGAAAGAATACTGGAGTGAGTTGCCATCTATCTATCTATCTATCTATATATGTATAATATGTCAGATGATGATAAGTGATGGGAAGAAAAATAAAGCAGTGGAAGGCAGACAGAGGGTGATAGGGTGCTCTTTTTACAAATGATGGGGGAGACATCTTTGACTTTAAGCAAAAACGTGAAGTCACTGATGGGATAAACCATGAAGACACGGGGGGAGAAGTTCTGTGGGCAGAGGAAATAGCAAGGGCAGAGGCCTTACATCACAAGGGAGTTTGGTGTGTGGATGGACAGGAAGGGCCAGGGTGACTGCAGCAGGGCAGAGAGGCATGGAGGGGTAGATAACTGGAAGGCAGTGGGGTGGCAGGCCAGGTGGGCCTTCACTGGCCATAGTGAGATAAACTCACTCCTCTGAACTTGACTGATAAGCTTCAGATTTTGGCAAAAGTAGTTTCTAATGCTATCAACCAGTTTTGTGTTCTGATGAACTTGGTGCAAAGGTCACGATGCATTTTTGTGCATATGTTGCAGAGGTAGTCTGTGAGTCATGTTTTCTGTGGAACAGTCAAGTAGGATTACTAACTGATTATTTTAGTCACCTTATGAGATCAAATTAATGATCCCTCCAATCCAGAGTTTGTGAGCTGCGAGGACAGGTTTCATTCATGATAACTAAGCACAAGTGTTTAGGGTTGACTATCAGACATGGTGAATTATGACTTTAAATAAAAGAAAGCCAGGAACACATGGTTGGGCCTTTGCCTTTGAAGTTTTAAAAGCTTGCTAGTTCCAAAAAGAAATGTTATTTTGTTACTTATTTTGGGCCAAGTGAGTATCTTCAGGTTTTACCTCTGCCTCGATTCACTCTGCCTTGTGAGGACAGAGTACATGTTCCAGTGGGGTAAGAAGATTTAAATAATATTCCATTCTAGTAGTTTGGTCACATAATGTTAATTAGGCAGGTGACAAATAGAAAAGTTAATTTCAATTTTACATGACCCACTGTGTATGTCAGCTTCCAGTTCATCCAACTCGTGTCCTTCACTTCTCCAACAGATCAGGTACTCCATGTGGGGATGCCATCAGAAGAGAAATTAAATGATCTATTCTCCCACCAGACCCTAAGGAATTGCAAGGGTAACTTTCATTAACCTTGATGGATCTTACTCGTGAGAAGCCCTTGAATGTCAATGGGAGACAAGACTCCAAAGAATCTCTCCTACTTTCTTTAATATTGTTCACTTAATCAAAGAATGACAATGAAGCATCTGTCATCAGAGATTTATACTTAGTACTGTAAAACTTCTAAAATAAAAACTTGGGACCACCAAATGATTCACTAAAAAAAAGTGTCAGAGATAATTGCCATAGATACCTTCAAAAATATTTATTGGTAAAAAACAAAAAACAGAACCCGGAAAGTGTTTCTCCCATTCCTCTCCCAACCCACATGTGTCAAGGTAAATTCCTTTAAAGAAATAAACCATCTGTGCCAACACTTGTCACCTGCCTCTGATCTGAATCTAGCTCTCAAACTTGGTTTTCCGACACAGCATCACTATGCGTCTGAAAGTACATCTGAAAGTATCGTGTTTTGTGGTTGACATCAGTATTGAGCTTCCTCTGCCTGGGAAGTGCTGCACTGGGCCTCTTAGAAGTCTCACAACGATGCCCATTTCAGTATCCATAAGGTAAATATTAAATACATGATGAAGAGGGACAGCACCTCCTGCCCTGCTACTGTGATACTCCTGACTCCCTCCTTCACTTCGAGCACAAGGGCTCATCCACCCTATTGACAGGAAAGGCCCCTGAGGATTGTAGAATTTTGCAAATTAGTTTGTGTCCCTTGTGAGCGATCCAGTAATTTATACTTAATAGGAATTAGAAAGAGGTCTTCTACCAAAATGTGTCAGAGAGGCAATGGGTTAATAAGAAATGTGAACTTAAGAGTCCATAGAGAGGAGGCTGAGAAGCCCCGCTCCAAAAGCAGTGGTTGCAGGAGGGCCTGCAGGAAAGGCAGCAAGGGAACCCTGGAAAGGAGTGTGCAGAGAAAAGCCTCTGCACGGGCCAGAGGCCGCGCTCAGCCACTGCCGAAGCAGGTGACTTTAGGAGAGAACAGTAGGCAATTTGATTTTTTTTTTTAAATGAGTCAGTTTAATTGCTGATGGTTTTGGCCTCTCTGGTGGCAGGAAGGATAATGAGACAAATTGTTAGATGTCAGAGTAGACAGAAATACTCAGTTAACTGACGTCCGTTCTTCATTCTCCAATGGCCTGTGGTGGTTTTTTAGGTGCGGCATCAGGATGTGATTGTGTGTGGCTGTGTGTGCACATGTGTGCTTGTATGAGTGAGGTGAGTGAGGAGGGGGAAGGGCAGAAAGAGGTCCTTACCTGGTAGCAAAGCCTGTGGTAATGACGTGTGAGACTTCAGCTTGCCTGAGGTTTGTGGTCCTAATCTTAATTTAGTGGACTTTGCTTGGAACACAAAAGTTAGACATCTAAGAAAGTTAAATTGTATTAGATCATGAGATCTTAGTTTTGAATATGGCATTTCTCTGTGTGTTTTGTTTTGGCTAGTTGGCAAGATTATCTTTTTCACAAACATACACACATACACACACACACACACACACACCCAGAGCTACATACGCGTGGAAGATTAATGTGTTTATGCCATTGTATTGTATGTTAGCTGTGGAAAATATTTTCAGAACAAGAGTTTTCAAAAAACGTTGGGAAACTTTTCTCCTTAAATTATCCTCTTTCCCCCGCCCCCCTCTCATTTCTAATTCTCACACTGACTCTAGGTTCCAGTGAGGAGTTAAGATGGTAACAAGAAGACCTGACCGCTTAATCGTTTGTTCTTCCAGGACCTTAAAAAAAAAGCCATGGGAGAGCTTGGCAGTTGCTTCAAATTACAGCCATTTTACAGTCAACTGGTATCAATCATGTTTTTTTATATCAACAAAGATACAGCCATTAATAACTAATAAAGGTTTGTTAAACCAATGCTGATTTATTCAAAATAATGTGTAATTCGAAGTCACTGGTAGTCCTTAACTGATTAGCCGTTATGCATTCTTTACAAAATACTCAATAATCGAGAAGAATGTAACCACAAGTCAGTTAATTAAGATTGTTGGATTCTGGTTTGTCGCTTGTTGAATTAATGAGTTTGCTGCAGTCAGTCCCAGTCTCACCTTTGGTCCTGAAAGGACACCGGATATGCATGCTGGTGGCCTTGAATGGGTGACAGGCTGCTGTGGTGTCCCTTCCGCTGCCACTCATCTTCTCCCTCCTTTCAATTCCATTTTTCATTGAAATAAAAAGACTAAAGCAGCTTGCTGGAGAAGCAGGATGGCCTGGTGATGAAAAGCACAGACATTGGAGCCAGTCCGTCTCAGGCTGCAATCCCAGCTCAGCTGTTTCCTAGCTGGGAGGCCAGCTTCTTACTTGTTCAGTGCCTCAGTTCACTCACCTGTAAACTGGGGCTGGTAACAAAGGTCCATGAATCATAGGGTTGTTATGAAGATTAAATGAGTTGTTGTTTGCAAGGTGATCTGAGGGGGTATATAGTACATGGAAAGCTCCATTTTAGCATTTGCAGTAAATAAATGTTCTCAGCAAACATCATGAGTCCAAGAATTATGGTTATGGTTACTTTAAGTGACCGTAACTATCTCTTTGTAAAAGGACAGCAGCAGAGACTTTCCAGGGGTTGAGATCTTGTACTTCTAGTGCAGGGGGATTCAGGTTTGATCCCTGGTTGGGGAACTCAGCTCCAATATGCCTTGAGATATGGTCAGTAAATAAACAAAATAAAAATTAAAAAAAATCAAAGGACAGCATAAGTGAGAGGAAAAATCCAAGTTCTGCTGCCCTGCACTCTTCCATCCCATGCCTAACTCATTGAGCCCAAATCTCTTGAGACTCAGGTATATACCCATGGGGTACTTTTCTGAGGCTCTCCATAATTTAGAAAAGAACAGCTTCTGTGGTTCTTCCAAATGTGTCTTCAGTTAACAGTGAAATTGCAATTACAGAAGAGCCATGCAGACAGGCTTCCTATATGGTCTCAATTGAAAACACACATGGCCGAATTTTCATAGTTAACATGAAGAGTGTCCTATGTACAGGCTTCCTGGGTAGCTCAGTGGATAAAGAGTCCACCTGCAATGCAGGAGACCCTGGTTTGATCCCTGGGTTGGGAAGATCCCCTGGAGGAGGGCATGTCAATTCACTTCAGTATTCTTGCCTGGAGAATCACAAGGACAGAGGAGCCTGGAAGGCTACAGTCTACGGGGTCACACAGAGCCGGACACAACTGAAGAGACTCACGCGTGCATGTGCCCAATGTATGTCTGCTCTAACCCAAAAAGGAATTGAGCAGTTATCTATTTCTTTAAGACAAAGTAACAAACGTGAAGCACAATAGATACTCTGTTTTTTTCATGTGAATAACTGTCTTCTCTGAAAGTTCTTTCCTTGCAGAATTAACTGACTTCCCCATAGTGGCAGGGGTTTTGGAATATAGACAGTCCCATGCTTATGATCTCTTTTTCACATAAAACTCCAAGTTCAATCATATTTTGAGTCTGTAAAATTCATATAGTAAAATTACCCCATTTCTTATTATGTATGAGTAAATCTGACATATATATTATTTAATATCTCACAAATCAAATATGTTATAAATAGGACCGTAGGGCAAAATGGATCCAAGAAAACATACCAACACATTTGTACTAATTACCCTCGAAATGTTCTTAAAGAGAAGCAATTTATAGGATATTATATCTAATTCTTCATACTTCAAGGAAGTATAGTATGAATAGTGTCCCTAGTATTCCAGCATTTCAAAGAGAATTTAAAAATTATTCTGGAACCCATGGTAGAAAGAAGGCTCATAGAACAGAAAAATTTTCCTAGAAATCTCCAATAAGAGAAAAATGTGTATTTACAGAGATAATTTTTCACTTGTTTTAGATTTTAATATTTCAGAACTTCCTATTTATTAAAATGATTGGTTTCGCTTTTTTATTTTAACAAGCAGTTTTAATTATCTGACTTTCATTGACTATTCATGATACAGTGTAAACTGGGGACAGAAATCAAGAAGTAGCAGCAACATAGATGCCCACCATCCGGGCTTGTTTTCTCAGAATGGGTGGACCAGGAGTCCCTCCTCTTTGCCAGAGGAAAAGGAGGCAGGCTCACCCTGAACAGGAGCAAAGCATGGTTCCTGTGTCTTTCAGCAAGGGAGAAGGGGAGTTTTGTACCAAAACCAGTTATGGAGTCATTTCTGTGTGCCAGGATGCTGCCAAGTGTTTGCTACACATCTCATTGAATCCTACGGCTCGCCCATTTCACAAAAGAAGCAAGTGCACCTCTGTGTGGCTAAAGAATTTGCTCAAGGTCACACAGCAGTAGATGGGATAGAAACCCAGTCTGCAAGCTCCTAAGACGCTGGAATCACTACACCATTGCTCTTTAGTTCAGGTCACACAAAGGGCGCATGTTCATGGAGTGGTTGAGAGGATCCCGCGAAGCCTTCAAATTCCACATCTCCACACGCCCCAAGTAGGCATTTTGTTGATATATATTGAAAATGATTAAAACAGAAAATTTGCATTGTGCTTTTTATAACACTAGTAGTTTCTGGGCTATAGAAGACAATAAATGATACTAACACCTCTACCACCAATTCCAATAATAATTTCTACTGCCAATTCCTCGGCATTTTCTTTAGGTATTTTGCAAAACACTTTGCATATATTATTTCATTAAGAAAAAAAAAGCCACAAATTTTACAATCTAAATCTCAAACTAAATTGAAATATGTATGTATATTTTCTCAGAAGTAGAAAATATGGCCACACTTTTCCATTTCCCTGTTTCTATTCTCACTCCAAGAGGACCAATTTTCTGTTGTCCTAAGTCGGGTAAATAGAGGTCTGATTGATTAATTCGTGCCTTGGGCCCAAAGAACATACAAAGGAAAGTGAAGTCAGTTAGCAAGGGCTTAACAAGGTAAGACTGAGACCAAAGACCCACTATAGAACTAATTAAAATCAAATTTACTCATTTTTTGTTCACCTCCTTGTGCCAGGTGGTAGGCGCTAGATACAGGATGACCTGTGTGCTTCTCTCAACATCCATGGAAGTTAGCAGGCCGGCGACCTGTCACCTTGGGAAAACAGGAGTCTCATCCAGCCCCACCCCACCCCAGTACAGCATTAAGGGAAATGAATCTCGTTCTTTTGGGGGAGTAATTTATCAGATGATTTATTTCCAGTGCAGCCTGCATGACAAGTAAACAAATGTGTTATTTTTGCCCACTGTAGTTGGATTTTAAACACGGAGAAAGAGACAGACTAAGTGTCTTTCTAGGATATGTGAGTAGCTCTGACAACAGCTTTGAAAAATAAAGGAACTCCACTCTGCGGCGTTTAGCAAGAACTGATTTGCATACTAGAGTAGATCTTTCATGAATTCTGCCAACGTAGAGAGGAGAGGGGAGGGGAAAAAAGGTTCCAGTTGCTCGCTACCACTGCGCGTGTTGATGAATCCCCTAGCACATGTTAATTAATGCCCTATTGTGTTTGGCAGACTACCAGGGACTGTGATTGTACACGGGCTGATCCTTTAAATGGAGAGTGGCTTACTCTATATTGAAAAGAAAGAAGATGTGTATTTGTATAAGGCACAACTATCCCTTAGGAATAAGTATTTTGCTTTTAGCGCAATTAAGAGAGAAGAACTGCCATCTATCACAATATTTTACCATTATATGTAAAAAAAAAAAATCCTCAACCCCAGGAAAGTAAGTAAAAAAAAAAAAATCACAGAAATGTCATCATTTTTAAGGAAAAATAACGTTGCTCCCATTGCCCTATCCAAATCTGTGTCCAAATTTCACCTGCAAATGGTGATAATGAATAGTGTAATCTACTGTTTTGTGCTCTGGCTGAAGCAGAGAATTGTATTCAAGCAATTAAAAGGAAATCCTCGTAATAAACACATGGCAATCCTGGAAAAAATAAATAATGCTGTCCTGGCAACAGAGGGAAATCAAATAGGGCAAAAGAAACAGAAGATGCAAATTCCCTAGGCTGAAGCTTACAGAAATCTTCAATCCTGCTAGAATTTTAATTTTAATCATGGACAAAATTTTAATTTTAATTTAAATTTTGATCATGGACAAAAGGATGGATAACCACTCAGCTCTTATTTCTTATTTGTTTTAATTTGCTTTTTACTACTCGTGAAGAGCTGATAAATATTGGATGTCTTAAAGCATGAGTGGCCTAGAAAAATAAATTGCCTTTTATTATTGCTCCTTATGAATAAGATTGACATATCTAAGAAGCTGCTGCAGGAGAGTCCAGAAAGATATTGCAGCCAAATCAATTAATTAAGTGACTCTCACCATTGTAAATAATAATAAACTTCAACTGCAGCTTACTAAAGAACCCACCTTTCCCCAACCCACATTACTTTGGCTGAAATAGGTTGAAATCTTTTTTATTTGTATTTTTTCCCTTAAAAATGATTTCAGCCATTTGGGCTTCTTTGTACTTAGGAGTTTGTCACATTTCTCCAGAACATTAGAGCTTTATTCAAACCTGTGATCCTTTATGTGGAGCACAAGGGCCACCTAAGCCAGAATCACTTGGGGAGGCTTGTCTGAAATACAAGTTCTAGGAATCCACGTCCCCCGAGGCCTAAAGTAGAAGTCCAGGAATCTGCTTTTTAAATAAGTACCCAGGCAATTCTGATCATCTGAACTATACTATATGCTCTTCTTTGGGAGTTTTTGGGCCTTTCCCCCCTTTTCATTGCAGTATTCTTCTTTTTCTTGCAGTGTATGACTTCCCTGGACACGAGTGTCCCTTAGAGGGTGTTGTGTCATTGCTGTAGATGGTCGAGTCTCTTCTCCTTCTGGTCTGAAGAGGTAGGGACTCACCACCCCGGTGACCGTTAACTCAAAGCGCCAGAATTTTTGGCCCTTCATGCCAGTGGAAAAGTCTACCAGGCTATAGGGACATGAAAGATAAAGAAGAGGGTAGAGATCACCACAGAGTGAGCCCAGAGATCATTGCTGGGCCCTCCAACCACTGGGAAACCTCTTTCTGGGACATTTATCCTTACTAACTGTTAACTCTTTTAACTAAAGGTACAAAACTCCAGCCTCATTAAAACTCCAGGATAGTAGTGATTCTTTTTGCAATATAGGATGCTTGGGTCTATGGGTGAAGAATAGCAACAATCTGTCCAGTATTTACTGTATGTCAAGTAAAAGCTAAGTGCTTCATATACGTTACATCATTTATCTTTTCAGCAATAACTCTTTGAGATAGGTATTACAATTCCCCATTTTACAGATGAGAAACTGAGATTTTGAGGGGATAACTAGTTTACCCGAGGTCTGGTGGGAGACTTGAAATTCTGTTCCAGGCTGGTCTGACTCCAGAGCCTGTGCTCTGTTAAAGCAGGAGGCAATCCAGTCTCCAATCATTGAGTGAGTTTTCTCTTGCCTTTCTGATCAGCTAGTCTTTGTGCCCCATGTCTTTGAAATAAAGTCTAGGCTCTCTATGAGCATCTGCTTCCTTTGGGAATGCTGCTAGCTACTATTACTATATTATAAGGCCTTTGAGATGAGAACAAACGGATTGAGCCCCACCTCTGGGTTTCCTTGCCAGCACTGTCAGAACCACAATACAATGGTGACGTGCTCAGGCTAAGTAAGCGAGGTCCTGCCGCTCTATTTTAGGACTCAGGGCTCTGACAGAGAGCTTACTGTTACATTGTCGCACAACATATTACAATAGATGAAGTCACTTTCAAGGGAAGCCAGAGCCCATACCCTGCCAGTACTTTTTTTAATGAGCCCAAGACAAAAATAACAGCATCTAATGGGCAGGGAGGCTGAGAGAATGGCACAAAACAGTCTTTTCGGAGTACAACTCTGAATTACAAAGTAAGGCCAAGCAAACTGCGAACTGGATTTTAAAAATCTCCCTCTGCCCCAAATGGTCATGGCATAGAGGACTTTCTTTCTTGAGTGTATCCCGAAGGAGATACACTCCTTTGTATTCTACAAAGGAGAATGACCTTCTCCCATCGGGCTTTCCCACCTCTGCACCGCTGTGTGCCACTGCCCTCACTTGGAAGCCTTCCTCAGTAGAGACCCTCTTTCCCCAAACTCTGCCTGGCCGACGGCAGATTGAAGCAGCAAGATGGCTGTGAAAGTGTGCTCTTGCTATTTTAGAAAGGAAAATATGCATGGAGACTTAATGCTAAAAATAAGTTCTGGTACCCAAGCCTTCTCTTTAAGTCCACAACAGATCCTAATGCTTTATTTGCTTCTGCTTGCTCTTGATCTGGCTTTGCCTGTAATTGTGACTCCAGACTTTATTCCATTCAGTTCTTTACAACCGCCCATCTTCATAACTTAGTATTGGATTCTGGTTTTGCCCCTAGAAGCTACAGTTCTTCCTTAGACTCCTGTGATGGCTGTCTGATGTAAATTCCATCAAATTCCTCGATTCAGTTTAATTTTCCCTCAATCTATGGCCAATGTTTGATTCAAAAACGGAACTAATGATCAATCTCAACCAAAATCTCACCTGATTATCCAAGCAAAAGTGATTTATTCCTCCCTTTTTCATGGCTATTCTATTGGCTGCTGTAACGATTGCTTCTATACATCTAGTTTTCAGCTCATTGGTGTTAGGGATCAGGTCTCATTCACTTTTATCTTGCCCATAGTGTAGAATTAATAATAATAGTTATAGTAATAATATGAGATAGAATTTGGTGACCCTCTAGTATGCCAGGCACTGTGTTATAAGGTTTTCACTCATTATCTCCTTTAACCCTTACAGGAATATTGTGAAGTAGGCATTATTATTATTAACACTTAACAAATGAAGACACAAACGCTTAGAGTTTCAGAAGTTTGCACAGATTTATACAACTAGTATACATGAAGCCAAGATCCTAAATCTGCCTAACAAGGACTCTTAATCATTGCACTGAAGTTTTTAGTGAATTGGTCACATGAATAAACCCATTTAAAAAAGCAAATTGTTGAAATATAACCTCTATTCAATGTTTCACATGAATACATTACACGCCCAATATTTTGGTTTAGTTGCTAAGTTGTGTCCAACTCTTTGCAACCCCATGGACTGTTGCCCACCAGGCTCCTCTGTCCATTTGATTTCCTAGGCAAGAATACTGGAGTGGGTTACCATTTCCTTCTCCAGGGGATCTTCCTTACCCAGGAATCAAACCCAGGACTCCTGCACTGCAGATGGATTCTTTTTAACATCCATAGGCATCTTTTTTTCTTTGACTCTGCAATATTTAAGGAATTTATGGCATTTAGAATTGACATGTAAAAGAAGTTTACATTAAAGATGAAAATAAAATGAGATTCAGTTAACCAAGTTGCACAGCTAATGGAAAGTGTGATGGAAGGACCTTATGGTGCTTTATACATAGTAAACACCCATATTAGTTGAAAGAAAAAAGAGATTGAATTAATGAACCTTTCAATCAACAAGCAAACATACACTGAAAATCAACCTGTATGCTAGCTACTTTAGAATAATTACTAAAAACATATAGTAACTCCATAAAATATTTGGAATTAGACATACTGTCTATCCATAGTGTACATCCCTGAAAAAGATGGAAATACATATGGAAGTTGATCTCTCCAAAATCTCCATAATAGAATCACATCTTATCTCAAATCCAGAGTTAGTGGCACAAGCGTGCCATTTGCTTGTTATTTAACTATAACATTGTAGATGACATGAAATGTAACATGAATATATGGTAACTTGGCACATAATAGGCACTCAATGAATGTCTATTATCTTCTCCCCTCCCACAGCTTCTTATCTTATTTATTCAGTGATAGGACTTCAACTAATTACATCTTCCTAAAGCCAGACTTCCCTGAGGTCTTAGATCACCATTGTAGGGGTAGAAATCATGCCTGACTTCTCCGGCAGTCCTGAGTTCCACCAAGAAGGGACAAAAGAGGGTTGGAATATTTGTGGTCATTCCATTCCCCTCTTTAGACCATCAGAGGTCTAAAGGGACCCCTCAAAGGAAGACAATGCTTGTGCCTCCTCTCAGTCTTCTGACTCTCCTCAGGGGTAAAGGAAGGAATTATAAGTTAGAGCAAAATTCATTTCCTTGGAGTCTCACCTCCACCCATAAATGTTAAGGCTGAGTTCACAGATTTAGACTTAGACTGTCCATAGCTTCCCAAGATCTCAGCCTCTGCCAATAGAGGTCTATAGAAGGAAGTCAAGACCTTCATACCTCCTGATCTCCTCACACTGACTGCTTTTCCACCATGCTCTGCTTGAGTCTACCAGGGCTAATCCCATTATTCCCATGGTCCTCGTCTAGGTCACTCATTAAAAGAAGCCTGGGCTCCCAGTCACCCCTCCACTCTGGTTCCCACAGGGCTCTGCACAGCCTCTGACCTATTCCCCTCTCCCACCACTTCCAGTTCATAAAATCCTTCCACGGTGTCCTCTGGAATTCATGGTCTGAAGTCAACAGAATCCTATGAATCCTCAGCTTCTCCAAACACTCCCTTCACCTTTTTCACTCGAATGCAAACCTGGATTTTCCCCGAGAAGGCTAGTCTCCTTACAGTCTCTCTCAGGTGTGGGTGGGTTTGTTGCTGTTGTAGTTTGTTTTTCTTCTGTGATTCTCATACATTTGGAACTGAAGGTTGGGAATATGTCCTTCAAAACATTCTTTCTTACTTACAGCCATGTTACTAAATCCAGTGGTCAGTTTGGTACTTACCTTTCTTGCCTTATCATTAGCAGTTGACAGAGTTGCCTCTTCCTTGAAACTTATCTTCACTTGCCTTCTAGTGCGCCACACTCTCCTGATTTTCCTTCTGCGTCTCTAGCTAGTCCTTCTCCGTCTCCTCTGTTTTTCCTTCTTGCGTCTTCACATCACAGTTTCCCAGGGCTCAGTCCTTAGGTCTCCTCATTTCCGTATTTCATTTCCTGGGTGATTTTGTGGAGTCTCATGGATTTAATGAATAATTTGATAATTTAATTAATATGTTGAGAGTTTCCCAGTTTATGTCTCTAGACTTCTCTTCTGATCTCTAGATTCAGAGTTCACTGTCTACTCAGCACCTCCAATTGGAAGTGTGGTAGGAATCTTGTACTTTTGGCCCCCTACTTTTAATACTGAAGGTAAAAATAAAAAGATGATCCAAAGTAACAGTCAGAGCATGCCACTCCTCAGTGCAGAGGCTGCAATGGCTTCCTTTCCTGCTCAGAGGACAAACTAAAGTCCTTACAAAGGCCTACAGGGCCTTATACCATCAGGACCACTGTTCCCCTCCACCTATGACCACTGTTCCTCCAACTTATCTGCTCCACCCACACGATTATGTGCTGCCACCTTGGGGCCGATTGTCTGACCCACGAATGTCTGCAGTTCCCGCTCCCTCGCCACCTTTCAGTCTTTGCTCAAGAGTCGCCTTCACAAAGAGACTAACCCTCACCTGACAGCCCTAGTTTATTTTGCAACCCCCTCCCCAGCCCCACGCTTAAGAGCCTCTTCACCTGGCTCCATTTTCCTTTTTCTCCTTCCATCATGCCGCTCCTTTTGGCCTGTGGTGACATGTATTGCTTTGTAAACACCTGCTGCTTGTTTTCTGTCTCCCCTGCTTGATGGTGAGTTCCATAAGAACGCACACTCAGTTCTTTTTTGCTCTCTGATTTGTCCCAGGAATATGGACCTGCACCTGTCACATAGTATGTACATAATAAATATTTGTTAACTAAATGTTGGATTTGCATATTGTATAGTGATTTACAGTTTATGGCATGCTGTCATGTGTTACAAAATCATACCCTTAAAACTATAGTTTGCTATTGGCTGAGGAGGTAGAATTATTGCCATTATTCAGATTAGAAAGCAGAAAACAAATTTTTTTTTTTCCTGATCCTAATGTTCATTGTTTTTGCCACTTCATCTTGGTTAGGAGGACATTGTTCTTAAATATTCCGCTCGACCACAGTATAGAACAATAGCCTAAAACACTTATTGAGCATTGTGCTGTGTGCTGGCTATTATGTATAGACACAGAATATAGCCCAGAGTCTGGCAGACAGTGTATTCAGACAAGAAGGATATGCCTGGGTCTTGACTTCCAGAGGCAAAATTTTTTTTTTTTTTTTTTTTACCAACAAAGGTACAGAGACCCTCATGTCAGCAGCTTGTCTTCAACACACAAGCCACCTGGCATCCTGTAATTGGTTTGACATGTTCAAATCAGGGTTTTGATCTCAGCATTACTCTGAGGTGACACCTTGGAAAGCGACTAATACAATTTTATTAAATTTAGATTTTGGTAATTTGCCAGCACTTACTGACTTGACTGAGGGAGCAAGGGTTCTTTGATACTTCTGTTCATAAAATTGAAATAATAAGGCTCTAGCTGATTGCTTTTGAATGAAGTGGGTATATTCTAGACACATCATTATTGTTGGTGACCAGAAGCAGTCATGAAGCTAGTTGGCAACCCAGCTGAATAGCAATTTGAAACATTTTTGTTTGAGCTGTGGTCAGAACCCTACCTTTGTTTTCCTTGCAGAGAGCATTACTCCTCCCTCTTTAAGAAGCTTCTGAACCTAACTCAGTTCAGTTGCTCAGTCGTGTCTGACTCTTTGTGACACCATGGACTGCAGCACTCCAGGCTTCCCTGTCCATCACCAACTCCTGGAGCTTACTCAAACTCATGTCCACGGAGTCGGTGTTGCCATCCAACCATCTCTTCCTCTGTTGTCTCCTTTTCCTGCCTTCTGTCTTTCCCAGCATCAGGGTCTTTTCCAGTGAGTCAGATTTTTGCATCAGGTGGCCAAAGCATTGGAGTTTCAGCATCAGTCCTTCCAATGAATATTCTAGACTGATTATTCTTTAGGATGGACTGGTTGGATCTCCTTACAGTCCAAGGGACTCTCAAGAGTCTTCTCCAACACCACAGTTCAAAAGCATCAATTNGTGTGACTGAGATCTGATGTGATATTTTTGGCTATCATCTGCTGGCTTAAATGGCCAATCCGTGTGATTACTGTTTTCAAATGTCCTATTAACTTAGAATTTCTTTTTCATACATTTGCAGATTGAATCCTTTACATGTTTTATTTCTTTGATACACTACTGTAGAAGAGTTGGTCAGTCTGTTCCCCGCCTCCCCTCCCCCAGTCTCCATGGAAATGATTCACTGAAGTCTAGTGACTTGCCCAAAATGTTAGTCTTGAAGCCACAAAGAAGAGACATCTTTTGATTTTTTTCTCAAATTTAAGATTTTCACAACTTATTTATTTTCACTTCTTCTGGACCTTAACATCTAAATGATAGACATAAATGTTATCAAACATATGCACTAGTTTTGGAACTGAAAGATGAAAGAAGAAACCATGGATGAGACCAAGACATATAGGCTGAGTTATACAGGTAGAGCTACTGGGGACTCTCTACCTAAAAGTCACAGCTTTGCCCAGTTGTAGATAGATTGATCATGCAGTTCTTAAAAAGCCTAAAGCAAGGAGTAGGTGGAACATGAGGAAGCAGAGTCGGTTTGTCTATATAACACTTTTGAGAATCTGTGTAGAGAAAAGCAGAGAAATGACTCAATAGCTGGAGAAAAAAATAGGGTCAAGGGAGAGTTTAAGAAAGGATATAGGAGAGTGGGAGAGATTGGAAATAAAGCGGAAAGAAAAGGATAGTCCATTGTAGAAATATTCTAAGTGGGGGGAAGGGATGAGACTCAGAGCCAGGCAGAGGAGAGGGCCCTGAATTGGTGGAGAGACCTCCACATCAGAAGCTGGTTTTACAGTAAAAATGGGTGGCCTTTTTCATCTGATGACATTCAGTTTCTTTTAATCAGGATGTGAGATCATTTTGTCAGGCCAAGAGGGAAATGGAAATTTGAGGAGAATGGGAAGATTTGAAGTAGAGAGAAATAGCTGACTACGTAACTCCTGCACTGAAGGCTTACTCTGGGGTTAGTGATTGGGAGTTTCTCTGAAGTGTGGAGTAATGAGTTGTTTGATTCATTAGTATCTTTGCTCTCAAGTGTGACAGGGGATAGAGGATGGCAAGGATGTTTAGGACTCTGTCAGTGGAATAGACAAAAAGCCAAATTATGAATTTTTGCTTAGTTGGGGGAGAAATAAAGATGAAATAGGGGCTGATGGATATGGAAGAAACAAAAGGTCAAAATATTGGAGATGTCAATGGAGTTGAAGAATTCTTATGTTGAGAATAGTCCAACAAGCAAGCTAGAAAATCAGGAGAGAGTTGCTTGATTTGCTGACTTAGAAAGTTAGGCATTTTCTAGAGTGAGGCTGTGGAAGAGATGGAATAGAGGCAGGAGTCAGTGTTTTGGATGAACCAGCCATGTGGGCACTGAAGTCTACAAGGAATGTAGTGTGGATTGCATGGAGAGAGGAGAGGTGCCAAAATCTTCAGTGAATGAGAAGTCATTGCTGCTAAGTCACTTTAGTCGTGTCTGACTCTGTGCGACCCCATAGACAGCAGCCCACCAGGCTCCCCCGTCCCTGGGATTCTCCAGGCAAGAACACTAGAGTGGGGTGCCATTTCCTTCTCCAATGCATGAAAGTGAAACATGAAAGTGAAGGCGCTCAGTCATGTCCAACTCTTAGCGACCCCATGGACTGCAGCCTACCAGGCTCCTCCATCCATGGGAGTTTCCGGGCAAGAGGACTGGAGTGGGGTGCCATTGCCTTCTCCAATGAGAAGTCATTAGGTGTCATCAATAGGTATGCTGAATAGCAGGATAGCATGATTCTCAAGGAAGAGCTTTCTGTAAGAGGGTAAACAATAGTGGGGGTCAAGGGGGTTATCATTTCTAGCTTAGGACTAAGGCATTCTTAAGGCATTAGGGAATAATGGTCAGCTCTTACAAGAGCTTCCAGAGAAGCACCGTTCTTGGTGGGTGGAAGATTTTAGTTCAAGCCGAGAGGTGGAGCATGTTCCAAGAGGCATGAGGAATCTCATGTTTTCCAGGAGAGTCAATATTCAGTGAGGTCTCACTAAGACTGTCTGCCATTGTCCGAGCCTGCCTCTCTTTCCTGTTTCTCTGCTTAACATTTGTCCATTTTCCTACTCACTTTTCTCACTAAGTCAGTAGCCAAATGAAATGGCAATGTAAGAATGGAATATTAGGTTGTAACCACTGGCAGAGAATTGAATAATATATTAAGGACTGTTAAAAACTGCTTTATAAAGTATTTTAAAGTGCAACTCGAGGTGTAGCATTATACAGTTCTCTCTAATGATTGGTAGAAAGCAGATGGAGGTGTGTAATACCCCAGAGGGAATCGTCCCCAGGAGCTGAGATCCAGAGGGTGCAGTTGGATAACTTAACCTACTCAGTTCAGTTCAGTTCAGTCGCTCAGTCATGTCTGACTCTTTGCAACCCCATGAATCGCAGCACGCCAGGCCTCCCTGTCCATCACCAACTCCCGGAGTTCACTCAGATTCACGCCCATCGAGTCAGTGATGCCATCCAGCCATCTCATCCTCTGTCATCCCCTTCTCCTCCTGCCCCCAGTCCCTCCCAGCATCAGAGTCTTTTCCAATGAGTCAATTCTTCGCATAAGGTGGCCAAAGTTAAATAAGCAGGGTGACAATATACAGCCTCCTTTTCCTATTTGGAACCAGTCTGTTGTTCCATGTCCAGTTCTAACTGTTGACCCGCATATAGGTTTCTCAAAAGGCAGGTCAGGTGGTCTGGTATTCCCATCTCTCTCAGAATTTTCCACAGTTTATTGTGATCCACACAGTCAAAGGCTTTGGCATAGTCGACAAAGCAGAAGTAGATGTTTTCCTGGTATTCACTTGCTTCTTCAATGATCTAGTGGATGTTGACAATTTGATCTCTGATTCCTCTAGCTTTTCTAAATCCAGCTTGAATATCTGGAAATTCTGGTTCATCTACTGTTGAAGCCTGGCTTGTAGAATTTTGAGCATTCTTTGCTAGCGTGTCAGATGAGTGCAATTGTGCGGTAGTTTGAGCATTCTTTGGCATTGCCTTTCTTTGGGATTGGAATGAAAACTGACCTTTTCCAGTCCTGTGGCCACTGCTGAGTTTTCCAAATTGACTGGCATATTGAGTGCAGCACTTTCACAGCATCATCTTTTAGGTTTGAAATAGCTCAACTGGAATTCCATCACCTCCACTACTTTGTTCGTAGTGATGCTTCCTAAGGCCCACTTAACTCTGCATTCCAGGATGTCTGGCTCTAGGTGAGTGATCACCCCATCATGGTTATATCTGGGTCATTAAGATCTTTTTTGTATAGATCTTCTGTGTATTCTTGCCACCTCTTCTTAATGTCTTCTGCTTCTGTTAGGTCCTACCATTTCTGTCCTTTATTGTG
The DNA here is from genome assembly GCA_006410615.1 of Neotragus moschatus. Taxonomy (NCBI): domain Eukaryota; kingdom Metazoa; phylum Chordata; class Mammalia; order Artiodactyla; family Bovidae; genus Neotragus; species Neotragus moschatus. The sequence goes on from SJYA01001145.1 coordinate 1,109,087, forward strand.
CCCATCTTTGCATTGGCTTCCCTTGTGGCTCAGCTGGTAAAGAATCTGCCTGCAATGTGGGAGGGTTGGGTTTGAACTTCAGGTTGGGAAGATCCCCTGGAGAAGGGAAGGGCTCTGCACTCCAGTATTCTGGCCTGGAGAATTCTATGGACTGTATAGTCCATGGGGTCCCAAAGAGTCAGACACGACTGAGCGACTTTCACTTTCACTTTTGCATGAAGTGTTCTCTTGATATCTTTAATTTTCTTGAAGAGGTATCTAGTCTTTCCGATTCTATTGTTTTCCTCTATTTCTTTGCATTGATCACGGAAGAAGGCTTTCTTATCTCTCGTTGCTATTCTTTGGAACTCTGCTTTCAAATGGGTATTTCTTTCCTTTTCTCCTTTGCCTTTAGCTTCTCATCTTTTCTCAGCTATTTGTAAGCCCTCTTCAGACAACCATTTTGCCTTTTGTATTTCTTTTTCTTGTGAATAGTCTTGATCACTGTTTCTTATACAGTATCATGAACCTCTGTTCATAGTTCTTCAGGCACTGTATCAGATATAATCCCTTGAATCTGNTTCTCCTTTGCCTTTAGCTTCTCATCTTTTCTCAGCTATTTGTAAGCCCTCTTCAGACAACCATTTTGCCTTTTGTATTTCTTTTTCTTGTGAATAGTCTTGATCACTGTTTCTTATACAGTATCATGAACCTCTGTTCATAGTTCTTCAGGCACTGTATCAGATATAATCCCTTGAATCTGTTTGTCACTTCCACTGTATAATCATATGGGATTTGATTTAGGTCATACCTGAATGGTCTAGTGGTTTTCCATACTTTCTTCAATTTAAGTCTGAATTTGGCAATAAGGAGTTCATGATCTGAGCCACAGTCAGCTCCTGGTCTTGTTACTGCTGACTGGATAGAGTTTTTCCATCTTTGGCTGCAAAGAATATAGTCAATCTGATTTTGGTGTTGACCATCTGGTGATGTCCCTGTGTATAGTCTTCTGTTTGTTGTTGGAAGAGGGTGTTTGCTATGACCAGTGTGTTCTCTTGGTAAAACCCTTAGTTTTTGACCCACTTTGTTTTGTACTTCACGGCCAAAATGCCTGTTACTCCAGATATCTCTTGACTTCCTACTTTTGCATTCCAGTCCCTTATAATGAAAAGGACATCTTTTTTGGGTGTTAGTTCTAGAAGATCTTATAGGTCTTCATAGAACCATTCAATTTCAGCTTCTTCAGCATTACTGGTTGGGGAATAGACTTGGATTACTGTGATATTGAATGGTTTGCCTTGGAAACAAACAGAGATCATTCTTTTATTTTTGAGATTACATCCAAGTACTGCATTTCAGACTCTTGTTGACTGTGATAGCTACTCCCTTTATTCTATGGAATTCTTGCCCACAGTTGTAGATATAATGGTCATCTGAATTAAATTCACTCATTCCAGTCCATTTTAGTTCACTGATTCCTAAAATGTCAATATTCACTCTTGCCATCTTCTGTTTGACCACTTCCAATTCGCCTTGATTCATGGACCTAACATTCCATGTACCTATGCAGTATTGCTCTTTACAGCATTGGACTTTATATCCATCACTCATCACATCCACAACTGGGTATTGTTTTTGCTGTGGCTCCGTCTCTTCATTCTTACTGGAGTTCTTTCTCTACTCTTCTCAGGGGTCAGGTTGAGTAGCATATTGGACACCTAACGACCAGGGGAATTCATGTTTTGGCGTCCTATCTTTTTGCCTTTTCATACTGTTCATGCTATTCTCAAGGCAAGAATATTGAAGTGGTTTGCCATTCTCTTCTCTAGTGGACCACGTTTTGTTAGAACTCTCCACCATGACTCATCCATTTTAGGTGGCCCTACATGGCATGACTCATAGTTTAATTGAGTCAGACAAGGCTAAAATTGGATTAAAGATTTACTGAACTTGGCCCCACCCATCAGAACAAGACCCAGGTTCCCCCTTAGTTCTTTGTCCCCTCAGGAAACTCCTTAAGCCTCTTATCCTTCTATATCAGAGGGCAGACAGAATGAACCTAACTACCAAGACATATAGGCCCTTTTGGTCTCCAAGTTTTTAAGAGCTCTTATCCTTGATTCTACGGACTTCCCTGGTGGCTCAGATGGTAAAGCATCTGTCTACAATGCAGGAGACCTGGGTTCGATCCCTGGGTAGGGAAGATCCCCTGGAGAAGGAAATGGCGATCCACTCCGGTACTATTGCCTGGAAAATGCCGTGGACAGAGGAGCCTGGTAGGCTACAGTCCATGGGGTTGCAAAGAGTTGGACATGACTGAGCAACTACACTTTCACTTGATTCTGGGGCTTCCTTGGTGCCTCAGTGGTAAAGAATCCAGAGATGCAAGTTTGTTCCCTAGGTCAGAAAAATCCTCTGGAGAAGGAAAGGGCAACCCACTTCAGTATTCTTGCCTGGGAAGTCCCATGGACAGAGGAGCCTGATGGGCTACAGTCCATGGGATCACAAAAGAGTTGGACGTGACTTAGCAACTACGCAGCAACAACCCTTGATCCTGGCTGGCTATTGAATTCTCAGATTCCACTCAGGCATAGATCGAAACTTTCTTCATTTAAGGGTTTAGTTTCTAAGTAGAAGAGTCAGTTGAATTGATCCTAGTAATCAGTGAGGTTGTTTTGAAAGTCTTGAAGTTGATTTGCTATTGTTATTGGTTCTTTCGGAGTGTAGAAAGGAACAGGTTTACTGAGTGCTCACTTCCTGGGGGTTACAGCTGTTTTAGGTGCTTCGCACATTAGTTAACGAGCCTCATCTTGCCATTGCCCCGAGGGAAAACTATGCTCAAGGCCATTTTACAGATGAAGGTAGTGAAACGTCAGGGGGGTTAGGTCAGTTCCCTAAGCCCATCCAACTAGGAGGAGGCTGAGCCGGGTTCTGAGGCTAAACTACTTCAGTGTGTTTTGACCAACATTCTGTAGTACTGCACACACCTAAAATGTGTGCTTACCTGGTGGCTCAGACGCTGAAGAATCTGCCTGCAGTGTGGTAGACCTGGGTTAGATCCCTGGGTTGGGAAACCCCTGGATAAGGAATGGCTACCCACTCCAGTATCCTTGTCTGCAGAATTCGATGGACAGAGGAGCCTGGCAGGCCCCAGTCCATGGGGTCACAAAGAGCCAGACATGACTGAGTGACTTTCACTTCACTTCACTTCACACCTAAAACTAGCCATACTAGACCCAGCAAAACATGGAAATAACAGATAAGTTAGCTCACATTTGAGAACCATGCTTATAAAATGCCAATAAATAATAAATAGAAGCCCAAAGCTAGTCATCTGTCCTCATAGGGGTCAGGTTGAGAGGCTGTGGAGACAACTCTTTGTCAGTCATTTTAGGGACAATAAGTGATCAACCAGATGTGTAGGAAAATAATTTGATTTGCTTGACTTTAAAACAAACTGATAAATTGTATGTGGCCATTCAGACAGGAGAAAATTTTACCCACATGCTTCCACTGTCTCAATGCACTGAATGCTGACTAAATTTGATCTGGTGTATTTGTCTCAGTCAAATCTTATAAACTCATGTGCCAGAGAAAATATTCTGGTCTTTCTTCTCTTCCTTCCTTTGTTTCTTTCTTTTCCACATTCTTCACTTTTTTTGTTTTTAAACATTGATGTTCTTATTACAGAGAAGTTGAAAGACCTTGAAATTGATAACTCTGCCAGGTTTTCAGCTATGATTATGGGATTTTTATTATTAGATCAGAAGAACATTTCTATCATTGTTCCGATTCCTTTTTCCTTTCTGGATAACCCAGGAAATGTCTTGGCTCTGTTCTTTGGATAATAAAATATACTTTTCCATAACTTCTGAATACTTGAATTTAATTAACTTTCCATTTAATCCTAGTCCATTCTCAACGTCTCAGTATCCATGGTTTAAAATAGGAATGCAGCTCCAAGGCTTTTGTATGAATGACTTTTTTAGTGGTTTTGAAGAACTCCACCCCAGACATGTTTAATTTGGTTATCACAGTTTTCATTTTGTTATTAATGTGATTGAATGGTTTTATGTGAGGCATATGCTGTCCTGTAAATTGCAGTCTCAGCCCCTCTCAATTGTTTAGTTTCTGACTCCTTCCTACATTTATAATACTTGCTTAGGCCCTGAAGGCATTTCAGTTTGCAACCCTTATCTAAATGAAAATCAACAGTAATATGATTTAATGATGGTTCAAGATGTCTTTAAGAATATGTATATAGGTTCCTCACACTATATATTTCATTTCACATTTATGATCAGGTGATACACCAGCAACTTTCTTAGCCTTATCATTTTGAAAAATTTATTGACATTTTAGCAGCATTTTTCCCTCTAAAATGGATGTGAATTTCATGGAGTCATTTTGGGGAGGCAAATTTGTCCTAGTAAATAGATTTGGATCTTTATTTGTCATTGATAGTTTGGTAGTTTCAATACAAAGTTAGCTGCAACCTTCTAAATATTTTTTTTTAAGCCAAGTCATCTTTGTGTCCATAAAGTCCAACTATAGTAGTAAGGATATGTCCGAGTGATCATCATTATTTAGGGGGCTACATGTACAGTGTAAGAGATAACTTGTTAGAAAGTTTTGTTTTGTTTAAAGCAGGGAACTTATTGATCAGTGACTAATATATTGTCAGTCAGGTTTTCATTTTATGTAAACTCTTCAACCCCAAATGAAGGTATGATCCCAATGGATACCTCACAGTGTAAAATAGTATGAACTTGAAAATATAAATTGCAACTCATTTTCTATACAGGAAAAAGTGTCGGTTATGATTTTAGCATATTTTATTATAGACTCATTTGGAATAGTAAAGAAACATACTGTACTACCAACCCAAAGGAAATGTTTGTGTGTTTAAATAATTATTACTCTATGGAGGCTTTTTATTTTTATTTATTTATTTATTTTTAAATTTAAATTTATTTATTTTAATTGGAGGCTAATTACTTTACAATATTGTATTGGTTTTGCCATACATCAACATGAATCTGCCACGGTGTCCACATGTTCCCCATCCTGAACCCCCCTCCCTCCTCCCTCCCCGTACCATCCCTCTGGGTCGNGAATTGAAAGAAACATGTGTACCCCAATGTTCATCGCAGCACTGTTTATAATAGCCAGGACATGGAAGTGACCTAGATGTCTGTCCATCAGCAGATGAATGGATAAGAAAGCTGTGCTACATATACACAATGGAGTATTACTCAGCATTAAAAAGAATACATTTGAATCAGTTCTAATGAGGTGGATGAAATTGGAGCCGATATGGAGGCTTTTTAATATTCTCTTCTTTCTGGTTTTTACTAGTCAAATTACTAAGAAGTTGATTTAAATATTACAAATAAAATTCTTGACATTTAAAATGCCTTTTGTTATAAAGTTCAAAGATCTAGTTTTTGATTGTGGACCCAATTGTTTGTCCTTGAAAAATTTTTTCTACATTAATCCTAAGAACCACTAATGCAGATACCAGAGAAATAAAGTTGAATATTTATTAGCAAAGTCAAAGATGCACAGGAACTGTTCTAGTGAACTATTAAAAACGATCAGGCTTACTTAAAAATTTCTGAAAAAAGAATAAATGTATTTTGAATGACAAAAGCCTTAATGAAGTCTTCATAGTCCATGGAATTATTCAGGCCAGAATACTGGAGTGGGTAGTCTATTCCTTCTCCATTGGATCTTCCCAACCTAGGAATCAAACCAGGGTCTCCTCCATTAAAGGGAGATTCTTTACCAACTGAGCTCTCAGGGGAGCCCCAATACAGTCTTCACACATATTAAAATTGTGAAAAATTAAGGCCATAAAGAGAGTCAAAGAAACTTTTAAAAATACTTCCTCTAACAAATGAGAAAACTATGATTTGGCTGCAGAAGAACTAAAACTAGAATCCATATTCTAATGCCTGAACTCGTGGTTTTTTAACCACCGCCTACACCTACATAGGGCTTCCCCAGGTGTCACTAGTGGTAAGGAACCCGCCCGCCAATGCAGGAGACATAAGTGACAGAGATTTCGATCCCTGTGTCATGAAGATCCCCTGGGGAAGAGAATGGCAACCCACCCCAGTATTCTTGCCTGGAGAATCACATGGACAGAGGAGCCTGGTGGGCTGCAGTCCATGGGGTTGCAAAGAGTCAGGCATGATTGAAAAAAACTTAGCAGTAGTCAGAACAGCTATCATTTGTTATGTGTCTGGCAGGAAAAGTCTTGCTTTATTCTCTTACCAATCCAGTAAGATATATTTTCATATCCCAGTTTTACTGATGAGTCAGTTACACATCTATTTTGAGATTTAGTCACTTGCCCAAAGTCACCTTACAGAGCCCACAGTCTAATGAAAGTCTTTCTCTAGTTCAGAGTTTCTCCTCTTGTTGGAGATCTATTTCATTAAAAAAATTACAAACAGGTATATAGAGTTGTATAGGAAATGGAAAGGACAGTGTACTGTTTGGCTTTTCGTTTTTCAGTTTCTCCCTTATGTAGATAAAGTTAAATATTGATGTAATATTCATAACCTGTTCTCATAATGGGATATTTGATCCAGAGGAAACCTGAAAATAGTTAATCCACCTCACTCATTTATAAATGAGGCAATTAAGACCAGAAAGGTCAAGCATTTTCCACCAGGGGGGTAATTGTAAAATGAGAATAGAGCAAAAGTTCTGGCTTGGAGTTCTCTGGCTCCTCCTCTGTTCCAGTTTTTTTTTTTTTTTTTTTTCTTGAAGGTAAAGTATGAGTGGGAAAGACCAAGAAGAGGGGCTGGGGAGAGGCATAGGTATACTGACGGAGTGAACTGGGTGCTGACAAGGTCAAGGTCAGCATATTTTTTTTGGAAAGATGGTATTGGTTGAATGTAACTGACCTTCAAAGAGTCTGGTAACTTTTTTAGCTTTTCTGTGAATATCGTGAAAGGCAGATGACCAGACTGTACACTCCATATTTGTTTAAGAAAGAAGAGCCACTGATTTTATATGCTGTTGTGTCCTCCAAGAAAAAAAATATTCTGAGAAGTGAGACAGAATATAATTGTTAGTTGAAATACTGGTCAGCAACTTTTCATTTTTCTTTTTTTCTTTGTAAGACTTTTCATTGATTTAAGACTTATCTTAGTGAAAAGCAAAGCATCTAAAGTATATTTAGTAATTTTTTTCCCCACATCTAGTTTAACTTATTTTCTTAGGGAGAGCAAGGTGGTAAATACATTTACCACTTGATCTTGTAACCTTAAATGAGGGCAAAACTCCCCTTGGCACTAACAAGAACTTTGTCTATGAACAGTTACAGAATTGGTTCTGTGACGATTATGAAGCAATTTGGTTCTTTCCCTAGAGAGAATCTGCAGCCCGGTTTTCAGACAGCATACACATATGAGCACCTTGTCCATATTCCTAATAATAACAAGAATGAAGGAGGAAAAAAGCCAGGAATTCTTGCTGGCTTTAGCCAACTTGCTTCAAAAGCCTGTCAGCTAAACAAATAAAGTTGAAGTAGTGGGAGGGAAAGTCAGGAAATTAACTGCTGTGGGCTACAGTTAATGAGTGGGCTGACGAAGGGGAAGTGATAGCCAGGGAAGTGTACACACAGAATAAAAAAAAATATATTAGCACCGCCAAAAAGAGTTAGCATGCACAAATTAGATTTTTATTCAATTCCGAAGTTTATTGCTTTCTTGTGGGATCAACCTCTGACCAGCTACAGACACCTCCCCCACCCCCTCACCCCCAAACAAGATAGTAAGATCAATCAAAAGAAGGCAACTTTGAAGCATGGTTAGGCTGCTGGGTAAAAGCATGCAAAATATGTCTGAGACTTCATTAAAAAGTGCCTACACAACACCTTGGGTAAAATCCACAGCAGCTTGGCATTGCTGCCTCATTAGGAGTAAAATGGAAGTGGTCATTCCCTGAAGACTGCCCTGCCATACTCTGACCAATCCCAGGAGTGTCTTGCACACACTGAGTGATTTAAAGTCTAACCAACCACAAATCGTCTCTCAGCCACGTTTGTGTAAGGCTCTGTTGGCTTCATGCAGTACCGCCAGGCAAGGGCAGTGTATCTGTCTAGGCTCACTTTTAAAAGGAGACTGACTGATTTGAAAAAACTTTTTGCTCTTTTTAAAAAATCTGAAGTCAAATAAGTAATCAACAATTTATGTGAAGAACTAAACTACCCATTAAAACAAACACTTCTCTGAATGTAGCAAAGACTTAAATTTTTAGAGATTAGGGGCAAAACAATGAAGGGCATTCTTTGACACAAATGCATGCTTTGGTACCCGGTATCCCTATACCAGCTGCACAAAGAATGAAAACCTAATAAGCTTCCAGGACCAGTGTGCTTCCTGGGTGATGTTAGTGGTAAGGAACCCCCCTGCCATTGCAGGAGACTTCAGAGACACGGGTTTGATCCCTGGGTCAGGAAGATTCCCTGGAGAAGGGCATGGCAACCCACTCCAGTATTCTTGCCTGGAGAATCTCCGTGGAAAGAGGAGCCTGGTGGACCATAGCCCATAGGGTTGCAAAGAGTTGGATATGAGTGAAGCCACTAAGTACAAACTCCCAGGACAGGGGAAGAGCAAGGCTTTCTCCTACACTTTGTCAGTGAGTGGTTCAGGGGCCAGTGTCTCCCGGGAGGTTATTAGAAATGCAGAATTTGGGGCAACTCCTAAACCACCTGAATCAGAACATGCATATTAACAAGGTCATACTTTTGCACTTGAAAATTTGGGAAGCACTGCTCTGAGTCAAGGGTCTGCAGTGGAATAGTAATAATAAAAATCCTTATAAGTGCTATTCTACATGAATAGTGTAGAATACACTGACTTTGTATCAGTGTAGGTACAACTAGACTAATGACATAAGAGGTTTCAGAATTACAGTAACTATGTTGTTGATGTTGTTTAGTCACTAAATTGTGTCTTTGACTGTATGCGAACCCATGGACCCCATGGACTGTAGCCCGCCAGGCTCCTCTATCCATGGGATTTCCCAGGCAAGAATACTGGTGTGGGTTGCCATTTCCTCCTCCAGGGGATTTTCCTGACCCAGGGACCAAACCCATGATTCCTGCATTGGCAGGCTGATTCTTTACCACTGAGTTACCAGGTAAGCCTTTACAGTAGCTAAACGGAGCACTAATACTTTGGGTCCAATGGTTGGTTGAGTGTGATATAAAATGATGTGGGCCAATTATTTCAGTTAAAATATTGATGGCACTGTTACTAACTCTTAGGAAATACTTTACACTGGAGATGGAGAAAGCGAAATAAAGAAACTGAAGGTGTTTGTGTTTCTTTCCCAAGAATAAATCTTTAAATAATGTAATTTAGCCTGAAAAGATCATAGAGGGGCCTAGACTAAAGCTCTTTGTCAAGTCAATGCCTCATTTTACCTGGGTGTTCATTGGAAGGACTGATGCTGAAGCTGAAATTCCAGTACTTTGGCCACCTCATGTGAAGAGTTGACTCATTGGAAAAGACCCTGATGCTGGGAAGGATTGGGGGCAGGAGGAGAAGGGGACGACAGAGGATGAGATGGCTGGATGGCATCACTGACTCAATGGGTGCGAGTGTGAGTGAACTCCAGGAGCTGGTGATGGACAGGGAGGCCTGGCGTGCTGCGATTCACGGGGTCGCAAAGAGTCGGACACGACTGAGCGACTGAACTGAACTGAACTGAACTGAATTTTCAATCAAAGCTTCTTACCATAAAAACCAAAGTCATGTTGTCAAGGACAAACCTATTAGCAGGCATACTTGTGTTAACTCATGCATGGGTAAGTTAAGAATGTGCTGCTGAGGCTTCCTTAGTTAAATCAGTGACTCTATTTTTTTATAATAATTTTTCCTCCATGTATACCTTTGTGAATTTGTAAAACACACACAAAAAATACTAGGCTGAATATTTAAGACTGAATTCCTAAGAGCGTGATGAATGTCACAGAGTCATGTAAGATGGACCATAGTCCATCAGCCAGATTTTATCAACTGAGATCCTGATTGCCATGCTGAAATTTGTCTTTACAAAAGCAGACATATTTCTGTCTTTCTTATTTTCAGTTACTACTACATTATAGTTCTGTAATTTATGAATTTACCAAATCCAGCATTTTCTAAAGCTGTTGGAAAAATGCAAATGCTAAGAGACATTAAGGGTCCTGTGGTAAGTTAAATTTGGAAAATACTGGATTAAACAAAATTATAAGGATTACTTTTCTTGCTGACTTCTTAGAGTCTTCAGTATGCTGAGATATATTGCTAATACCCGATAGCAGGGATATCATACACAAAGTTTTTGACCTCCAAAGCTGCATGTTTAAGGGTATTCTCTATGATTAGTGTCTTTAATTACATACTCTGGGCACTCTATTCTAATCTAATTTCTAATGCTGTTTGGATTTTCATTCCATTGAAGACTGACCATCTTACACCATTCCCAGTAAAAACAATAAACCAGCACATTTGTGGTCTATACTACAAAATTTAGCACATACTTATCAACTCCTGTGTCTTATTTCATTATTGTTTTGCCTCCTATCTAGATTGTAACCATTTGGGCACTATGAAGCATGAATTATACTTTCACATCCACCAAAAGAATTTAGCACTGTGTTGGATATGGTAGGTAATAAAATACTTCCTGGTACACTGACCTGTGGTAAAATTAAGTTTTTCCGTGGGTATTCAGTTGGTCTAGTATTTCAAGATTTGATGAGATAATCTGTTTACCTTAAATAGACCTTTCTCATGATTTTGTAAACTTTGATGCCACATCCAATAAGCCTTTGTCTTTCTGAGCTGCTAAATGGAAATACTTCTTGTATACTGGGATTAAAGTGCTACTGGGACCTGGATCTTTTCCCAGACTTAAATTTTTAACACAGGCTCCCCCTGTGTTTTGTATGCCAGGTATTCTTTCTTCATTTGAAGAAAGAGACATGCCAGGAACATTTCAGTGCAGATGCACCCTTAATTTAAATCTGTTTTTTTTTTTTTTTCCCATCACCAGTGTGTTCCTTAATGAAGTCCAACAACTGTTTTGAATTTGACACTGCAGAATAACATCGCAATTGTAAGTCAAGAAGTTACCCAAACCTTTATTCATAGGGACCAAAGCACAGGGAATTGAGGTCAATGTCCTTCAGGGATGTTTACAAAGCTCCTGTGTTTGGTCTTGCTGGCACTTCATTCTTACAAGTACAGCTGTCGTTATTTCTCACTAAAAGAATAATGGTAACCTACTCTTGTTTACTGTGAAGTTCATCTGTTGCTTTTCTTCATTTTCATCCACACTGTGAATTGTTACTTGAATTTAGTCTCTTTACATAGACATTTCAAAATGAAGAAAGGAAAAGCACTTCTTAAAGCATAGGAATTTCACCTAGGGCTCCTCCCTTTGCAGGATGAGGTGGTGGGAAGGAACAGCAGAAATAAGATATTTCTACACCCACCATTTCAGGCCACTGAAAAATCCTCTTGATAGTTTCTTTTGGTTGCTTGGCAATAGATCCTACAAATATTCATACCAGTTCTTTGGGATGATATGGAGAGCTTGTATTTGAGTTTCATGAATTGATTAATAACAGTCAACCATGTCCATACCTATTCCAAAGTATGATGTCTTATAACAGCCTAAATTCTATTAAGTACCTTGGAGCTTACCTGCATCCACTGTTACAATTCAGGTTACCATAGCAGACACACATTTGGGTAATATTTGGAACTGTCTTTGTCCCTTAAATTTTCATCTCAGTGAGTAGGGAGAGCAAAATGTTTTTTTTTCCTTCCTGGAAGATAAAATATCTTTGATTGTTTTAAATATCTGTATTAAGGAGTTTGCTAATTACCTGTCTAAAGGCAGAAAACTGGACCCAGTTATTTATGAATGTTTCTTTTATTATGTTAGTTTTTTCTTCAAGTGAGTACCTTTTTAAAATGTCGACATTCCAAGCAGTGAAAAACACCGCCACCCCCTCCCCCTACGGCCCGTGGATCTGTGCTCAAAGAGAGAAATTTTATTCTCAAGCATAAAGGTTAAAAACAAGTAAGAAAGTGAGATTTCAAAGTCAAGGAGATGTTCAAAACACCTATCAACACATCCATTCCCACCCTGTCCTCATCTGGACACCATTAAGAGAGCCACTAAAATTGAATTCAACTGCTATGTATTATGCATGACTGCATTGCTTACTGTATTGTTTTATGCCATTCAGTTCACCTGAGATGAAATCAGGCAAAGGAGGTAAATTAAGTCTACCTTCAGAACTCTGGACTGCTGACTCGTACAAAAATGGATTTACTAGTTTATCTAATGTTTTAAAAACTCATTTTATTAAGTTGTAAATCATATCACTCAGTACTACTACATCAGAAGGTAAAATTAATGATAGAGATAAGGACATTAGAAAAAGCCGCAGCATGGCTACATGACAACATGGAAAAAGTGATGAATAGCAGCTTAGGAGCAGTGACACAGGGTTCAGATTTAATTTGAATGGTGAAGGGCATCATCCTCTTGAGGCGACTGGATGAGGGTCAGTTCACACTGGCACAGGTTGGTGTCGTCAGGGGTGACACGAAACAGTGGTACAGTGAGAAAATGACATGTGGCATTTTGAAGACCAGAAAAGTAAACATTTGAGGTAAGCTTTGAGTGAAAGTGTCTTATCTTTGCCAGATAAGGAAACACAATCCAGTAATTCTGAGATCTAAAGGTTTCTTTGTTGTTGTTCCTATTAACTCTTTAGAAGCAGCCTGAAAGGAAAACAAAACTGATGGCAGGGGTATAAGGTCCTATTAAGAGTAAGTGACAGACAAGTTTGAGGGTGAAACAATATTTTTAATAATATATTTTAGCAGAATGAAAGGAATGCCATCATAATAAGATATATGCTACATAAGGAATTTTAGTTCCTTTCTTACAATAAATGTACTTCCTATGTTTCATCATTTCAGTTCTCAGGCTATCCCAAGAAAGGGGATGGATTTTCATGGAAGGTAAAAGGATTTTAATTTTATTTAGAGGTGAGGAAGATGAGGCATCGAGGGCATATCAGCATAGGCATTCTACAGGAACTTCTAAGACGTCTACAATTAGGTGTTCTCAAGAGATTGACATAGTGTGTCACACTATCTCTCAAAGCCTTGCACTGACTCACATGCAGTCCAAGTCAGGACTTGCCTTGAATCTCCTGGCCACTGACCCATCTTGTCACTACCTGTAGCAAAAACTAGCTCCATCATGGTCAGCGCGTATACATCCCACCTGAAGCTGCAGTCATAACACATAAGGAAAGTCAATCACTGCTCCTCATCACAAAGAATTTGGAAATACTGATTTGCTTGTGTTATCATGCCAAGTGTGCTTATAAAGATCAGTTCAGTTCAGTTGCTCAGTCATGTCTGACTCTTTGCAACCCAACGAATTTACAGCATGCCAGGCTTCTCTGTCCATCACCGATTCCCAGAGCTTACTCAAGCTCATGTCCATTTAGTCAGTGATGCCATCCAGCCATCTTATTCTCTGTTGTCCCCTTCTCCTGCCTTCAGTCTTTCCCAATATCAGGATGGTTTCCAGTGAGTCAGCTCTTCACATCAGGTGGCCAAAGTATTGGAGTTTCAACTTTGGCATCAATCCTTCCAGTGAATATTCAGGACTGATTTCCTTTAGGATAGGCTGGTTTGATCTCCTTGCAATCCAAAGGACTCTCAAATCTTCCCCAATTCCACAGTTCAAAAGCATCAGTTCTTCAGTGCTCAGCTTTCTTTATAGTCCAACTCTCACATCCATACATGACTACTGGAAAAACCATAAATTTGACTAGATAGACCTTTGTTGACAAAGTAATGTCTCTGCTTTTTAATGTGCTATCTAAGTTGGTAATAGCTTTAATTGCAAGGAGTAATTATCTTTCAATTTCATGACTACAGTCACCATCTGCAGTGATTTTGGAGCTCAAGAAAATAAAGTCTGCCACTGTTTACATTGTTTCCCCATTTATTTGCCATGAAGTGATGGGACTGGATGCCTTGATCTTCATTTCTTCAATGTTGAGTTTTAAGCCATTTTTTTCCAGTCTTTTCTTTCACTTTCATCTAGAGGCACTTTAGTTTCTCTTCACTTTCTGCCAAAAGAGTAGTGTCATCTGCTTATCCGAGGTTGTTGATATTTTTCCTGGCAACCTCGATTCCACCTTGTCCTTAATCCAGCCTGGCATTTCACATGATGTACTCTGTATAGATGTTATATAAGCAGGGTGAGAATATACACCCTTGATATACTCCTTTCCCTATTTGGAACCAGTCCATTGTTCCATGTCTGGTTCTAACTGTTGCTTCATTACTTGCATACAGATTTCTCAAGAGGCAGGTAAGGTGGTCTGGTATTCCCATCTCTTTAAGAATTTTCCATAGTTTCTTGTGATCCTCACAGTCAGAAGCTTTGGTGTAGTAATAAAGCAGAAATATATATTTTTCTGGAATTATCTTGCTTTTTCTATAATTCAGCGAATGTTGACAATTTGATCTCCAGTTCCTCTTCCTTTTCTAAATCCAGCTTGAATCTGGAAGTTCTTGGTTCATGTACTGTTGAAACCTAGTTTGGAGAATTTTGAGTATTACTTTGCTAGCATGTGAAATGAGTGCAGCTGTGCAGTAGTTTGAGCATTCTTTGGCATTGCCTGTCTTTGGGATTGAAATGAAAACCGACCTTTTCCAGTCCTGTGGCCACTGCTGAGTTTTCCAAATTTACTAGCATATTGAGTGAAGCACTTTAACAGCATCATCTTTTAAGATTTGAAATAGCTCAACTGGAATTCCATCACCTCCACTAGCTTTGTTCATAGTGATGCTTTCTAAGGCCCAGTCAACTTCGCATTCCAAGGTGTTTGGCTCTAGGTGAGTGATCACACCATCATGGTTGTCTGGGTCATTAAAATCTTTTTTGTACAGTTCTTCTGTGTATTCCTGCCACCTCTTCTTAATATCTTCTGCTTCTGTTAGGTCCATACCATTTCTGTCCTTTATCAAACCCATCTTTGCATGAAATGTTCCCTTGGTATCTCAAATATTCTGGAAGAGATCTCTAGTCTTTCCCATTCTATTGTCTTCCTCTATCAGAGGGTGTCATTTTACAAATGAGGAAAGTAAAAGAAAAAGAAACTTTCCCCTTTTAATTACCTAATGACAGACTGAAGAAATACATTCTGGTTTTTTGTCTCTGTTTCAATAAGCCTGATCACAACAGATAATCAGTTTGCTTCCTTATTCTCCTTTTTAGAAAAAAACGCTGTGCCTATATTTTGAATGCATCTGAGAAACAGGATGTCTATTTTTTGGGCAAAAAGATGTGCCCATGATATAAAATGTAAAATTTACACTTTTCTTTTATGGAAGGGACTAAAACAAGTAAAGTTGTATGTCTTAACAACATAAAAGAGAAAATAAGAAATTTAACAAAGTCCTTGAATATATATACTCTTGAACCAGTTACCAGAGTCTGAAAATAAATCATGCTACTTATATGATGATAAAGATTTGGTAATGCTAATCCTGAAATTTTAGTATGTGAGTCAGGCCTCCTGCCTGATTTGAAATGAACACATTTAAGGCTTAGTGCATGTGACTGTCTCCTGGTTTATGAGTGAGATTGAGGCAAGCACCCACTTGCCCAAGAAAAGTAGACCTCTCTGGAACTCCCCTTCTGACCATGAAGAATCACACTCACAGCATGAAATAATCAGGTCTTCGCTCATAAAATAACCACATACATATTTCGTTATTCTGGTAGGACTAAGAATTGATTTTTTAATGATGAGCAAGCAATTTTGTGTCCTTGAAATAGAAGCAGGGTTTTAGAACTTTTATTTCTGTGCATGATATGAGCTCTCCATATTCACCTCTACAATTATGTGTAAGGGGCTCAGTGCTATGGCACCTAAATATTTATATGAGATAAAGGAACAGGCTAAAATCTTGCAAGTTTCTCCAAGAGATTTGGGCATTGCTGAACATGCCCCATCATTACTTAACTTTTAAAAATATAGTATGTTTTAATCAATTACAGATAGAGCAGTAGTACACAAACAGGAAGTAGGGAGGGGGAAAGAAAATTAGAGATCAACAGTGTGTCATAGAAAATAAGGGAAGGAAAATACATAAGACTAATAAGTGAAGGAGGGTCTGGGCATGAATGTTTATAGGCAATTTAAATGTTTATGTAGCCAAGTTGATTTTGTGCATTATGTAAATTTACTGTATTAAAATTTGTCCTCATTCACTTTTTAATCATTCTGAACCTTCTGAATCTGGTAAACTTATCATCCAGATAGAATTTAGAGATCCTATTTAATTTCTAGAAACTTAGGGGGAAATGAAATACAGAGATTAAAGCAATTACTTTCATTGTTTTACACCAAATATTTTTTAATGTCCACGTGCACAACTGGAAACAAATGAATTGAGGGAATAAATACGAGCTCATCACTCTAAGAAGCACAGATAAAAGTAAACTAAGAACAGGATAATGAAAAAGCTACAGTATGATTACAGCTGATTTTCACTTGAGGAAGAGGTTGCTGACTAGTTTATCACAGAAAGAAGCCTGGCAGTTGTTGAGAGGTTTCCAGAGAAAGCTAAGAACAATGATGGGGTTGTGGAGTAAGGGTCCTTAGAGGAAGTTACTCACTCAGATGCTTCATGTAAAAAAATGAAATAGCAAAAAATAACCAGTACCTTTCAGATGCTTTATCAATGAATAGATTTTCACCTAAAATAATTCCCTTAAGTAATGGGGAAATTATGTAACATCAATACAGACTTCCTTTATTTTGCCTGTTTAAAGACCCTTTCTTATAAGGCAAGAGAAGAACATTTTAACTGTTCTCTCAGTTACATATTGTCTTAAATTGTAATCTAAATACAGATTAGTTGACTGGTGATTATCCACCAAATTTTGGTTATATGGCCAGAAAAGTTATTAAGGGCAAATGAAATCCTATGTCCAACTCTTGCATCAGTTTCCAGTATCTGGGTGGACATATAATTTAGAAAATGCTTTGCCACTCAGTAGGCCTTCATAGTCTAAGCAGAGAGGAAACACACAAGATCATAAGAATGCATCTGTCAGCATTGGAATCTCCAGAGTGTGGCCAAGGGCAAAGCTCTTTTAGTGGACAAAGATCCTTAGTTCTCACCCTGCAGAGTCAGGTGCTAGAGGATTTTGCCCATCTTGACCCCATTCACACCATATGTTAGTGAATGACTCTTAAAGACAAAAGGCATCTTGCAATCCTTTTAATAAAATCTGGACTGTGGGGAAACAAGATAATGAATGAGTGAACTTTTCAAATAAAAAGGGCCTTTTGCTGCTTTAAAATTTTTTTAAAAAACTCGCATAAATGGCCTATTTGGGTTTATACCGTGCTAAATGTTGTGCCAAAATTGTAAAGAAAATAGAAACTGCCTTGTTTCTCATGGACAGATACCAGTTGTGCAGTCATATTACAGCAGAGTGGTAATGACTTCAGGGGTCAAATAATCAGAGAGTAGGCCATCGGAATGAGCTGCTCCTCCTTGCTCTCATTGTTTGCCTTATCCATGGAAACAAACTGCAATTCTTTTCCTAAGTTAGATGATATTTCAGTATATTTATACTTTGTCTACTTTGTTTAGTAAATCCTTTTATTTAAAGATTTCCCAAATTAATGCTAAATAGAAAAAGAGTAACAAAAAGGTAAATATTTTCCTCCGGAATCTAATCTTTTATTAATCGGCATACATGTTATTCCAAATATATACAGGTAGATCGCCAAATATATATGTGCATAGAATGTATAAATACACATATATTATA
The DNA here is from genome assembly GCA_006410615.1 of Neotragus moschatus. Classification (NCBI taxonomy): domain Eukaryota; kingdom Metazoa; phylum Chordata; class Mammalia; order Artiodactyla; family Bovidae; genus Neotragus; species Neotragus moschatus. Next base: position 1,126,970 of record SJYA01001145.1, read on the forward strand.
CATGAATGATTTATTACAGAAATATCAGTGTTTCTAGATTACACTGCATACTTGATGAGCTGTCATTAGTGCAGAAAGGATACATAGCTTTTCAACAAAAGAAAAGAATGAGGCTGCCAGAGTGTTGCAGTGGTTTGGGTTTTTTTTTTTTTTTTTTTCCAGCATCCATCCCTGCCAATCTCTGCACCGCCAGTAGGGAAAACCATATCCATGGCAACCAACCGTACCATTCCAACCCACATCAATGACGCCTCCAATCTAAACTGTCAAATATTCTATGCACATCATGTAAAATAGGTCTCTTTCCCCTTATACCTCTGTGCATCTCGTTTCCGTGGCTACATGTTTATGCAAATGAGAATTGTCCTTTCTCTCTCAGGTTGATTGAACACTGAATTTGTTTTGCACCTTGGCAATGCAAAGCCATGCTGTCTTGCCACCTGGTCTACCACATAATTGCAAAAAATTACATTATAATGATAACTGTCCCCAAATTAGCCTGATAACACCATCTACCTGCCTCGTGAGCGAAAGAAACAGTGTGCAATAAAGAAGGATGTTAAAACAGAGTCGAGATAGGGGAATAATGTTTAATTGGCTCTCCAGAGTCTACTAATTTTCAGAATTGGAAACCTAGTGTTTGATTTGTTCTTTTTAGTCAGTGAGAAGAAAAAATATCCTTCATAAATTCTGAATGACAAATTTGCCTGTCCTTTTTTGCATGTGGCTCCAGCATCCCAGGGAATCTAAAGTGTCATTTCCTTTCTGGAAGAAACAAAGCACAAAACATGCTAGGTATGTACTCTAAATTTTCACTCAGTATCAGCTCCAGCTATAAATTTCTCCCAATCCTTCTATCTCCCTCAGCCTTTTTCCCCAACCCCTTCCCAATCCTAGATCAATACCTTTCTTTTAAAATTAAGATGCAAGATTTTTTTCTGGATGGTGCACATTAAAATAAAATAAAGCCAGGAATCTAAACCGCTTACCTTTTCCCATCCCTCGTCTCATCTAATCTATTGCTTCCCAGTAGATTATAGCCTATAAATAATTTTTGTGGTGATGGTGATGGTAGTAGTTTATTTTTCAGAAAAATCACATTTTGCAAATAATAAAAACAACTGCTTTTTATTTAGTTCATTTAAAATTATAACTTACATTGATAATGGTGACTTTAAGGACTTTTTTCTCATATTAATACTTTTTAATAAAAGAGATAAAAGGAAAGATAGATCAAAATGTAGTATGTAATGTGTTTCCCTAGGATGTAAATGACAAAATAGATATTAGATTTTTTTTTTTTTACTGTGCTGCTCAACTTGTAAGATCTTAATTTCCCTATCAGAGATGGAACCTGGGCCCCAGTAATTCAAGTGTCTGAGTCATAATTCTCGAGTGGCTCAGGTGGTAAGGAATCTGCCTGTAATCCAGGAGACCTGTGTTTGATCGCTGGATCAGAAAGATCCCCTGGAGAAGGGAATGGCAGCCCATTCCAGTTCTCTTGCCTGGAGAATTCCATTGACGGAGGACCCTGGTGGGCTGTAGTACATGGGGTTGCAAAGAGTCAGACATAACTGAATGACTTTCACTTCATTTCACTGAGTCCTAACCACTGGACTGCCAGGGAATTTCCACTAGATTCTATTATGATGAATGTTGAGGATATATTTTACTTTTCCCCCTTCTTAACATTTCTATCCTTGCAGAATAAATCTTTCATTATTTTTAAAAAATGAGAATAATGTTTTACAATCTCATGAGATTTTTGTCTCAGATTGATCTTCTGAACTTTGTTATAAAGACTCTGAATCACCTTTGAGTAAGGGCTTCCCAGGTGTGTCAGTGGTAACGAAACCACCTGCCAACACAGGAGCTGCTGGAGATGCAGGTTCAATCCCAGGGTCGTGAAGATCCTCTGGAATAGGAAATGGCAACTTGTTCCAGTATTCTTGCCTGGAAAATTTCTTGAACAAAAGAACCTGGTGATACAGTCCATGGTGCCACAAAGAATCAAGCATGACTGAATATATGCAGGNAACACAGGAGCTGCTGGAGATGCAGGTTCAATCCCAGGGTCGTGAAGATCCTCTGGAATAGGAAATGGCAACTTGTTCCAGTATTCTTGCCTGGAAAATTTCTTGAACAAAAGAACCTGGTGATACAGTCCATGGTGCCACAAAGAATCAAGCATGACTGAATATATGCAGGTTCAGTTCAGTTCAGTCGCTCAGTCGTGTCCGACTATTTGTGACCCCATGAATCACAGCATGCCAGGCCTCCCTGTCCATCACCAACTGCTGGAGTTCACCCAAACCCACGTCCATCAAGTCGGTGATGCCATCCAGCCATCTCATCCTCTGTCGACCCCTTTTCCTCCTGCCCCCAATCCCTCCCAGCATCAGGGTCTTTTCCAGTGAGTCAGCTCTTCTCATGAGGTCACCAAAGTACTGGAGTTTCAGCTTTAGCATCATTCCTTCCAAAGAACACCGAGGACTNAGAGTCCCTTGGACTGCAAGGAGATCCAACCAGTCCATTCTAAAGGAGGTCAGTCCTGGGTGTTCATTGAAAGGACTAATGCTGAGGCTGAAACTCCAATACTTTGGCCACCTGATGTGAAGAGTTGACTCAGTGGAAAAGACCCTGATGCTGGGAGGGATTGGGGACAGGAGGAGAAGGGGATGACAGAGATGAGATGGCTGCATGGTATCACCGACTCAATGGACATGGGTTTGAGTGAACTCCAGGAGTTGGTGATGGACAGGGAGGCCTGGTTTGCTGCGATTCATGGGGTCACAAAGAGTCGAACACGACTGAGCAACTGAACTGAACTGAACTGAAAAACTAAATATTTTAGATTCATTAGACGTTGTTATGTAGTTAAAATGCTTCTCAAACTACCTGAATTTGTTAGAGGCTCAGTTTAAAACACTTGGTGGTTGTTACTTCTCATGCTATTAAGTTTCTAAGATATCCAGCCATCCCTGGAGGATCCAACTTGATAAGCCAGTAAAGTTCTCTAACTTAGAAACTCTAGTCTTGCTCCTAGAAATCCTTTTTTCCATCTCTCAAGTCTCGAATCTTCTCTCCTTTTATCCTACTTGTTAAGCCATTCTCTCTTAGTCCTTTCCACAGATTTCTCTTCTTCGGTATTTAATTCAGTCCCTTCTTTGTATTTTGTTGCAGGCTGTCTTTCATACTCACCAGTCACTCTACTTGGACCAATTTCCAGGGCAGAAAAGCTTTGTTTATGAAGTTTGGTAGCCACTAAACATGTGGTTTTTGAGCACTTGAGATGTGGCTAGTCCAAATTAAGAAGTGCTGTAAGTATAAAATACACATTGAGTTTTGAAGATGTAGATTAAGAAAGAACATAAATTATCTCAATAATTTTTATATTGGGTACAGGTTAAAATGGTTATTTTTGATACACTGGGTAAATAAAACATATCATTAAAATAGATTTCATATTTCTTTTATGTTTTTAGTGTTGGCTACTCATGATTTAAACGTTAGAAATGTTCCTCACATTGCATTTTTGTTGAATAGTTTTGCCCTAGCCATTGGTCTGTCTTAAGCATCAGACTTAGCCCAAACATGAAATACAATGTGTTAATGAATATACTTAATAAATAAATATGTGTGTAAAACAAAAACTTCTGATAAATTAGAATACATTTCACAAGAATTGTACAAGAATTTTGTTAAAATTTTCTTGAGAAGTATTAGGAACTACATGGTTATGTAGAGAAAACTACCATGTTTTGAATGGGAGAACTTTTCTAAAAAGTCAGCTGTTCCTAAGATGACCTATGTATTAATATTTGAGAAAACTGCTGTCAAAATCCTTACTATTTTTCTATAGAATTCAACCAAACTATCTTAAAATTTAACTTGAAAGCTAAACAGGGAATAATGAGTCAAGAAAGATTTGAAACAGAATAATTATAGGACATATTTCATGAACTTTTAAGAAAATATTTTGTTGTTGTTTAGTTGCTAATTTTTTGCAACCCCGTGGACTGCAGCATGCCCAGTTCCTCTGTCCTCACTGTCTCCCAGAGTTTGCTCAGACTCATGTCCATTGAGTCTATGATCATATCTAACCATCTAATCCTCTGCCACACCCTTCTCCTTTTGCCTTCAATTTTTCCCAACATCAGGGTCTTTTCCAAATGACTCAGCTCTTCATATCAGTGGCCAGAGTATTGGAGCTTCAGCTTTAGCATCAGTCCTTCTGATGACCATTCAGGACTGATTTCCATTTGGATTGACTGGTTTGATTTCCTTGCAAATCTGGGGACTCTTAAAAGTCTTCTCCAGCACAACAAATCAAACGCTTCAGTTCTTTGGCACTCAACTTTCTTTATGGTTTAATTCTCACATCCATACATGACTACTGGAAAAACTATAGCTTTGACTAGACAGACCTTTGTTGGCAAAGTGATATCTCTGCTTTTTAATATACTGTCTAGGTTGGTCATAGCTTTCTTTCCAAGGAACATGCATGTTTTAATTTCATGGCTGCAGTCACCATCTGTGGTGATTTTGGAGCCCAAGAAAATAGTCTGTCACAGTTTCCATTGTTTTCCCATGTATTTGCCACGAAGTGATAGGATCGGATGCCATGATCTTTGTTTTTTGAATGTTGAATTTCAAGCCAGCTTTTTCACTTTCATTTTTATCCTCATCAAGAGGCTCTTTAGTTTCTTTTCGCTTTTTGCCATTAGAGTTGTAATAATTGCATATGCAAGGTTGTTGATATTTCTTCCAGCAATCTTAATTCCAACCTGTGAGACATCCAGCCTGGTATTTGGGATGAGGTACTCTGCATATAAGTTAAATAAGCAGGGTGATAGTATAGAGCTTTGTTGTACTCCTTTCCGAATTTGGAACCTGTCCATTGTTCCATGTCTGGTTCTAACCGTTGCTTCTTGACCTGCATACAGATTTCTCAGGAGATAGGTAAGCTGGTCTGGTATTTCCATCTCTTTAAGGATTTTCCACAGTTCTTTGTGATCCACACAGTCAGAGATTTTAGTATAGTCAGTGAAGCAGAAGTAGATATTTTTCTGGAATTCCTTTACTTTCTCCACGATCCAGCAAATGTTGGCAATTTGATCTCTGGTTCCTCCTCCTTTTTTAACCCCGTTCACACATCTGAAAGTTCTCAGTTCATATACTGCTGAAGCAAACATTATAAAGCTTCAAAATTTAAAGTCATATGAAGCTTGTGATAAAACAGATCAATGTAACAGAACAACAAGTTCAGATACAGAGAAAACTACAAGGAAGAATTTAGTTTGTAATAACAATGGCATTTAAAATCAGGGGGGAAAAGGTGTACAATTTTATAAAAATTATCATGGAAACCAATTAACCACTTGACAAAATAAATTTAGAGCCCTAATCCACACCTTAAAGTAAAATTAATTATCTGAATGGATTAAATATAAATACAAATAATGAAATTTAAAACTGCTAGTAGAAAATATGGTCCGTATTTATAGGTGAAGAAAATCCTTTTAATCAAGGCCCCAGGCAAAAATGGAAAGATCTAGTTAAATGATTTAAGACATTTGAATGGAGAAAAATATCACAACCCAAGTGAAAAAAGCATATTATAGAGGAGGAAAACTATAACTATATGTGATAGAAAGGGGTCAATGTCTTTAATACATAGAAAGCTTACAAACTGGTAACAAAAAGAATATATAACCAGGTATGAAAGCTAGTGAAAGATATGAACAGGCAAGGAACAAAATCAGAAATGTGAATGATTCATAATATATGATAGAAACATTTGATCTTACTAGTAATCATGACCATGAACAAAAGCCAGAGAGACTCTCCATTCTTATCAGCTATCAGAGTCACAGAGAAGGAAAATGCCCTGTACAGCTGAGACTGAAAAAAATAAGCTCTCAGATGCTAGCAGAAGTAAAATTAGTAGAAATTTGCTAAAGTGTAATTGGAAGCAATGTATTTAATTCAGAAATTCCACTTTCAAGAATTTGTTTCAATAATCAGATGGAGTCATAAAAATGTGATCGATATTTTACACTATTATTTATAATAAGGAAAAAGTGAAAATGATTTAAATGTGCTGCCATACGTTATTGCTTGAATAATTCATGCACCTATAAAATGGAATTCTATCCAATCATCACAAAGTGAAAGTGAGGGTTGTTCTGTTGTGTCTGACTCTTTGTAACCCCATGGACTATACTGTACATGGAAATCTCCAGTCCAGAATACTGGAGTGGGTAGCTGTTCCCTTCTCCAAAGGGTGTTTCCCAACCCAGGAATTGAACGCAAGTCTCCCACATTGCAGGCCCATTCTTTACCAGCTGAGCCACCAGGGAAGCCAAAGAATACTGGAGTGGGTAGTCGCTTCCTTCCCTAGGGGAACTTCCCAGCCCAGGGATCAAACCCAGGTCTCCTGCATTGAAGGCAGTTTCTTTACCAGCTGAGCCACCAGGAAAACCTAAGAATACTGGAGTGAGTAGTCTATTCCTTCCCAGCAGATCTTCCCAACCCAGGAATCGAACTGGGGTCTCCTGCATTGCACGTAGATTCTTTACCACCTGAGCTACCGGGAAAGCCCAGTCATCATAGATGATGATGTTAGTCTATATTGATCAATATTTTGATGATATGTTGCTAAATGTTAATGGTAGTTCTCAAAACATTTATTTCTTCTATGGTCCTACTTTAAAGATACATTTATTTCATCTATACACATTGAAAATAAACTAGAAAAAATATTCTCCAAAGTGTTACTAGTGGTTATACGTGAATAGTAGTAATACTAATAGTGGAAATATGGCTAATAGTGGTACTGGTGGTAGTATTGTGAGTAATTTTTTCTTCTTGATTTTGTTACTTCTATTATTTCTACATTAACATGAAAAATTTTAATACTTTTAAAATGCAAAAAAACAAATACATATCTTGAAATACATGTCTTGATATATAGCAACACAAGAAGTCTTAGACCAGGTGCTAAGTTTATAAGAGTCCACATGTGTTTCTTTCTACTTTCTGACACAGTGATGCCTCATGTCTACAGTGTCCACAGCAGCCCAGCTATATAGGTGCTTGCACTGGAGCTCTTAGTCTTCCAGTTAAGCCCTGTCTGCAGAGAGCGAGCTCTACCATGCTCACCCTCAGGAAAGCATGGAGGTGTTGGCATTGTCCCACACTGGGTGCCTGAGCTCCAAAGAGAGACTTTTCCTTAATTCCTTCCCCAAAATTCCACGTGTTCTTGTTACAACCTGGTCCACCTTTCTCTGGGAGGGGAGCTTGCCCTTAAATCCTTTTATTATTAAAAACAACATGAGTTTTGCTCATTTGAATAGACATTTATATATTTAGTTTCCAAAGAACCTTGTGAGCTATGTTGGATACTTTCATGTCATTCCTTCCCACATGTTAGGAAAATAAGTTTTAGAGAATTTACATGTCTTTTCCAAGGTGGCAGCATGAGAATTCAAACTCACTTATTTTTCTTTCAAACCTGAGGCTCTGTTTTATTTTATCACATAACCTTCCATACTCATCATAGAGCCCTTAGCCTTTAAATAACTAGAAAGAAGAGAAAACCAAGATACTTTGATCATAAAGTATGATTGATATTATAAATAATTACTTCACAAAGTATTTTCCAGATTTTATTTTGCCATAAGAAACAGCACAAAAGAGAGAAGAAAGGAAACATATTATTTAAGTTCCCCAAACAGATTATTTTCTGAAAGTTACTTCTTGCCCAAGAAGATTTTTTTTTCAATTACCGATCAAATAAAACTGGAATAAATACACTGTGAAATTGACTGATTTATGTGGATTATAGATGGTATACTAGAAAGAAAATACTAAATTAGAGGAAAATATATATGATACAGTGCTGCAAAGTGTGGCACTCATCTAATTCATCTGAATTCTTCAGATATAATGAAAATTATCATTATGTTTCTTAAATTGATGTGGCTTATAGCTTATAAGCTAAAAGAGGTGGAAAACGGTCTAAAATATCTGTACAAGAAAGGTTAAGAGCTAAATCTTTTATAAAAGCATAATCTGGTATAATATTTTTTCTAATTCTGAACGAGCCTCCTAGTGCATTCACATCCAACCAGGCAGCAGTGTCGTGCTCTCTAAACATCATTGTCAAAGTGTCCAATCAATTTGCTTGTATTATGAATCATGGCCTATTCTTGTTGGTTTCATCCACGTCAACATTTCAGCTAATGGACTTAAAGTCCATGTTATATATGTTAATCTAAAATTCTTCTACATACAGCCTCTGCAGAAATAATAGGAGGGCATGTCAGTCATGTTTGAAACCCAGCAGTTGCATACTCTGGGTCAATGCTAGATAGAGATTTTTCTAAGAGTTAATGTAACTTTTCATTACGAATTGGATCTGGCATGTGCTCCTACAAATAGTCACATTTCTTTTTCTTGATTGATTCTTCAATTAGTTGTCAATGCAAGGTCAGTAGTTACTCCTCCCAGGTCCTCCAGCAATGGGAATTGGTCAAGAACCTGATGAAATGCTAATCAATTTCATGGTATTTCATTTGTCTTCTTCATGCTTACAAAAGGTAATTGACCTACAGACCCACGGTTTTCTGTATACATTTTTAAGCAGTTTAAATATTTGTTCTCATTAAAATAATATGTTTTTAAAAGTTTGAAAATGAAAATACATAGTCACCACAGTAACAAAGCCATTATTTGTGTTTATTGTCTTTTAGTGTTTTCATTAATGAGTCATTACGAAGTATTTTGTATTTTTAAAAATGTGTCTTATCCTTTTCCCCACTCTGGCCCTTAGGTATATACATAATGGCAGGAATTATAGTTCTTGGTTCATGACAACATTCTCATTAGTGGCTCAAACATGTACTTTATTTGTAATACTATAAATTCCCTAGTAAATTCACCACCACCACCACTACTCCCCACACCCCCGTAAAAGCTATGAGCTTGGTGATAACCTACCTCGAACGCTACCTCCCCCATTTCTCCCTCTGCCTTCCACCCACTGAAGATAGCAATCATTCAAAATTCAGTTTTTATCATTCCCTTACTGCATATATTTGAAATATGCATGTTATATTGTATATATTATATATTATAAATGTATATATTTCTCATATATATTCATATATAAATTATGGTTTATATTTATGGTTTATATTTTATTTCTGACTTTATAAAGAGTTTAGTATCCTGAATGTAATCTTTTAGAATCTACTTTTTAGATTTAATAAGCTTATAACTAAGACATTAAAAATTTTTTTTTAATTTATTTATTTGGTTGAATCAGGTCTTAGTTGTGGCACACAAGATCTCCATTGTGTCAGGTGGGATCCTTCACTGTGGCAGATAGACTCTCTGATTGTGGTGTGCAGGCCCAGTAGTTTCAGCTCATGGGCCTAGTTGCTCTGCAGCATGTGGGATCTTAGTTCTCCCACCAGGGACCAAACCTGCATCCTCTTCATTGCAAGGCAGACTCTTAACCGCTGGGCCACAGGGGAAGTCCGTAAGACTTCTGCATTATTTTGTCTTTCACTCTGTGTCATTCATTGTGCCTCTGTATAATGAAACGGACTGTACCGCTAGTCCTTTTCATCTAGTCCCACTTGGATGGACGTTTGGGTTGCCTTCACTGCAGTCTTTATAACTATCAGTAGCAGTAGTTTTAGTTGTTGTTCAGTAGCTAAGCTGTGTCTGTCTCTTTGTGACCCCATGGGCTGCAGCACACCCGGCTTCCCCTGTCTTCACTGCCTCTTGTAGTTTTCTCAAAGTCATGTCCATTAAGTCAGTAATACCGCCCAACCACCTCATCCTCTTGTCACCCCTTTCTCCTCCTGTCCTTAATATTTCCCAGCATCAGAGTCTTTTCCAATGAGTTGGCTCTTCACATCAGGTGGCCAAAGTATTGGAGCTTCAACTTCAGTATCAGTCCTTCCAATGAATATTCAGTGTTGATCTTTAGGATTGACTGGTTGGATCTCCTTGCAGTCCAAGGGACTCCCAAGAGTCTTCTTCAACACCACAGTTCAAAAGGAACAGTTCTTAGGCTCTCAACCATCTTTATGGTCCAACTCTGATATCCATACATGACTAGTGGTAAAACCATAGATTTGACCTATGCGGACCTTTGTCAACAAAGTGATGTCTCTGCTTTTTAATATGCTGTCTAGGTTTGTCATAGCTTTTCTTCCAAGGAGTGAGAGTCTTTTAGTTACATGGCTGCAGCCATTGTCTGCAGTGATTTTGGAACCCAAGAAAATAAACTCTGCCACTGTTTCCACTTTTTTTCCCATCTGTTTGCCATGAAATGATGGAACTGGATGCCATGATCTTAGTTTTTTGAATGTTGAGTTTTAAGCCAACTTTTTCACTCTCCTCTTCCACCCTTTAGTTCCTTTTCCTTTTGTGCCATTAGAGTGGTATCATCTGCATATCTGAGGCTGTTGATATTTCTCCAGGTAAACTTCATTTTAGTGTGTGAGTCATCCAGCCTGGCATTTCATGTGTTGTACTCTATATATAAGTTAACTAAGCAGGATGACAGTATATAGCCTTGATGTACTTCTTTCCCCATTTGGAACCAGTCCATTGTTCCATGTCTGTTTCTGTTGCTTCTTGACCTGCATACAGGTTTCTCAGAAGGCAGATAATGTCTGATATTCCCATCTCTTTAAGAATTTCCCACAGTTTGTTATTTTCTACACAGTCAAAGGCTTTCGCATAGTCGAAACAGAAATAGATATTTTTCTGGAATTCCCTTGCTTTCTCCTATTATCCAGCAAATGTTGGCAATTTGACCTCTGGTTGCTATGCCTTTTCTAAATCCAGGTTGTACCTCTACAAGTTCTCAGTTCGTGTACTGTTGAAACCTAACTTGAAGGATTTTGAGCATTACCTTGCTACTGTGTGAAATGAGCACAATTGTATGGTAGTCTGCCTTTCTTTGGGATTGGAATGAACTGCCCTTTTCCAGTCCTATGGCCACTGCTTAGTTTCTCAAATTTGCTAGCATATTGAGTGCAGCACTTTAACAGCATCATCTTTTAGGATTTGAAATGGCTTAGCTGGGTTTCCATTATCTCCACTATTTTTCTTTGTAGTAATGCTTGCTAAGGCCCATTTGACTTCTTTATGTGAGTGATCACACCATCATGGTTAATCAGGTCATTAAAACCTTTTGTGTATTGTTCTTCTGTGTATTCTTGCCACCTCTTCTTAATCTCTTCTGCTCTGTCAGGTCCTTAAACATGGTCAAGCAGGAGATGGTGAGAGAGAGTGAACAGCTACATTTTAGGAATCAGTGAATTATAATGGATAGGAATGGGTGAATTTAATTCAGTAGTTTCAGTAGTCTTGTGGTATTCCACCAATTTCCTTAATCAGTCCTCTATTTTTTATTTAGTTATATCTAAATCCATGTTCTATTGATCAAGGTTGCAGTGAGCATAGTTATACTATAGATATTCTACACTACAGCTAGACCTTAGATAACTTGAAATGGAATTATTAGATCAAAAGATATGACATAACAGATATTTCCAACTTGCATTCTAAAGGATAACTCCACCAGCAGTCATACAATTATTACCTCTCCATATATACTGCATTATCCATTTTTTGTTATTAATTTAATAGTTATGTTTTGTTTTTATCCCCACTGACTTCAGTCAATTTTGACATATTATAGAACTTCAAATCTGGAAACTTCTGATCTAATAATTTTTAATTTATGGAACACAAAGTTAAGGGATTAAGCATAAAATAATAGTTTGTAATCTAGTGTGAAAGTATAGTTTGAAATTCTGCATAGAATATATTACCAATGAATCTTGCTTATTCTTACTGGAGTGGTTCTCCACTTGCAAATACTGAAGCTGAAGCTCAGAGAAAATGAGTAACTTTTCTAAAATTATATAATTTTCTGTCACACTGTGTTGTTTCCTGCTGGTCAAATATGATTGTTTATGAGCCATTGTAAGTTTTCATTTCATTTTTATTTTGAATGATTTCTTCTCTCAATTCCTATAGGATTTATAATCCTAGGCTTACAATATAGCACTTGAACATGCATCTGTTGTTCTTGTTGTTTTTCATAAGAAATGGTCTTTCCTTGCTGGTTATTCTTCGTTGAATTAACCGCTCACAGTATGGGGCACAGTGCTAAGCCTAGAGTAGTTTGTTAATATGGACATGCTGAGTTGATATGTCAGAACTTATGGTCTTTCCAACATTGGAGACACTTCCTTGCCTCTACGCCAAAGTATCATTAGTCACATAGTTTTGATATCTCACTTTCAACACACCCTTTTTCATATTCCCTATGTTTAAAGCATTAATGCCTACTAACTAGAGTTTGCATCACATTGTGACATAATGCACATTGCTATACTTATATAATTTATATACATTTTTTCATGACCTAGAAATGATCCCATTCTTGGCCAGTGGAAACAGTAATATGGACTTTTTTTCAGACTCACACAAGGTGAGACCACTTGCCAGGCACTCAGAGCACACAGTCATTCTCTTCTTAGTTACCACAACCACAGACAGTTGTTGTTCAGCCTAACTCATCCCTAACAAAGCAAACACATATTTAACACTTGCTGACTGAAGTCAGTTATTTTACCCATCATAACTGCAAATTCCCTCCCTTTTCCCCTACACTTGCAATCTGCATCTGAATTGCCTGATCATTATTCTGCTGGGTTCTTTTTGCCCAATCTTAGAAACACTTGCCTGTTTTTGTGGCCCTGTGCAAAATTAGAGCCCTGGATGAGTCATTCATTGTATGTCCACACACTGGGAAAGTTTGTAAAGCAAGTTTGTCACATTTTCACTTCTGTCGTATTCCTCCTGACCTCAGCCAGGAACAATTAGCTTTTCCTAGGTTTTATTAAATAAGAGTACGCCCAACCCCATGGACTGCAGCCTACCATGCTCCTCCATCCATGGGATTTTCCAGGCAAGAGTACTAGAGTGGATTGCCATTTCCTTCTCCAGAGGACCTTCCCGACCCAGGGATCGAACCTGGGTCTTCTGCATTGTAGGCAGATGCTTTACTATCTGAGCCACAAGGGAAGTCCTATATATGTATAAAACATAGTCTCTTTTTTTTCTCCTTCTGATAGAGCAATTTCTTTGGTGATAGAAAGATGAATTTCACAGATTCATTAGACAAAAGATTGTCAGCCCGTCTTCCTGAGTATCTGACTGTAGAACCTAAAGTTTGGTTAATAAAACCCCTTGCTATATTAAACACTTTTTTTTCCTGCAATCCTGACAGTCTATGCATTTCCAGGAACATAGGTTGATTTTATGTTCACAAAAAAGAGGACTATAAGCCCTTTAACACACTCTTCTCAATGGTAAGCGTACTCTGCATTATAACACAGAGTGAATTTTCTCAAGGACTTTTCTGTATTTTACAAACAAGGACTGAGGGTATTTGATAGATGTGGAATATGACTCACTGTAAGCTGAAGTAACCAACCTGAGGTCAAACAGCCAGTCCCTGGCCAATTTTGTTCAGAACCTTGACCTTTTAACTCTGTCTTTTGCTTTACATTATGTAGAATCCTTTTTTTCCCCATGCAGCTAGGAATAAAAGAGCTTGAACAGGCATTTGAGAATGAATTGTTACCTCTTACACGTCTTGATATGTAAACCCTTAACTGTCAATGCTGAACAAGAGAATATCAAGGAAAGAAATTCAGTTGTATTGAAACACCATCCACAAATATCACAAGAACTAGAGACAGCTTTGAACTGATAAGTCCTGGTACCTGTGAACTTTTTAATGGATTATGTGAGTTAAAATGTGGGTTAATTTTGAAATTAGTTGTTTGGCTCTTAAAACGTATTTTTTTTCCATTGAAATTTTGTGTATCTGCTAATTATGTTCTTGGAAAAGAGTGGAAGAGAAAAAAAGCTATTTAAACCTTAATAGATTTAAACAACGATAATGATAGCACTAGGAGAAGGCAATGGCAGCCCACTCCAGTACTCTTGCCTGGAGAATCCCATGGATGGAGAAGCCTGGTGGGCTGCAGTCCATGGGATCGCTAAGAGTCGGACACGACTGAGCAACTTCACTTTGACTTTTCACTTCCATGCATTGGAGAAGGAAACGGCAACCCACTCTAGTGTTCTTGCCTGGAGAATCCCAGGGACAGGGAGCCTGATGGGCTGCTGTCTATGGGGTCGCACAGAGTCGGACACTACTGAAGCGACTTAGCAGCAGCAATGATAGCACTATTTCAGCTACATCTCACATTGTTTCCCTTGGAGAAAACTTTTCAAGCTTCAGTGTCTCACACCAGGACCACTTCAGAAGCACATGTGGTTGTGGTGGTAGCAGGAGATACAGAAGCAACAGGCCACGTGATAGAAAAGCTGGAAATGGAACAGGTTTCAAAATCAGTATCTTGACTCTATTTCTTCAGGTTAAGTGGCATTTTTCTCTCTGTTTAACAGATGCCAGACACCTCCTGGTTTCTCTGAACTGAGAAAGAATAAGTTATTCTATAGCAAGGAGGTCTGAATGGAGACCATCACCTATTCCTTGTACAGACCTGTGTTGTGTGCAGGAGAGAGATGTCTCTGCTGGTGGGACAAGACCCAGTGTACCACCCAGAAAGGAAGTGAACTTGAGAAGCAAGGACACATATGTCAAGTCTGGGTAAGGAATATCTTAATTTATAGAAAACACAGCACTCTGGGTCACAGTGAGAAAGGAAAACATATTGAATGATGAGCCATACTCATGCCAGTGCTTTAGCACTTAACCGGGAAGTTTTGTTTTGATTCTTGGTTTTCACAAAGGACCATACTGTAGTCAATGGTTTCTCAAAGCCTTTTCAGATTTAAGATGCTGCCTTGCGCTGCAGCGCACACAAACAGAACAGTCCGAGGGAGGAGGCAAGCAAGAACCTGGCAGGGGCTTGGGGTGGGGGGTAATGTTGGCCTGAGAAGAAAGTGCCCGGGGACCTTAGCAGGAGCCTAGCAGAATGAACTCGAGCCTGAGGTGCAGAGTGGGACTTGGCAACCGAGGTAGAAGCCACACGTGCTCAAACGTCATGTTGTTTAAACTGCTTCCGGGGTAGCTTTGTGAGTGTCAGAGTGTTTAGCCAGACGACTTTCAACATTTTCTTGCCTTTGGTCAGAATTTAGCCTGGAGAATATGAGGGAGAGAAGGCATCAGAAGGCACCACAAACTAGTTCGACCCTTCTCTTTTTTTCTTGGATCAACACGCTTTTGGTTTTGATTTTCCTCTTTTCTCCCACCCAACTGAAATTTGCTACCATAGGAAGTCATTATTTCTGATGAAAACAAGTCATAGTCCTTGGATATGATGGGGGAGCAGATAAAGCTGAGTCTTACAGTCACACTGGGAGAAGAGGAGAAGGTATACAGTGACTGAGACCAGGCAGAACCTAAAAAAATATGTTGAAAATCTAGTCTTAAGCCAAACGTAATAGTAGATTATATAGTCTAATCATATGGAGTTAGCATTAAATTTATTTAGCTGCCAAATGGAGATGCATACTATATATATATCTAAGGATTAGAAATAGCTATTATAATAATTATTAATAATAATTTGTCTTTCTTATTCATGGCCTTGGAATATATAAATATATTGGCATATTATGCTGTGAATTATTGTGATGTTTCTCCTTGGTTCATGCTGACTTTGCAGACAGGGCTTTAGAAAATATTTTTTATACCTCTTAGATAAGCAAGACAGTTATTTATGGGAATTTATTGCATTCTTCTACCTGTAATATTCTTCAGTAGGTAGAGGATTGTGTATCAATTAAGATCAAGGTTTCAGAGATGTAACGACATGCTGCAAAACAGTTGTGAGAATAATCATATTACAAAGAAACAGAAGAAATGCATCAACATGGGAAATCATTTAAGTCTAGAAATACATTTCCCTCTAGAATTTAAATCTTTGATGAGAAGCTTTCTGTTTCCCTTTATGTAACTGAGATGCCTTCATGGCACACTCACAGGCAGTGATACTTACATTCTACATGACTGAGCTTAATATTTAAAGAAAAAAGACCAAATTTTAATAACAGGTTAAAATAGATAAAAGTTGCAAGAAAATCTGAACTTCAACCATAGACTTCCAGTGTAACAATGACCTTTGCCATATATAAATAGGAAGGACATTCAATAGGGATGAAAGTAATTTTCCTCCTAGGTCAGTTGTTAGAAATTTCAAGTCCTATTGAACTTGACAAGAGTTGTAATATTAAAGAGAGATTTGGAATAGAAGATAGAAATATGAAACTAAGCTATAAAATGGAATTCATTTATACAATGAAGTATTTAAACATGAGAAATTTAAGAGCAAGGATTCTTAAAAAGTTTTGATAAGTTAGATCTGAATTTTCATTGCAGGGTGAGAATCAAAGTATGTATCATATAATTTGGATATTGGATCTGCAAGAAAGAGAAAATTAATATGTGTTAAAAATCTAAGATAAACCTGATGCTATTAGGTCCTTACATGTTTATTAGTTTAGCTTAATTCTCGTTAAATCAATATTAATATTGAGACTATGGAAGACAAGCAAACTGAGGTTCTAAAAAATCAAGAAAACATGTCTAAGATGATATGCTTTTAGTTTTAATTGCATGAAACCGTGCTCCAAATCTCTGGTATGCACAGGACAATCTGAAATTGTTCATATGTTCTTTTAGACATTTTACTGGTTGAAATATTTAAAGAAGCTTAACTTTTGCAAAGATGAAATTTCCATCTGTTAAACAAGCTTATTAGTCAAGATAAGTTTCGTGCTTTGCCATTTGACGTTGGGTGGAGTTGGTCCTCCCTATGGATAAGAGAGACACTATACTGCAGTTCCCTCATCTATAAAACAGGTTCTGCATAACAGTAAAACCTTTCCATAGGGTTGTTATGAGAGTGAAATGACATGAAGTGTGTTAGGTGCTTTGAAAAGGGGTTGAAAAATAGGAAATGCTTAATTATTATCATTAATATTTTGGTTATCCTTCAGACATTTTAGTGATTTAAATGATCTGTTTTAGATTACTGAAAAATGGGAGAAGTGCTTAAATAAGACACCCATGCTACTTGCTCTTGTAAAAGTTAAACCTCTTAAAAGAAAAGTTAGGACTATTGCCAAAGTGTTGTCATAGGTAGTGATCAAAAAGGGAGCTCAATCATTCTATTTCAGATCCCTGCTAAACCCAGATAACAAAGATGTTGGAAAGATTTCAAGTAAAATTAGATAGAAGATTATGAACTATTGTGTCAACACATGGCATATACTGAGGATTGAAAAATGATCCAGTAATTATGTCACATTTACTTGATACTGTTAAACAGATTTTGAACACTTAAAAATTATTTTGCACTATTTTTTACTTTAACTTCCTTAATGCCTCAGCTGGATACATATGGCAATGTAACTCTCACAGGGAATGGTTACTTTTCACTTGTTTTGAGAAAGCACTTTGAAGAGTGGAAAGTAACGCATGAGCAGAAGTGCTAAACGTGTCAGCAGTGGGCTTTCTCATACTGTAAATTCTGAACACTCTAGACCTGTAAGTGCATGACAGTAATCATGTGACAGTGATTCCTGGTGTCTGATTGGAAAGTAGAAAGCGTCAAATAAGATTATCTGTGTGTTTCTGGAATATCCTTACAAGCAAGGATATCATAGGATGAATGAGAAAAATGAGATGTTAGGTTTCCATGAATAAATCCTGATCCGCCTGCTCATAGAGCAGACATACCAGGCAGAGTCCATTGCTCACCTTCTTTGTATTCAAATGCTTGTTTTCAATCACCTTCATAAAAAGGATGGGCAGATAAGAGAGTTGAAGCAGACTGGTCCGAGTATCCAGAGGTATCTGTATATTTTCTTCAAATGCAGAAAAATTTGTGGTATATAGTAATGTTTACAATTTTAAAGTCATGTCTTTTGACTTCCATTCAACCAAAAATTGTGAGTCTTACGTTATAAGGATAATTTAATAGGAACAATGGCTTGGAAGAGGAAAGACTTTGAAATAAAAGTAATGAATTCCTCTTCTGCTCTCAGGGAGTGAGGCATGAATGTGAGACAACAGTTCAAATCAGATTAAGTATACCTTTTAGACAATTCATGTTATTAAAAATAACATTATTTTTAATGTTTTTTGTTTTTAATGTTTTACAAATAACATTATTGGAGTCGTTGTAACATTTGGAGATATTGGAGTTGTCCTCATTCTGTGATATGGTTACAAGGCCTGTGTTTATCGTAACTAAACATTTTGATAAACATTCTTAGCACTTTGAGAAACATTCTTAGCACTTCATAAGAACCAGTGATGAAAGTTAGAATGAGTAGCTAGATATTTTTAGTAATCATTTCCATGAGAAAGATAACATTAAATAACAAAAGCAACAAAATGTAAGTTTCTGTCATCACAGTTCTGTATTAGAAGCAAACAGCTTTTCTTCTCTTAGCAACATTATCACAATCCCTGCTGTGCACTGCTTCCAGACAGCTACTCACTTGCTCTCCACGTGGGATAAAAAGGCTCCATAATCCAAAAAGTTCATAAGAGTGTTAGTCTCTCAGTCATGTCTGACTCTTTGTGACCCTATGGACTATAGCCCATTAGGCTTCTCTGTCCATGGGATTTTCCAGGCAAGAATACTGGAACGCTGGTTGCCATTTTTTTCTTCAGGGGGTCTTCTCAACCCAGGAATTGAACTCAGGGATCGAACCCAGGTCTCCTGTGTTGCAGGCAGATTCTTTATTGTCTGAGCCGCCAGGGAAGTCCAGAGTTCATAAAGATAACATGCAAAATTTGTAGATCATTTTACCATCATCCTGTTCACGATGTTTTATTGTTTAATAAGGATAAACCATCTCCCTTTTTTCATGAAAGAAATTTTCACACACTCCTTACCACCCAGCTAAGGGGTGCAGATACTGCCTCACAAATAGGGTTTTATTACGTGAATAAGATGTGTTGCATCCTCACAACAATCAAGTGAATTCCATTTCACCTTTCTTTCACCCAGAGTACTGTTTGGCTCCGTTATAGGCATTGAAATATGATGTCTGGGTGGCATTCTCAAAGTAAGAAGAAGGCTTAAATGTATCAATCTGGTTACAATTAGAGGGTGCAGTGTGACCTCAGAGTGGAGTTTGGAAAAGTTGGGCAGATTAAAGACAAAAATATTACTAATTTATTTGCAAAACTGTCGTACTGGCAATTTTATTGTATGTACAACTATTAATAGAAATAGTACATTGAAGTAATAGTCTAGGGCTACAAAATTTCATTTTGAAATTCACCCCAAATAATTCAGTGTAACAACCAAGAGGAAGATAGCATCAGTACATGTTTTATTTACAGTTTAAAATATGTCTTATTCCTCAGTTTAACACTATTTCATTTTAGTGAAGTTCTCATTTGTGCACATTTTCCAGTAGTTTCTCATATGATGAATTAGTGAATTGTCCCCATTGCATTTGGAGATTCCCTTAAGTGCCCAGGCTCCGCTCCCCTACCTACCATTGAATTCCCCATATTTTTTCACTCCTTTCAGTCATATAGCATTTTGTATGGATGTCCTTTTAAATAAGTTGAACTCCTGGAGTTTTTTCTTGTTCTTGAACTGAAAGTAGGCAGTGTTTAATATTTAGTGTCTCGTCAATGTATATGTCCATTTTTTTTCCGTATTCAATTCGCCAATTAAAACTTCTACTTTGGAAGAAAGAATGTATTTGCTCAATCAAAATTTGAGTGTCTACTATGCACCAGGGACTATTCTAGGCACTAGAGATAGATTTGTGAACTAAACTGAAATCTCTGTTGTTATACAACTTATATTTTACTGTAATAATAAATAATAAAGAATATAAAGTAAAATTAAAAGTATGTAAGGTGACTGATAAGAGTTATAGAGGAAACTAACCTTCCATACTAAGGAAACAGAGAACACTGGGGAAAAGGCAGTTGCTTATGAGGAGGGTCAGGATAGGTCTTGCCACAAATGTCATACTTGAGTCAATCTCCAAAAGAGATGAGTGAGGGAACCATCAAGGTATCTTGGGAGGAGCATTCCAACCACAGGAAAAAGCAGATGGGAGCCCGCCTGTCTAGGTGAAAGTGTTGGTGTGATTAGAACTGAGGGATAGCAGGAAGAGTCAAAGTCTTTAGTAGGAAAAGTGCGAGTGTCGGGGGCAGGGAGCTGGGGGTGGAAAGTTGTTTACTACTTTGTAGGACATTCTAAGGATATTAGTTTCTCTCTGGGTGAGCCAAAAGTCACTGGAATATAATGTAAGGGAATTTTAGTTTTCCCTTTAATAATGATAATGTTCTGAGAAATTAAAGAAATATCGTTTATTTTTATAGGTTTGTTAAAACTTGTCAGTTGCTCACTTTATGTAGTATATATGCATGTATGAATTTTAAAATAGATTCCTTTATGTCAAATCTGTCAGGCTGCAAAAAAAAATTTATTTTTGTTTCCGGAAGCCAGAAGTTGAATTAGCCAATTTTGCTGAGCCAATGGTATTTTGCTAGCAATCAAGAAACTTAACATGAAGCATGGTGGGAGTGCTATCTGCTTGAGAAGCTATACACATTAAAGAGATTGAATTAGTCATCAGGCTCAATGAAAAGTTTCTAAATTGTAGCAGGAACTTCATAAATTCTAGTAAAATTTAAATAAAATATATGTTAAAACATAATTTAATACGAAAATTTTGTTTTCACCAGTAAAAATTTCTAGAGTCTTTATAATACTTGCCAATAGTTATTTACTGCTTGCTAAGTTTAGACACTGAATAAATTCTTTAACTTTATTAACTTAATCAGATAACTGTCCTTATTATTACCTAATAATAATATGCTATTGCCTGTACATATTAATATCATCACTCCTAGTAGTAGTAGTGGCATCTCCATGTTAATGAAGTGAAAATTCAAACTTAATATCGGAGAGGTCAAGTAATCTTTATAGAGGAGCCAGAATTGATTTCCAGACCTAGTTTGCTGACCTGTAGTCCATATGCTATGGAAAACTGCCTCTGCTTTGTAAATTTAACAGTGGTAAACTTAGAAATCAACTTGCAAAGCTGTTGTGCATGGGAGCACTCATTGCTATGGTTATAATATACTCCTAACGTGTGGGTGGCACCTAGTAGGAGCCTATAAATCCCTCACCATTTCCCCTCATAATTGGAAATTTTTTTTCTTATTTTAAAAAGAGCAATAGAAGACCTCCCATGGAATCTATTTAAAGAGCGCACTGCATTTTTGGTAAACATATTTACAGTATTGGACCTCATTTCATAGGAAATGCTCTCCTCCTGTTGATGCTTATGACAACTCTCTCTAAAACAGCAGTGAGGACTATACACGCATTACAATAATTTCAGAGCAGAAACATATCAATCACAATTTGTACAGATAATTTTGGAAGACACAGTGTGCTGTATAGTGTCTCCAAGGAATATGTTTCTTCTGCAAGGAAATAAAGTACAGCTCTACAGTAAGCATTCCTGAATAGATCACCACTGTGTCCCACCTTGCACTCACAACTCCTTGCCAAAGAGGACTTTGACCTGTATAAATTTGACAACTCTGAAACATTTGCAATCCTGACCCCTATTCCAAAAGGTTTCTCTTTTATACAACTAAAACCAGGCTCTCATTTTCCTAGTACAACTATGCTCAGCTTCCATCTCCAAATTTTAACTTGGGATCATGTCAGGTCAGTGTATTAACACCCATCTCCCCCAATTACCCTATTCAACATTGGAAAGTATTTACATAAATTGTAACCTATGTCTAATAGCATCCTCAGAATCCATGTCATGGGACTAACTTATAATGAGGTGTAAGTTGGCTTTCTCCAGTAAAACTAAATCTTCTTGGCTAATATCCAAGACATAGTTGTCTTGTATCAAATTCTGCTCCAGAGAATGTGGTGATACAAGTGTGTTGACAACAGTAAATAAATCTCCAGCTCCAGTGAAACAGTAATTTTAATAAAATATTAATTTGTCATCTACAATACTTTGCAGTTTTAAAAGGATTTCAAATATATTAATACACTCTTCACAGCAACCCACTGTAATAGACAGAATAGAAATTTCACTCACATTTTACTTATAAGGAAACTAAGACTTTGAGACAATAAGCAGCCTGTCTCAGATTAGACACCTGGAAAGAATTAAATATGGTTTCAAGTTGAGGATTTCTGACTCTTTTTTCCAGAGCTCTTCTCACCACACCATTAAGTCTAAGTAGAAAAGTTGAAATGAGATCACTCATACATTTGTGGGTAAAATGTAAGTACAATATTTTCTTTAGGCCCACATATAAAAGAAATCTTGAAATCATTCTTTGTATGGAAATACAGTTTTTTCCTGAAACTGTCAAAGTTTCATTCTGCTCAGAGTACATTCTGCAATTTTTCTAGAAGATTTTTTCAGCATATCAAAAAGCTTTAAAATTATGACTAATAAAGGGAAACTTGTCCAACCAGCTATTAAACAAATTATAAAATTAACAGTAATTAAAAACGTATGATACTGGTATAAGATTGGTGTGGAACAGTTCAAAAACAAACCCAAATCTATTAAAGAACTTGCAATTTTCCAAATAAGTAGAAGTGGAAGAGTTAAATTATTCAAAAATTGCTGTTAGAAAAATGATCCTTCTTTTTCTCTCTCTCAAAACAGAGAATGGAATATATTCCAAGTGGCTTAAAGAACTAAAATAAAATATATAATATTTAACAAATTGAGATTACTGAGTATAGTGTCACAAGCTGTATACTGTACAACTGAGGGGTTATATTCATGTAAACAGTAATGTGAATGGCACACCCTCTTGGGTGAGCACCCTAATATTAGCACCCTAATGTAAAAATGTAGCTAATTTTTGACTGGGGAAGGATTTTTCTTTAAATGAGAAAGCAACATAAAAACCACATTAAAAATGGACTGATAGAAATAACCACATAAACACATTTCAGTACATCAAACATCATAAAACTAAAAGATAAGCAGGAACTGGTAAAAACATTTGCAACAAATATGATAATCTCATAGGATTTATGTATTAAATACATATAAAAATGTAATGACATAAAATTTAACTTCTATAACACTTAAATCCCAACACCACCATTTATTACTTGTATAAATTAGGGTAATGCTAAAAGGTATAACAAAAAGGTCCCAAAATGTAAAATGGCTCAAACATAGTATAAACAAGCATTCTTAACCTTTCTGTACCAGGGCCACAGTAGCCCTGAATATTGTTTTTAAATACATAAAATAAAATTTAAAAGATTTCAAAAGAAACAGTTATATTGAAATGTAGCTATAAAATATTAAAATAACTTATGATAATAAAGGTGCTTCTTTAATAAAACATGAAATAACCAAATATAGTATCAGGTTTAATTTCTACCATAATTTCAAGGCCTTGTTGAGTATGAACTAAATTTGATACCTGCTACAATTGTAGCATGATACAAAAATACTGTCACATGTACTACTGATATTACTAGTTTGTGGCCTATGTTTGTAATAGAAAAAAATGCTAGATTGCAGTTAAGTAGAAATAACATTTTTTCCTCATTCCATGTTCACCAACTCCTAAATTTTCTCTACGGATGCCGTAGAGATCCATGAGCCTCAAGTGAAGGACCGCTGCCATGGATGTTTCTTTCCTGCTCTCGTCGCGTCCCTGCAGGAAGACAGAGCAGGCGTGCCGGCATCAGCTGAAGGCAGTCTCAGGGAGTGATCCAAGGACCAGCTGAGGGAGGCTTGCCATGTTCAGGGTGTAGCTTCCTAAGTTTCCACCCCTGTTCCCATCTCGGTCAGCCAGAAGAGGAAGCGGACATGGAGAGGCACATGTCAGAAACTTTCATGGGCTAAGCCTGGAACTGGTGCACGTCTTATTCTACTGACTAGAACTTGGCCACATGAACACACCTATCTGGCAAGGGAGACTGGGATATATAGATAAGATGTATGATCGGGAAGACGAGGAGAACATGGGCTTTGATGAGGAGGTAGTATTAATAGCCTTTGCCAAATCATCTATCAAATTAGCAATTAACGACTATCTGCAATGAGATAAAGCTAGAGTGAAGATACGAGAACTGTTGTGGAAATCAACTGTGTGAAAAACATTTTGGAGAGCAAACCATCAAAATGAATTGAGGGTTTTAAAATTGTTCTTATCCCTTGATCCATTAATTTACTGTCTATGATTTTTCTTAAGAATCTTGTACAGTTGAAGGAAAAACTGTACACATTAGTCATAGTGACATTAATTTAGATAACAGTGTAGTTATTATAATTACGAAAGATAAATGCAATAACCAAAATAAATTAGCATTGTCAAGGAAATTGAGGTATGTCCATATGATAGACTATTAAAAGTTTTAGTAAGTGATAGCTGAAATTTCTTGAATGAGGGTAAATGCTAGACATTGTGCCAGTCACTTTATATGCCTTAGATCCTGCCACCTACCCCATGAGATACTTTCCTTGATCCCCTTTTATGTGTGAAAAAATTGAATCTCAGCTAGACTAAGTGCTCTATTGAGGATTATACAGCACTGGTTTAGTCTTTGCTGGTTGTGCATCTAAAATTCGCTGTCTTTTCTTCTCTACTAACAGAACTCTGATTTTGTTTGGGGTTGTAATGTACTCAGCTAAAAATACTTAACCATCGGACAGTTGAGGCTGCTGCTAAGTCACTTCAGTCGTGTCCGACTCTCTGCGACCCCACACATGGCAGCCCGCCAGGCTCCCCCGTCCCTGGGATTCTCCAGGCAAGAACACTGGAGTGGGTTGCCATTTCCTTCTCCAATGCGGTTGAGGCTGCCATGTGCCTAATTATGGTCAATGCAATTTAAGCAGAGATGGCTGTTCTAATGAAAGACTCAGCTGGAATAAGTGTTCTCAAACTTTTGGCCTTCAGCTTTCCTCTTCCTTCTCTCAAGTAAGCATATGAAACCTGTGTTTGTAGCAGTCATCTTGTAACCATGGCTGAAAACCACAGCCTAAGGATGGCAGGACAAGAGTAAGGAGAAGCCTGGACCTTGATGGAATTCTTGAGGCCTGCACCAGCCCACGTTTTCCCAAGGCCCTTAACACTGTTTGATTAGGTCACAGAAGTTAATTTTTTTTTTTTTTGAGTGCAACCAAACATAATTCTATCTGTACAACTGGTCAGTGGCAAAATCAGATTTAAACCCAGACCTTGATACTGGGAAAGATTGAAGGCCGGTAGAGAAGGGGATGACAGAGGATGAGATGGTTGGATGGCATCACTGACTCAATGGCCATGAGTTTGAGTAAACTCTGGGAGTTGGTGATGGACAGGGAAGACTGGCGTGCTGCAGTTTGTGGGGTCACAAAGAGTCAGACATGACTGAGGGACTGAACTGAACTGAACTGAAGTCCAGATCTGTTTGACTCAAAGGCCTCTTAACTACAATTACATGCTAATTTTCTGCTTGTTCTTTCATGTTGACTTTGAAAAGCAAGATACTAAAATCATATATGTAAGTGTGATCTCAAGTATATTAATATACATAGAATATTGGAAGAAAAGAGATCAAAATTTTGTTAATGGTTATCTCTGGGTGGCAGGATTGTAAGGGTTAATTTTTAAAATAACTTTATAAGAGGATTTTATTATTATAAATGTAATACATGCTTATTGTGGACAATTTGTAATTTAAAGGACAGAATAAAGGAAAAAATAAAATGTACTAACTTACAATTTTCCCTATATTTATATTTTCAAATTGTAGGTGCTATTTTGTATCCTGCTGGTTTTACTTACTATTAAAGCAATTCTCATTGTTATTAAATATTTTAGAAATATCATGTTAATGGCTGCCTGTTATTCTAGCATGTGGATGAATACAGATTGTTCAAACATTTTTCAGTTGTTGAAATTTTTTAATTAGTTTATGATTTTCAGTACTGAAAGAATATTCTGAAAACACTTATGTTTGTGAATCTTGGTCTTTTGACTGATCGTTTCCCTGACATAAATTCTCAGAAGTCTGACTTCTGAGAATCTTTGCTGCTTTTGTCATGAACTTTTGAGTCAGTTCTTCAGAAATATTGTACGGGTGCTTGCCCTGGGTGCGGATGAGGGTGTTCCGTCATGTGAAGGCCTTGAGGTGCCCTCACGCCTTTCTTCATCTCCAGCTGATTGCTTTCGAGCAACAGATTAAGCGAATTTCCAGAGTGCATTATTTTATGTTAGTTAAAATATCTCTTGCAAATGGGTGAGGAAATTAATGATTGAACAAACTATACTTATAACTAGTATGTAGGAAAATGGCAGAGCTGAAATTCCTACTAATTCAAGAAGAAGTTCTACGTCAGCCATATTGTAAGGGAATTTGGAGATGGTATGCTGCTGCTGCTGCTGCTAAGTCGCATCAGTCGTGTCCGACTCTGTGCGACCCCAGAGACGGCAGCCCACCAGGCTCCCCCGTCCCTGGGATTCTCCAGGCAAGAACACTGGAGTGGGTTGCCATTTCCTTCTCCGATGCATGAAAGTGAAAAGTGAAAGGGAAGTTGCTCAGTCATGTCTGACTCTTCACGACCCCATGGACTGCAGCCTACCAGGCTCCTCTGTCCATGGGATTTTCCAGGCAAGCGTACTGGAGTGGGGTGCCATTGCCTTCTCCACATTAAAAGCTCACCTTTCCCTAAATATCTAAATGTACTTTTTGCCTTAAAACAGCCGATGTTAGTGAAAGATATATAGGAATATAAATCAATATTTCTACATTGAATTTATATTTTTGAAATTTTGTAATTAATGAGGTGCATGGTCAAAAGCACAGGGAGCAATTTTAAAATTAAGTAATTTATATTACTGGGTCTATTTCTATGATAGTAATCCCTTTAATAAAAATAAAAAAGCTTCTAATGACCTCAAAATTATTACTTTCTATTATATACGTTCCCTGGTGGCTTAGCCAGGAAAGAATCTGCCTGTAATGCAGGGGACCCATGTTCAGTCCCTGGATCAGGAAGATCCCCTGGAGAAGGGAATGGCTACCCACTCCAGCATTCTTGCCTGGAGAATTCCATGGACAGAGAGGCCTGGCAGGCTACATACAGTCTGTGGGGTTGCAAAGACTCAGACACGACTGAGCCACTGACACTTATACATGTTCAATACGTGAGTGTAGTGAGCTGATATTTAATACAGTCAATATCGTTGTTCAGTCGCTCAGTAGCATCCGACTCTGCAACCACATGGACTGCAGCACACCAGG
Source organism: Neotragus moschatus (assembly GCA_006410615.1). NCBI lineage: Eukaryota > Metazoa > Chordata > Mammalia > Artiodactyla > Bovidae > Neotragus > Neotragus moschatus. The sequence goes on from SJYA01001145.1 coordinate 1,154,335, forward strand.
CCTCCCTGTCCCTCACCATCTGCCAGAGTTTGCCCAAGTTCATGTCCACTGCATTGGTGATGTCATCCAGTCATCTCATCCTCTGAGCCAGTGTTGACAATATATTTCCATTTATCTACATTATTGACAACTTCATCATTTTTTTTCTTATTTATTTCAGTTTCATGGGACTGGGTTAATCATAACCTGTGTAGTTCATAATGTGCTCTCTTTACCAATCTATGCATGGCTTATGTTTTAGTTATTAATATCATTTAATTAGTTACTTTTAATATATTAAACACTTATGAACCCACCAGCCAAAACAAAAGCTTGAAACTTGACAATAATCTTCTACATGGTTTTGTCCAAAAACCCATTCCTTTGCTACCAGATAGTTTCATTTTCATGAGGATATCAATATTTTTAATACTTTATTTCATAAGTAACATCTCCATGTTTACCCAAATTTTTAAAGCTATTTTCTAATCTTCATATTAGTTTTCAAAATAACATTTTGATTCCTTCAAATTGAAATGGTATTTTTCAGTTCTAGAGCCTCATCTAAAGTCATATTTGAAATTCAGTTTAAATGAACAGTTAGAAAACTATTAAACAGGTTTTTGTGGCTTTGATAACAAGCATATCTATATGATATGTCCTTTCAGATCTAGCAAATATAAAATTGCCATGAATCCACTCATTGGATCTAAGGTAATACAAGTCCAAAAGGGCTTGTAACAATAATAGGCTTGTTTTAATTCAGTAAATATGTATGAAATATCTATCAAGTAGGAGGTATAGAGTTTGGCATTGGTACTGGTAATGACTTGGGTAATGGTTTCTCTCCAGTGAGCTTAAATTCTAAGAGAGAGCCCAGAAACAGAACCATACATGGGGAAACTCACCATGTGGGAGGGGTAGCAGATTAGGTAAGTGGGAGAAGATGGATATTCAACATATGATGCTGGAATAATTGTTTAGTAATTATTTCTAAGTAATAATTGGAATTCAGTTCAGTTCAGTTGCTCAGTTGTGTCTGATTCTTTGTGACTCCATGGACTGTAGCGTACCAGGCCTCGCTGTCCATCACCAACTCCTGGAGTCTACCCAAACCCATGTCCATTGAGTCGATGATGCCATCCAACCATCTCATCCTCTGTCATCCACTTCTCCTCCTGCCCCTCCATCCTTCCCAGCATCAGGGTCTTTTCCAATGAGTTAGCTCTTCACATCAGGTGGCCGAAGTACTGGAGTTTCAGCTTTAACATCAGTGCTTCCAATGAACACTCAGAACTGATCTCCTTTAGGATGGACTGGTTGGATCTTCTTGCAGTACAAGGGACTCTTGAGAGTCTTCTCCAACACCACAGTTCAAAAGCCTCAATTCTTCAGCATTCAGCTTTCTCTATAGTCCAACTCTGACATCCATACATGACTGCTGGAAAACCATAGCCTTGACTAGATGGACCTTTATTGACAAAGTAATGTCTCTGCTTTTTACTATGCTGTCTAGATTGGTCATAACTTTCCTTCCAAGGATTAATTTCATGGCTGCAGTCCCCATCCACAGTGATTTTGGAGCCCCCCAAAATAAAGTCTGACACTGTTTCCACTGTTTCCCCATCTATTTGCCATTAAGTAATGGGACCGGACACTGTGATCTTAGTTTTCTGAATGGTGAGTTTTAAGCCAACTTTTTCACTCTCTTATTTCATTTTCAAGAGCCTCTTGAGCTCTTTTTTGCTTTCTGCAATAAGGGTGGTGTCATTTGCATATCTGAGGTTATTGATATTTCTCCTGGCAATCTTGATTCCAGCTTGTGCTTCTTCCAGCCCAGCGTTTCTCATGATGTACTCTGCATAGAAGTTAAATAAGCAGGGTGACAATATACAGCCTTGACATATTCCTTTTCCTATTTGGAGCCAGTCTGTTGTTCCATGTTCAGTTCTAATTGTTGCTTCCTCACCTGCATACAGGTTTCTCAATTACTAAATAATAAAAATTGAGATTATTTTATGTGTAAAAAATAAATTATACCTGTTTAACTCACACCAATCAAAAAAATTCTAATACAGGAGAGACAGATGTCAGCAAAAATGTGACTCAAGATAAACTAATGCAAATTCTAAATATTGAGTTTACAAAAAGTTTAGGAAAGCAATTACAATTCTGAATTATGGATAGTGTGAAAATCCAAGGAAAATGTAATGTATGAACTAGGCTTTCAAGTCTGAGTGGAATTAAAATAGGAATAAGAAGCATAGGTAGAAATGCGGGAAGAATTGTTCCAAAAGATTGTTTTCAAGCAAAGTGACCAGCTCATCTTGGTTTGGTTGGTACTTTCTTATAAGTGCTCTTCCCTGGTGGCTCAGAGGGTAAACATCTGCCTGCAATGCAGGAGACTGGGGTTCAATCCCTGGGTCGGGAAGATCTCCTGGAGAAGGAAATGGCTACCCACTCCGGTATTCTTGCCTGGAGAATCCCACAGACAGAGGAGCCTGATGGGCTACAGTCCAGGGGTCACAAAGAGTCGGACACGACTGAGTGACTTCACTTTCCCTTTTTCACTTTTCCTATAAGCACTGCAAGTCCCACGTAATGGGGAAAGGGCAGATCAGGACAGCTGGTCACCTTGAAACAAAGCCATATATTCCCTACCCCTCCTCCCAATTTCCTAAGCAAAGAAATACACATAGTCCCATAAACCCAGACAGCAGGTGCCAGCTTTTAGAAACTGAACTCTGCTCACTGGTCCCTACCTCTTGCTCTGAGAAGGGAGCTTGAGGATTTCAAAGTTCCCTGCGCTTCTCAGTTACCCATAGCAGCACTTCCCTTTAGGCCTACGCAGCCCCCAGACTCCTCCACTGCTGAGACATCAAATGCTAGCCTTTGTTTGATGACCACCTTCCATTCTCCCAGCCTCTCACTACCTATTCCTGCTGAGCCTCTGGACTGTTCTTATCAACAGTTTTGGCCCCTCAACCCCATCCTAATTCTCCTAATCCATCACCAGCCTGGTTCTTGTTTATTGAGTCTCTCAACATACTAACATGCTTGTTGAGATAGAGCACTGTGGAGTCAGACATCCACTTCTGCCTGTTTTATTTTGTGTCCATCTCTGCTTCTTACTCTCCACAGGAATTTACCAACAGAGTTAACTTCTCTGAACCTGTTTTCTCAGCTGGAAAATAGGAGATACTATCGCCTCCTATTCCATATTACTCATGAAATACTGTTTTCAAAAAAGAACAAGATTTTCAAAATTGTATGTACAGTATGAGTACACTTTTGTGTATATAAAGTCATTTTTTGCATATGAATGTTTATAAATGCAATGAAAAGAAGAAGAAAACGAAACTCTCAAAATGGTTAGCTTTCAGAAGGGATATGAAACAGGGGAGAAATGTTAATAAGCAAACGATCTCCACACTCTTATCTTTGAATTGTGTGACTATTATATGACAAAATTAGGTTATTTTGGAATTAAAATATAAATGAAGACAGGATAAAATGGACAAACATAAAAGTTTCACAGGGGAGTCATCACTTAAGTGAATCTCCATGTTTGGGAAGATAAGAAAGGGAAAGATTTTCTAGGAAAATGAGTAGTGTGAGCCATGGAGTAGATAGCGCAGTGCTACCAGGACTCTGCAGAAAACCTTAATGATGAGAGACAGGACACATTGAGAGCCATGTGAAGGGGAGGATCGTGGGAAATGAGGCCAGAAAGATGCCCAGGGCTAGCTCTGAGTGCCCTTTGAAGGCCATACAGTGCAGTTTGAACTTTGTCCTTAAAGTAATGGGAAAGCATTGAAAAGTAAGAAGAATGGGAAAAAAAATAGAACCTGAATTTTAGAAAGGTACTATATTGTGAAATATTGTGAATTATAGGGGTGGACAATACTATAGATTTTTAAAATTTATTTTTTCATTTATTTGGCTGTTCTGGGTCTTAGTTATGGCATGTGGGATCTGTTCAGGTCAGTTCAGTTCAGTTGCTTAGTTGTGTTCAACTCTTTGTGATCCCATGAATCGCAGCACTCCATCTCCCGGAGTTCACTTAAACTCATGCCCATCCAGTCCGTGATGCCATCCAGCCATCTCATCCTCGGTCGTCCCCTTCTCCTCCTGCCCCCAATCCCTCACAGAATCAGAGTCTTTTCCAATGAGTCAGCTCTTCGCATGAGGTGGCCAAAGTACTGGAGTTTCAGCTTTAGCATCATTCCTTCCGAAGAAATCCCAGGGCTGGTCTCCTTCAGAATGGACTGATTGGATCTCCTTGCAGTCCAAGGGACTCTCAAGAGTCTTCTCCAACACTACAGTTCAAAGGCATTAATTCTTCGGCGCTCAGCCTTCTTCACAGTCCAACTCACATCCATACATGACCACTGGAAAAACCATAGCCTTGACTAGATGGACCTTTGTTGGCAAAGTAATGTCTCTGCTTTTGAATATGCTATCTAGGTTGGTCATAACTTTCCTTCCAAGGAGTAAGTTGGTCTTTAATTGAGGGATGTGTGATCTAGGTGGATCCTGGGCTCCCTGCATTGAGAGCATGGAGTGTTAGCTCCTAGATCACCAGGGAAGTCTCAAGACTGTAGATTCGAAAAGGAAATCAGAAACATTTTCAATATTCACAAAAAGAGATGATGAAGGCCTTATTTATTAACAGAGGCCAAATAACATGTCATTTTATGCTGTGATTAAAATATTAATAGCATTTTATTGAGATATTTGTTTCCAGCTAACATTTATTTAGCCACGATTAAAACCTGGGTAAGAATTATAAATGGATATCTCATTTATTTCTTAAAACTTCATAAGGTTTAACACTCTGTTAATATTCCTACTGCTATTGCTGCTAAGTCACTTCAGTCGTGTCCGACTCTCTGAGACCCCATAGACAGCAGCCCACCAGGCTCCGCCATCCCTGGGATTCTCCAGGCCAGAACACTGGAGTGGGTTGCCATTTTCTTCTCCAGAGCATGAAAGTGAAAGTGAAAGTGAAGTCACTCAGTCATGTCCGACTCTTTGAGACCCCATGGACTGCAGCCTACTAGGTTCCTCTGTCCATGAGATTTTCCAGGCAAGAGTACTGGAGTGGGTTGCCATTAATATTCCTAACATTATAAATCAGGAAACAGAGACTCAGGGGGTTAAGATACTTGCTGAAACACACCTAGCTAATAAATGGGGTGGCCAGAATCTGAATCCATAGAGCCTGGTTCCCTGGCTACACTTTCAAATGTTAGGTCATAAAGCCTATCCTTAGAGTGTCCTCAGTGTCAAAGAAAAGTTGCTCTGGACAGAATTAAATTGGCAAGGAAAACTTTAAGACTATAGCAATGGGGATAGAGACTGAACTCAACTCCACAGAAGGACTGAGGATTTTTAAGTACTGGGGTAAGCTAGTGAAAGAAGTACTGAAGGGTGACAGGGGAAGGTTGGTTACTGTGACTGGGCCATCTGTATTTGTTGTTTCTTATCCAAGGTAGACTCCATCTTCCCACCAAGATGGGAGGTCAGAGGCACTATGTTCCTCGGTGCTTATTGAAAAGGATGGCTCCTAGGTTCTAAGGAAGACATTCTGGGTTATAAAATTGTCAAGAGTCTAGAAGACTACTTATCACAAAGGTGCAGATAAGGAATTTATAATTGCAAATTTTCTAAAGCAAATGCTCAAAGAAAAGGGAAGGCCAGGGCCTCGTGTCAGATGAAGCCTGTCTAAAGTATAGTCAAGCTGAGAGGAACATTAAGATCTTCTTGATCATCAATTATTCTGGAGTATGGGATGCAGTAAAATGCAGTGTGTTTGCCTTAATCCACTGGGAGAATTCCTCTGGAATGGCATATAAATCTCTGATATGTATAAAATCCATTTAAAGTTATATTATACACATGTGTATGCTAAAAGTTAACACACCAATATACATTGCACAGTATAATCCACATCATCAAAGTAAAAATTTCTATTTTATAGACATTTTAAAACAGTAGATATTAATTAATGAGATCATTTAAGTTATTAACTAAGGTAACCATCAGGTGTTTTTTTTTTTTTTTTTTTTTTTTTTTACTATTTGTTGTATGCCAGATATGAAGCTAAATTCTTTCTCATATAGTAATTACTTTCTCATTTACTCCTAAGATCAATCCTGGGAGGTAGCTACAATAATTATCTTCATTTTACGAGTGAGGAAAATGGTTCTGAGAAGGTCACATAATTTATAGTCTGTCTGAGCCCTAAGCGGGCCTGGCTACCTATGGCAACCCACTCCAGTATTCTTGCTGGGAAAATCCCATGGATGGAGGAGCCTGGCTGCCTATAGTCCATGGGGCCACAAAGAGTCAGACATGACTGAACAGCTGAGTACACACCTAGTTTGTGAGACCCAAGGGAAAATGAACGTGTAGGACTTCTTGTTCAAAAATTATTGGGCATCATAAAGTGACAACAGAAGATTAAACCAAAGGGCCCTCTAAGGACAGGGTACCGAATGACTGCAGGTCTTATGCCTGTCAAACTAGGCCCACCCTTAAGTTAGTGCTTTCAACCTTTAAGCTGTTTTTTTATCTTTCCTGAATAATGGACTTAGTATCAAGGTTGTTGGGGATAGCCAGACTTCATAAGTAGTGATCAGTTGATCTTTTTAAATGCCTGGAGAAAAGAAACTTTCTCACAGTCAGGATTTGGATATTTAATTCCACCTGTATCAGCTTTCTATAAAGAAATTGATGCTTTTGAACTGTGGTGTTGGGGAAGACTCTTGAGAATCCCTTGGACAGCAAGGAAATCCAAATAGTCCATCCTAAAGGAAATCAGTCCTGAATATTCATTGGAAGGACTGATGCTGAAGCTGAAACTGCAATACTTTGGCCATCTGATGTGAAGAACTGACACACTAGAAAAGACCCTGATGCTGGGAAAGATTGAAGGTGGGAGGAAAAGGGGACGACAGAGGAGGAGATGGTTCGATGGCATCACCAAATCGATGGATATGAATTTGAGTAAGGGAAGCCTGGCATACTGCAGTCCATGGGCTTGCAGAGAGTTGGACACAACTGAGCAACTGAACTGAACTATATCATACAGCTTGTCAGTGAGCATCAAAGTATTAGAAGCTATGAGACTCTCTACTGATCCTGTCTGAAAATAGTAAATATCTGGGACAAAGGAGGATCTTCCTGTACAAAGGAAAACTATAGCTAAATACTAGTTTATATTCTGTCGTCACCTGATACGAACAGCTGACTCATTGGAAAAAGTCCCTGATGCTGGCAAAGATTGAGGGCAGAAGAAGAGAGCATCAGAGGCTGAGATGGCTGGATGGTTATCACTGATGCAACAGACGTGAACTTGGGCAAACTTTGGGAGATGGTGAGGCACGGGGAGGCCTGATGTGCTGCAGTCCATGGGGTTGCAAAGAGTTGGACACAACTGGGCGAATGAACAACAGCACGCTGTGGCCCCTTTCACAATATATTACTCTGTCTGATTAGAACTAAACTTGGAAGACAACATGCTTTATTTAGATGACAAAGAATATTAGCAATACAAACAAAAAGTGTTTTTTCATCATTAAAGAGAAAGATATATGATAGTACTGAGGCTACTACCAGAAGATGTGTATATTAATAGTAAATTTTAAAAACTTGTTCATACTGAAGCCCAGCATGGTTGAGTAGCGTTAAATGGAGATGCTTTCCAGAGTAAAATCATTTTATTCCTGGAGTTGAGTACTGTCCAAAGTGACTGTTATTCTCACTACATGAATTATTGTGGCTTAGTTCAGTTCAGTTCAGTTCAGTCACTCAGTCGTGTCCGACTCTTTGCGACCCCATGAATCGCAGCACACCAGGCCTCCCTGTCCATCACCAACTCCCGGAGTTCACTCAGATTCACGTCCATCAAGTCAGTGATGCCATCCAGCCATCTCATCCTCGGTTGTCCCCTTCTCCTCCTGCCCCCAATCCCTCACAGCATCAGAGTCTTCTCCAATGAGTCAACTCTTTGCATGAGGTGGCCAAAGTACTGGAGCTTCAGCTTTAGCATCATTCCTTCCAAAGAAATCCCAGGGCTGATCTCCTTCAGAATGTACTGGTTGGACCTCCTTGCAGTCCAGGGGACTCTCAAGAGTCTTCTCCAACACCACAGTTCAAAATCTCAGCTTCCTTCACAGTCCAACTCTCTTAACATTTTATTGTAAATGGCACCTACAGAGAGTAGTAGATTTAGATTTCATTATAAAAGAGGTTAGTTTTCATTGTGAAAGTTCTCTTTGCTTTTTGATAGAGATGAAACCAATATGAAGCTAGTGAAAATGAAAGTGTTAGTTGCTCTGTTGTCTCCAACTCTTTGCGACCCTGTGGACTGTAGCCCACCGGGCTCCTGTGTCCATGGAATTCTCCAAGCAAGAATACTGGAGTGGGTAGCCATTCCCTTTTCCAAGGAATCTTCCCGACCCAGGGATCAAACCTGGGTCTCCTACATTACAGGCAAATTCTTTACTGTCTGAGCCACCAGGGAAGCCCCAACATAGACCAAAGATGATCTCAAATGTGAACAGAGGTGAAGATTATACATATGAAGCCCTTTTTAAGATCAGCTCCTTGAAACACTTATATGAATTCTGCAGTCAAAAATTTGTCATTTGCGGGGCTTCCTGGTTGCTCAGTGGTAAAGCATCTGCCTGCCAACACAGGGGAAATGAGTTTGATCCCTGATCTGGGAAGATCCCACATGCTGTGGGGAAATTAAACCCATGTGCAATAACTCCTGAAGCCCATGCACCAAGACTGGAGAGTAGTCGCCTCTCACCACAACTAGAGACAAAGCCCTTGCAGCAGTGAAGACCCAGTACAGCCATAAACAAATAAATATTATTTTTCAAAAAATTTGTCTTTGGGATAGACAAGAGTCGGTTGTCAGGGCAACACATATTCCTTGACTGTTGTTTGGCATTTTGTGTCATTTTTTAAAAAATGACTTGTCTTCCCATCTGAATGTATTAACAAAACGTTAAGCAAATTTCTTAAGTACCATTATGATCCTGGTCTTAAATATAAATATTTTTCTTCAAAAACATGCAACTTTCTTATATATTATAGTTTTTAAATAACTTTCCTAAGATATAGTGAAGTGAAAGTGAAGTCACTCAGTCGTGTCCAACTCTTTGCGACCCCATGGACTAGTAGCCTACCAGGCTCCTCCCTCCATGGGATTCTCCAGGCAAGAGTACTGGAGTGGGTTGCCATATAACAAACTACACATACTTGAAGCACAGAACTTAAGTTTTGAAGTATGTATTTACTCATGAGAATATCACAAAAACCAAGACAGTAAACATACCTAGTCCTCCTCAGAATTTTCCCCTGCTCTTCAGTAACCTCTCACTTCCTCGTACCCAATCTATTCTTACCTTATTCTCCAGACAATCACTGATCTGCTTTCTGTCACTAGAGATTGGTTTGCAATTTTTAAAGAATTTTGCATAAATGGAATCATACAATATATACTCTTCCTATTAAGCATAATAGTTTGAGATTCATCCACATTGTAGCTTGAATCAGTAATTCATTCCTTTTAATCACCAAATAGTATTTTACTATATGGAAATATAACTTTTATTTATCTATTCACCTGTGAACATTTGTGTTGTTTCTAGTTTGGGGCTATTACATATAAACTGCTGTGAACATTTTGCATAGTAAAATTTGATGAACAGCTGTATTTGTTTTTCTTGACTAGATACTTAGCATGAAATGAATGAAGCATTTTATAAATGTATATTTAAAATTTTAAGAAACTACCAAACTACCAAAGTGAGTAAACAATTTTTTATATTCCGACCAGCCATGTAAGAGAGTTCCAGTCACTCCACATACTTGCCAACAGTTGTAGCAAATGCAATCTATATCTTTTATGTAAAAGCTAGAATCTTAGTATTCATATCAGATAATATTTATTGATAATAAACATATGAAGCACAATTCATTTGAAGAGGTTAGAGGACAGAGGCAAATATCTATATTTCAAAGGCATCTTGAGAAATCTGTCAGCTTTCTGTTAATTTTCCTTGTCTCAGTACCCAAAATAAAAATGATCACAACAAATTTTAAATAGACATTATTATAGCGATAGCTACTATTTATTTATGAATATAGGGGTCACAAATTAGTCCATCAGAACTATAGGTAAAGATTCAAAAGGAAGCAAATTAGAGGAAGTACAACTTCTCAGAATATAGGACTGTAACTAGTGTGGTTCAGTTATATGCATCAGCTGAGTAAAGTGTCTATGTGATAAGGACATTGTGATTAGGTTAGGGTGGCATGTTTTTGGTCTCTTAAATGTGTTTGTATTGGGGATCCAACCAGTCCTTCCTAAAGGAAATCAGTCATGAATGTTCATTGGAAGGACTGATGTTGAAGCTGAAACTCTAATACTTTGGCCACCTGATGTTAAGAACTGACTCATTTGAAAAGACCCTGATGCTGGTAAAGACTGAAGGCGAGAGGAGAAGGGGATGACAGAGGGTGAGGTTGATACGTGGCATCACAGACTCAATGGACATGAGTTTGAGTAAACTCTGGGAGCTGGTGATGGACCAGGAGGCCTGGCGTGCTGCAGTCAATGCAGTCACAAAGAGACAGACATGACTGAGCAACTGAACTGAACTGATTGGACTCAAAATAATCTTATCATTAGCCAGACCAGTGAGACCAGTAATTTTGGTTTAGTTTCTAAAGAACAGAAGCTATTTTGTCAAGATACAAAGGCTATGGTTTTTCCAGTAGTCGTGTATGGATGTGAGAGTTGGACTATGAAGAAAGCTGAGTGCCGAAGAATTGATGCTTTTAAACTGTGGTGTTGGAGTAGACTCTTGAGAGTCCCTTGGACTGCAAGGAGAGCCAACCAACCAGGCCATTCTAAAGGAGACCAGCCCTGGGATTTCTTTGGAAGGAATGATGCTAAAGCTGAAACTCCAGTACTCTGGCCACCTCATGCTAAGAGTTGACTCATTGGAAGAGACTCTGATGCTGGGAAGGATTGGGGGCAGGAGGAGAAGGGCACAACAGAGGATGAGATGGCTGGATGGCATCCCCAATTCGATGGACGTGAGTTTGAGTGAACTCCAGGAGTTGGTGATGAACAGGGAGGCTTGGCGTGCTGCGATTCACGGGGTCACAAGGAGTCGGACATGACAGCGACTGAACTGAACTGAAATGAAAGTGGATACAAGATCTCATTTCAAAACTTATAAAGGTAAGAATAAGAAAATACCTGGTGTATTTTTCTCTTACTGGTTGATCTAAAAAACACATGGATCAACTCATGAGTAGTGCCATGTGGATGGTATTTCCAATCTAAGGGTTTTGGCCCTTACAAAGCAACTGAATATCAATTCAGTTCAGTCGCTCAGTTGTGTCCGACTCTTTGTGACCCCATGAATAGCAGCACACCAGACCTCCCTTTCCATCACCAACTCCTGGAGTTCACTCAAACTCACGTCTATCGAGTTGGTGATGCCATCCAGCCATCTCATCTTCTGTCATCTCCTTCTCCTCCTGCCCCCAATCCCTCCCAGCATCAGAGTCTTTTCCAATGAGTCAACTCTTCACATGAGGTGGCCAAAGTACTGGAGTTTCAGCTTTAGCATCATTCCTTCCAAAGAGTAAGCGTCTTTTAATTTCATGGCTCCAATGACCATCTGCAGTGATTTTGGAGCCCATAAAAATAAAGTCTGACACTGTTTCCACTGTTTCCCCATCTATTTGCCATGAAGTCATGGGACCAGATGCCATGATCTTACAAACAGTGATTAATCAAGTGTCTGTATACAGTGATGAAGGGGTTACAGTCATTTTTCCTCATCTTCTCTGAGTGCTGTTAACAATGATATATGTCTACCTAACTCCATTTTTAATAGTTGAATTGTATGATGAAATTCAATTCCTAATTTATTTCATCATGATTATAAAATGTAATCATAGACTCCTATGATCATACAGTTAGAAGAGATAGAAATAGCTCCTGAGAAAGTCCACTTTGCTTTGAGAGTGTTTGTGTTTTATTTTTAAAGAGTTATTTGTTTATGTTTGACTGTGGGGGGGTCCCCGTTGCTGCACGAGGGCTTTCTCTAGTGGTGAGCAGGGTCTACTATTCCTTGTGGCACGCCAGCTTCTCACTGCAGTGGCTTCTCTTGCTGCAGAGCACAGGCTCTAGAGACATGGGCTTCAGTAATTGCAGCTCATGGGCTCTAGAGCGTGCGCTCAGCAGCTGTGGCACAGAGGTTTAGTTGCTCCATGGCATGTAGAATCTTCCTGGCCTAGGGATCTAACCAGTGTCCCTTACATTGCAAGACAGATTCTTCACCCCTGGACCACCAAGGAAGTCCTTGCAGAGTGTTTAATAGATAGAAGGTGCTTCTTTTTATCATGCTGAAATTTATCTCCTGACCATTTCTTTTAAACTCATGGAAGATTTCCTACTGCTAAAGAAGACATTTACTGAAAGAAGGATGTAAAACTGTCATGAAGAGAATGTGAGGTTGACTTATCCTTCCACCACTTACTTTAGTTTTTTTTTTTTTTTTCACAAGTCCTAGGTAATATTTATCTTCTTGAACCTCTGTTTCTTTACCTCATGAAGTAGAGTTAATAACAACTACATCTTAGAGTTGTTTGAATGCTAAATGAAATAATTATATGCACAGTCCCTATTTGGTAATCACTAGTTCCAACGATGTTACCTTTTTCACCCCAGTGAACCTGATAACCTAGCTTAACTTAGGTCAGGCTTTGTCTTGGCAAAATATATTATTTCTGAGGCTATTTGACCATGCTTCATTTTTAGTAACTTCCAACTTTGATATTTTTAGTGAGAATTGAGTGTTTAAATTTGAGTGCTTCCAAATAATCTATTTTGTTCTTTAGTTCCTTTTCAGTCTTTATCTTCTAAAATTGCAAAGAATGTCTGAGTAAGAGCTATCATGTAAAAAACAAACAGGAATTTTACATAATGGCCTATTAAATATATTGTACTCTTCTTTTGGCTACAAAAGGCTAGCTGCAATCATCTCAGGGCCTATCTGTCTATACCATCTCCAAATGACTTACCTCTCAGTGTGATCACAAATCAGCCATATTCCAAATAGATGTTCCCAGTGGAATCAACAATAAATACATTAAATACTAGTCTTGTTGACTACAGAAGAACTGGGATAAACTCATCAAACCCAATGAGAAAATTAGTGATGTCTATTTATCTGTCTGATGCAATAGTACCTGTGTGTGAAATACCAAACTCTCATTGCATGCCTACTGTCAGAATCTGTTGACAACACACTTAATCACTGAATTCTCTTTGTTTGGGAAGCTTCATTCATTTTCACTGATATTTTCTTTTTTAATGTGTCTTACTCCTGCCTTTCAAGGTATCCACAAAGCTGTCAATTTTCTGATATGCTCTTCTTTCTCTGACTATATACTTTCCTGATGGTACCCAATAGCTGAAAAATAAGTAAAACTAGCGCTAGGACTCTAGGAGAATCCTTTCAACTTAACCAGTCTGATTCTATAAATTTTTAAGTGGTCAGTTTTTTTGTTTTTCTTACTGTAATTAAAATTGCCAGTTACCAAGGAGACAAGTGAAAGTCTAAGGCAAAGCAAAAACAGAAATATTCAATATTTGTGGTTTACAATCCAGATAATTTATACTGTTTACAAAATTATAATCATCATAAAAACTGTCACTCTATATTTTCTCCCTCCACTTCTTGATTAATGACTTATAAGAATTGTTAGCCATCAATAAGAATTCTTTATAAAGGATTCTATGACTCTCTTTATCCTCTGACAAGTCAAGTCTTTTAAGGAAAGCAGTCTTTTCTCAGGACGAAGTGAGAACGTTTTATTTAATGCCGCAATGTGTGAATGTTGTCCCTGTGAATTTCATCTGCTCTCTGTGCCAACTCTGAACAAAACACCTCACACCATACCTCCTACATCAGCAATTCCTGTCAGTTCTAACTGCTGATTATTTGCTGAATTTGGCCCCTTTTGACACCTCATTCTTACTCCTCTAGTCCAGTCTACTTTATTTCTCACCTAGATTACCTTTGTCATCGGTTACTTGGTCTCCCAGTTTCCATTTAGGCTCACAAATATTCTGTTCTTTCACCAGTCGCCAGAACTGGTGAATATCGTATAACACACTGAACTCTGTGTTATATGATAGCACTGTAACCACAGAAACTACACTCCTCTGCACATAAGGACTTTGGATCTTTTCATACCATGAATTTAGATATAAGAAAATAACAGAGAAATAGAAGGAAAGATCACTAAGAGTGGAAATATAAATGAGAAATAGCAAATATAAAGTGAGAAGTAATAAGAACCATATAAAGCAAGAAAAAGCAAAGGACCATAAGAAATAAGATTACCAAAAACAAAAGAAGCTCATGAACATAACCACCTACTCCATTTCTGAATTTGCTGTTGACCATTATTTGTTGTGGAGAAGGCAGTGGCACCCCACTCCAGTACTCTTGCCTAGAAAATCCCATGGACAGAGAAGCCTGGTAGGCTGCAGTCCATGGGGTCACTAAGAGTCGGACACGACTGAGCCACTTCCCTTTCACTTTTCACTTTCATGCATTGGAGGAGGAAATGGCAACCCACTCCAGTGTTCCTCACTGGAGAATCCCAGGGACGGGGGAGCCTGGTGGGCTGCCGTCTATGGGGTCACACAGAGTCGGACACAACTGACGTGATTTAGCAGCAGTAGCAGCAGCATTATTTGTTGACTGAAGGAAAGTCTGTTTCAACTGGACATCTCAACACTTCCTTGTATTCCATTTTGTTGAGATAAACACATGCACATACAAGGAGGGAACTGTCTTACCACGGTAGATTAAAAGTCACTTTAAGTTTGATGTTTTGATTATCCTGATATCTTGAATTCAGCAAATGGCAAATGAAAGTTATATAGGCANTTTAGCAGCAGTAGCAGCAGCATTATTTGTTGACTGAAGGAAAGTCTGTTTCAACTGGACATCTCAACACTTCCTTGTATTCCATTTTGTTGAGATAAACACATGCACATACAAGGAGGGAACTGTCTTACCACGGTAGATTAAAAGTCACTTTAAGTTTGATGTTTTGATTATCCTGATATCTTGAATTCAGCAAATGGCAAATGAAAGTTATATAGGCATCTTGCCTACAAGTAATATATTTCAGTATAGTGTGTGAGTTAGCTCCAGAGATCAAATTCAGTGGAATGTAATTTCCACAGAGGCAGATTTTTCTTTTCCATCATTCACCTCAAGCACCTAGAGGGGTGCCTGGCATATTGCATGTACTCACAGACTATTAGATGCATGAATAAGTCTAGCAAGAAAAAACTGGCTCAATCACTGACCTAAAAGCAAAGCATGTATTGTCTATAGTGTTTACACAAGGTTAAAACATCCATTATCCATTTTAGTTGAGAAAAATATGGACTGCTTTAACTAGAGATGAAGTTCAGAATTCAAAATTCAATCATACCTATCATATTTACTATAGAAATAACCTAATTTTAAGGTTTTAGTATAAAGCATTTGAAAGTATCTTGCCTTATGTTTACCCCATTTCTACTTTTAAAAAGTGAATTAAGAAATCTAATTAAGCATCACCACAGTCATATTTTGAAGGACTGTCAGTGTTAACCTGGACTCCACCCGAGGAAATAGAAATCATACAGGCTTAAAGAGTCGGACACGACTGAGCGACTGAACTGAACTGAACTGAACCCAAACTTCCGCTTATAAATTGGCAAGTTGCCTTTCTGAACTTAAATTTCCTCAATGGTAAAATGTAATTTATATTAACTCTTATATTACAGTGTGCTGTGCTTAGTCACTCAGTCATGTCCAGCTCTTTGCGACTCCATGGACTTGTAGCCTGCCAGGCTTCTCTGTCCAGATTCTCCAGGCAAGAATACTAGAATGGGTTGCTGTGCCCTCCAGGAGATCTTCCCAACCCAGAGATTGAACCCAGGACTACCGCATTGCAGGCAGATTCTTATCAACTGAGCCACCAGGGAGGCCCATATTACACTGTGATGGTGAGGATATAATGAGATGACACGCTGAAATGTTTAACATTGTATCAGATATGTAGCATATTTTCATTAAATGTTCTTTAATTGTGCCCAGGTGCCAGAGCAATATGAACGCATTGAATCTCACATATTTTGGCTCATTTTTAAGACCACAGAAAACATATATACCATTCCTAGAATGCAAAGATATGATGTTACATAACATCATTTAACAGTAGCAGAGACATTTTCTGAGTTATTCTAAAAAAGAAGCTCCAAATTTGACCCAAACCACGCAGAAATTCTCTGATAGGCAAATAATGAATGATTAAAAAATTCACCGTGACTTTACATGGCCACAAGGCAAAAGATGATCAAATAATGACAACAGAAAAATGGTATTAGGTGAATAATTTCACTACAGAAGACTTTCTCAAGGCGTTTGACTTTCTAGAGAATAAGTGGCCTATCAGATACCAGTCAGTGACTGTCTTATTTCAAGTCAGTCAAAAATTATGTGTTTATAGTACCAGAAATTATGCTTAGAAAATATTAAACATTTCATAGCGAGTCACTCATGTTTTCACTGGTATATATTTACATTAGTAAATTGATTACATGGAATACACACATATTTGATAAAAGTGTTTCACAGAATGAATGGTCAATGAAACATTCCTGTTAATTTGACACTTCACATTTAACCTGTTTTTTATTCTAGACCAAAAGAAGGAAAGAGGGTAATAAAATATTCATTAACTGCATGGAGGCCATTTATTGAATATAGTCTCTGGAGGGTAAATTTCAAAACATTTGCTAGAGAGTGCTGTGCAAAATATGCAGTTGTCCTGACATAGCAACTGGTGTTAAGAACAACAAATGCAATAGTCACTATTAGTAAGGGAGAAGATCATCCATTGTGAATCACAGTGCAGCTACCTTTTGTATTTAGACTAAGAAAAGTAGGAGTCACTTTCAGTTCAGTTGCTCAGTTGTGTCCAACTCTTTGTGACCCCATGAATCGCAGCAACCATCACTGTCCATCACCAACTCCCAGAGTTCGCTCAAACTCACGCCCATCGAGTCAGTGATGCCATCCAGCCATCTCATCCTCTGTCGTCCCTTTCTCTTCTTGTCCCCAATCCCTCCCAGCATCAGAGTCTTTTCCAATGAGTCAACTCTTTGTATGAGGTGGCCAAAGTACTGGAGCTTCAGCTTCAGCATCATTCCTTTCCAAAGAAATCCTAGGGTTGATCTTCTTAAGAATGGACTGGTTGGATCTCCTTGCAGTCCAAGGGACTCTCAAGAGTCTTCTCCAACACCACAGTTCAAAAGCATCAAGTCTTTGGCGCTCAGCTTTCTTCACAGTCCAACTCTCACATCCATACATGACTACTGGAAAAACTGTAGCCTTGACTAGACAGACTTTTGTTGGCAAAGTAACGTCTTTGTTTTTCAATATGCTGTCTAGGTTGGTCATAACTTTTCTTCCAAGGAGTAAGCATCTTTTAATTTCATGGCTGTAGTCATCATCTGCAGTGATTTTGGAGCCCCCCCCCCGAAAAAAGTCTGACACTGTTTCCACTGTTTCCTCATCTATTTCCCATGAAGTGATGGGACCAGATGCCATGATCTTCGTTTTCTGAATGTTGAGCTTTAAGACAACTTTTTCACTCTCCACTTTCACTTTCATCAAGAGGCTTTTTAGTTCCTCTTCACTTTGCTGCTACTAAGTCACTTCAGTTGTGTCTGACTCTGTGCGACCCCATAGACGGCAGCCCACCAAGCTCCCCCATCCCTGGGATTCTCCAGGCAAGAACACCTGAGTGGTTTGCCATTTCCTTCTCCAATGAAGAAGAAAGTGAAAGTGAAGTTGCTCAGTCGTGTCCGGGGTGCCTTTGCCTTCTCCGCCTCTTCACTTTAGCCATTGCTTAAAATTTGGTGGGATTTTATAGAGAGGTTAAAAAAAGCACGAAGTATGTGCACAGTCTCACCAAGAATTATGGTAATTCCTTAAAAGTCTTGATAAAACTCCTCTCAACATTCTTTAGATTCTTAGACAGTTAAAATATTTGGGAACATGCAATCTTGGTAAGCACCTACAAGTATTGTAGGGTTGAAGGGAAAAAGGAAGGAGGAAACTTATGTATAAATAGACACATTCATGGCTAAATAGATGGATAGCTAGATAAGTTAAAATATCAGAAGCAAAAAGAAATATGTTAAAAATTCGAATCAGTCTATAAAACAAAGCATTATTGTGCTCTGAACTCTCAGAACCAATTGTAAGTAGATATCTTAGGATAAAGTCAACATTTTCTAGTGCCCAATTGCCTGTTTGCTGAAGAACAGAACAATTACCCAGATTTTCCAACTCTATATATGTTGCTGGCCTCCATTATTTAAAAAAACACCTTAAAATTATACTACTTTTCTTTTAATAATTTGTAAAGATATAAATTTTAAATTGATTTCAGGTCAATTCTTCTTAACAGTGAAAAGTCTGGAAGAATATTCTCTGGTGTCTAGTGCGGGAGTCCCCAGCCTCTAGGCATTAGATACCTTGCATTAGATCAGCAGTGGCACTAGATTAGAAGTAAAGTGTACAATAAATATAATGCACTTGAATCATCCTGAAACCCCCCCCATCCTTCCTAATCCATGGAAAAACAGTCTTCCACAAAACTAGTCCCCAGTTCCTGAAAGGTAGAGGACTGCTGGGCTAATGCATGTTGAGTTAACTTTTTTTTAAATTTCTAACTGTGGTTAAAAAAAAAAAACACATAACAAAAATTGTGGTTAAAAAACACATAGCATAAACTTGGCCCTCTTAACCATTTTTAAGTATATAATTCATTAGTCAAATATATTCACATTGTACAATAGACCTCTACAAAAGTATCTTGAAAGTGAAAAAGTTCTTTATCCATTGATCGAATTTCTCTCTCCCCTAGCCACTGATAACCACAATTTTGCTATTTCTAATGACTTTCCTTATATTTGTTGTCTCATATAAGTAGAATAATACAGCATTTGCCTTTTCTGTGGCTGGTTTATTTCTCTTAGCATAATTTCCTCCAGGTTCATCCATGTTGCGGCATGTGAGAGGATATCCTTTCTTTTGAAGTGAATAACATTCCTATATATATGTATATCCATCCATTGATGGATACTTGGATTGCTTCCACCTCTTGCTGACTGTAGAAAGTGCTGTTATAAATATAGGTGTTCATAAATTGAAATATATATTACCATATATAAAATAGATAGCCTGTGAGAATTTGCTGTATGGCACAGGGAGCGCAAACCTGATGCTCTCTGACAACCTAGAGGGGTAGGATGGGGTGGGCGGTGAGATGATGGTTCAGGAGGGAGGGGACATATGAATACCTATGACTGATGTTGGCATATGGCAGAAACTAACACGGTATTATAAAGCAATTATCCTCCAATTAAGAATTTAAAAATGTTAAAAGCTGAACCAAAAATATATTTATATATATATATATGATCTGAAATCAATTTTGCTATTGCTATATATATACAGATGGTCAAATAATTCTTAAAGAAAAACAACAATTCTTCAAGACCCTGCTTTCAATTATTTTAGATATATAAGAATTGCTAGGTCAAGTGGTACTTCTGATTTTAATTTCTTGGGGAACCATCATACTGTTTTCCATTGTGGTTGCACCAATTTACAATTCTACCAACAATGCACAAGGGTTCCAATTTCTTCACATCCTCTCCCATACTTGTTATTTTCTGTTCTTTTTTTTTTTTTTTTAATATTAGTTGTCCTAATGAGTGTGAGGTGGCATCTTACCGTGGTTTGGATTTGCACTTATCCCTTGATTAGTGATGTTACGAATGTCTTCATGTGTTATTCAATCATTCGTATATCATCTTTGGAAAAATGTCTATTCAAGTCCTTTGTTCATTTTGCAATCTTTTTTTTAAAAGATTTATTTATTTATTTATTGTAGCTGCCCTGGGTCTTCATTGCTCTGCGTGGGCTTACTCTAGTTGCAGCAAATGAGGGTTGCTCTTTGCAGTGTGCAGGCTTCTCATCGTGGTGGCTTCTCTTGTTGCAGACCACAGGCTCTAGAGCGCAGGCTCAGGAGTATGGCACACAGGCCTACCTGCTCCGCAGCATGTAAGATCTTCCCAGATGTGGGATCAAACTTGTGTCCCCTACACTGGTAGGTGGATTCTTAACCCTTGGACCACTGGGGAAGCTCCCCAGGTTGCTTTTATTTTATTGTTCGTTGCACGGGTTTCTATAATCTTTATGTTAACTTCTTACTGGAGATACAACTGCAAATATTTTCTCTCATTCCATAGATTGCTTTTTCAGTCTGTATTGTGTCCTTTGACATATTGAAATTTGACGTATTGCTGTTTGTCTATTTTGGCTTTGCTGCCTGAGCTTTTGGTGTCATACCCAAGAAATCATTCCCACTTTGAACAGATTGAAGCTTTTATCGTTTGTTTTCTTCTAGGAGTTTCATAGTTTAGGGTCTTACATTTTGAGTTTTAATTCATTATAGTTAATTTTTGTAGGATAAAGGTTCACTGTATTCGTTTGCACGTGGAATTGCAATACATTTGCCTCACTTTCCCTCCCTCCATTCTCTTCCTCCCCCAACACACTCTTCCCTAGGCATTTACATAAAAATAAATTTTTGATTTTTAAAAAATTATCGCCTGCTATTACTCCATATTTTCCTTTTTATGCTCACATCTATTGTTTGAAATATTAGAATCAGCCTCAATGAAAATTATTATGATATAATAATCAAGGATTAATGTATCAGGTGGATAATAAAAGTAGATGAATACTTGAGACAAGAGTCCTCTCTTTTTCTGATAATCTAAAGAGAAAAAAGCTACACATTTTGACATGAAAAGGGAAGTATTTTCAAGCAACATATATATATATATATTTTTTTGTAGCTTCCCCTTAATATATTGCCTTATGTGAGTCTTAGTACTTAGCATTTATTTCTCACAGAAAGAATCAAAAATAGAAGACACTCAATGTTTGATTTATAAAATACAAGTACTGGTATTATTATATGGCATCATACATGTAAAAGAAGGACAACTTTTAAAGGTGAGTTTCTACATAATTGCAAGATTTGTTATGAGATTTGAGTCTTTTCCCAGCTTGTTCCACTATGTCATACACACCTGCCATCAGGTAAAAATCTTAACAACATTACACAAAAGTATTGTGAGTTAATTATAAGTGAAAACCCTCAAAATCTTTGTATTATTACTTTAAAAATCCTCCTTTTTGTTGCAGAAGTATCAAGAAACAACTGCGATTGAGACTTTATTCTCTATTCTATGTGAAATCAAATTCTCTCCAGGGTATTTTGTATGACTTATTAAGAGAGTCTGTTGGTAGGCAAATTTCTTCTCACTGTGACCAGAAAACTTTAAAATTGGTGGCAAAGGAATTTGGATATTCTTAGAGAAAAAGAATCACCGAGTTGGGTATTTGAAGTTAGGTTTAATGGTCTAATTTAATGTGAAAATATGGGTGCAAGCTCAGACATATTTTGATACAAGTATCTGGGAACTAGATATGGAACTAAACAATTTACAGACCTTGAAATAAGTAGAAAATTATTCTTGAAATCATGTTAAAAAGTGAATGTAAAATTGATCACATTGAAATGAAAATAATCATGACTAAAATGTATTTTAGTAATATATGACTTGATTTAAAAGAGAATTATTTTCTACATCTTGGATCACTTATGTGTTAACATTTAAATAATTTTTTTCTTCTGAGATTTTTATTATAGTTGAGGCAGATAAATGAACCAGAGTCTTTAATAACTAAAGTAGGTCAAATCAGTACTTTATGGATTAAAAAAACTGTAAGGAGGTTATAATTGATGACAAGATTCTAATGTTACAGCTATCAGTCAAAGTTATATTCCACAAGACATTTGATCATTTTGCTAAAATACTTTCTTCAAGAAATTCTTATTTTCTCTTTGGAACTTATTTAAAGTATTTTTGTATGAAATCTCAAACAACCAATATGTAACTTCAATCACAACATTTGTTTAGTCCATATTATTTGTCATGTTCCCAGGCTAAGAGAAGAAGAATGAACGCTACTGTGCACTAACAATTCATCCTAGACAATGTACAGACAAGGAACCAAACAAGCAAGCGAAAGAACAAAAGCCAACTCTACATACAGATAAGAATTTTCAGTCTGTGATTCTTGTGTGTGTGTCGGTTTATTAACTGAGAGTTTTAACTTGATTTAATGTTAAAATACGAAAGGCATGAATTTGATTTTTGCTAAGAAAATACTTTCAAAGCAAGCAGACTGGAATACTGATGCACTTTTTCATTTAGCTTTGCCTGATTTTGAGATAATTTTATATGAGTGGTCAACTCACAAAATGGAGAATGCAAAGATTCCCTATTAGACTTAGTGACCTTCTGTATGAGTCTAAAATGATCATGTGTTGTAATTTTCATGAACATTTTCGAAGTAATTAATGTGCCCCTATTTAATTCTAAGTACAACATATTCCAAATACTACTCTACAGATTATTTGAGTTCTCTCTATTAAAATTGTGATAGATTTTAAAAATCACTAAAAAAAAAAAAATCACATGATCATCAGGAACTGCAAGATAAGAATATTTCCAAGTAGATTTCCTCAAAGGCTAAAGTCTACTCATAGCCATGTGAAATAGTCTGGCTGTGATTACTGAAGACAAAGGGTTTCTATATAAAAGAATAAGTTCACAAAATAATAACTAACATCCCACTTCATTTTATGCTTATGTAAGTGTTCTACTGGCTTCTAAACATAGAATAACAGTTTTAGAGAACCATAATTTTGGAGTTAGAACAAGCTTACAGATATTCTGTAGGAACTCAGGAGACAAAGCTTTAAGGAGCAGACATTAATAAAATAAAGAACTAGGAAGCAATCCAGAATAGCATGATTGCAGGTGGATTCTTTACCATCTGAGCCACCAGGGAAGCCTATAGATAACATGAAAAGCCCCCAAACTGCTTCTTTGAAAATACTAATTACTAAATACTTACAAGAATTACCAAAGGAAAAACAGAAAATCAAAAATAAATAAAATACAAAATAAAGAGGGGGAAACATACACAGATAGTAGACATTTAATAAATCATAAGCAGATACAATGAATAAGTTTGTTAGTGAAGTTGAAAACTTAGATGACAAGAACAACTTCCTAGAAAAACAGAAATGATCAAAATGCATATAGTAAGAGAGAAAGAACCCAACTGATCACTACCACTTAAGAAATTGGATCAATAAGAAAAAATTTCCCCAAAAGATGCCTGGCCCAGATAGATTTACAGGCAATATAAAATCTCAGAGATAGATAGTAATTCACATACAACCTGTGTCAAGGAAAACAAGAAAGAAGAAAGCTGCCCAACACATTATATAAGACTAATATAATTTTGATAGTGAAACATGACAAAAAGTATAACACCCAACCTTTAAACAGCAAAAACTCTGTACACAATACTATTTGAATTCAGAGTGATTTATTAAAAGTTCATTATTTAAAAGTTTATAAATGTAATAGTGCATTAAATTAATAGCGCATTCAAATAGAGACCACTTGATTAACCTAAAAGAACCTCCCTTATTAAATATTTCTCCTAAAGGGTCTTTCTATTTTAAGAACTTGTCCCAGGTACATTCTCAATTTATTATGTATCTCTTCCATGAGGAATGTGATATAGAAGACTGAAAATGTTTTATTTCCCTCCAAAATAATTAACTTTTAAAACAGAATTTTAATCACAAATATTATTTTTTAGTCTCCTCATTGCTTAGTTCAGGATGCTTCTGAGTTTTTGATACTTAGGAAATTTTAAAGAAGATTTGAACTAAACATTTAATAAAATACTACCTCAGCCTATAGCATCTTTATTGATAGTGGCTGGCAGCCTAAATATAATGCAGATCATATTTTCAGAGTGACTGCACAAAGTAAAGTTACCCAATAACTTCATTAAACCTCACCCCCATTAAAATGCTGAGTGTACAAATTCTAATGGAATTGTGCAATCAAGGTAGCAGAAAGGAACTCCAGTTGGAATGAGAGAGCTCA
Organism: Neotragus moschatus; assembly: GCA_006410615.1. Taxonomy (NCBI): domain Eukaryota; kingdom Metazoa; phylum Chordata; class Mammalia; order Artiodactyla; family Bovidae; genus Neotragus; species Neotragus moschatus. Next base: position 1,178,549 of record SJYA01001145.1, read on the forward strand.
AAAGTAAGCTGCTATGCCATCTCTTCTCCTTTTCATCCTTCTCTGTCCTAAGAAACTTAATGGCTAATTCCCACACAGGTTATTCAACAAGACAATCTAGATTTAAACAGTATCCATTCAGGAAAATGCAAAGGAAGTTTCTAGTACATTTGAAAATTTGAATGATTTGGTTCCTGGCAAACAAGTGACACTGGATAGAAGGATTTGTATATGGGTAATCACGTCATACACTTGTGCCATCAATTAGATTAAGAGTTCCTAAGGGATATCCTAGTTCATTGAGAAGATTTAATCTTTTATAAAGATACTTGAATTTGCTAGGGGAATCCATACAAAGTTATTGATATCTCTTGCCTTAAGGTGATATTCAATTGCAAAACTTTTGTTCAGACAAATGTTCCTCAAGTTTAGGACTTCACCTTCTGTAGATCAATTTAGGTTTTATTCTACACAGACCAAAATACTTGTTGGTTGCAGTTTTCCTTAACTACTAGTGGATTTAGCAAGGCTATACACACAGCTTTAATTGCTTAAGTCCCTCACCAATGATTTTTTGACAATGTAATCAGAAGATTAAATGAAAATATTACAGATAATAGTATCTTCATATTTATTTTTATCTACAAAATACAAGATAATCACATGGTGAAAAAATGTCTTTTAAATGACGACAAAATAAACATGTATTATGCCTCACTGCTTTTCTTTTCAAATGTCTAAACCTATAAAAGCACTGCATGAAATAAGACTATAGTTGCAAGATACAAATTATTTTTCCTCCTTAGTGATATAATGCATTACAATTTTAATTCTGTTTATGTGATGATTTTATTCTAAAATCTAAACAAATACTTTCTTTTCTTTAAACAAGGTTTATACAAAACAAGATGACTTCTATCCTTCTAGGAAGAATTTCTCACTGAAATGGAAGGTACATTTTGTGGTCATTCACTAGCTTTACTGTTTGCAAGTTCATTTAAAATGTTATTTTTTAAAAGAGCTTTAGTGATTACCAAAAATAATTTAAATGGCAAAAGCATAAAGGAACTCAGTTTATCACATTAAATTGGATATTTCACAATATCTCCATCAAAAAGAGTTAGATGAAAATTTTTCATTTTCAAAACTCTACACATCTAAATAGAATTATAAACATACTGTCACAGATCTAAGGGAGGATAGGACTCTCTCCTGAAATTATAACTCTTCATTCTTGTTCAGAAAATTATTTGAATTATTTTGAAACAAATGAAAGGCATAAATATTGAAGAAATGTAAGTTTAGCTTATTTCATATAAAAAGTGTTTAGTAGATTGAGTATCACTTGAATCAGAATCTTTGATTAAATAGTTCCAAAGCTACAGTTTCTGTATAATATGGTAAAGAATTCTTGGTGTTTATTATAGCTGTAAACATTTAATGGCTGATAATTAAATAAACAGCGTCCTTACTGAATCCTGCAAGATTTAATTAAACATAGCACACTACAGATGTGAGATTTAAATCACAATTTATAATTACATGTTAGACACAATAGTTCATGTGAGTACATGGAATTCCAATAGAAATTTGCAATTTAATCTCATTTTAAACAATTTTTTGTTTTGAATTTCTTATCCTAGTTTTTATTATGAAGTGTTTTTTCAACAGATAAAATATGTCAAATGTCCTTGTGAAAGTTGGTTCTGAGTGAAGGAATATTGTCTCAGAGATATTTCTGTATCTATTGATTCCAAAGATATAGTAAAAAAGAAAAAGAAGAGAAAGCTAGGAAATGGAAATAGATCCTCACCTAATTATATATAATCAAATAAAGAAAAGTGGGAACAAACTCACACTACCATTGCATGTATAGATAGGTAGGAAGGAAAATGAAAGGAATTTTATTTTTTTTCACTTTCAGTATTATATGAAACTCATATTTGAATATTAATTACAAAAATCAGTGAGGAATGTTATAGGGCAATGGTCTAGAGTGAACTTTTAAACATTTATATAGAAAACCTATTAAATACTGAGAAATTTTCAGCCTTCTTTATTTACTATTAAAGATGTCTTTGGTATTTTTTCTCATACAATGTACAGGAAATAGAACATAAAGTATTTTATAGCTGATTACACAGACTAACTGATTATACATATCATCAGTATACCTTTCATAACAGTAATTGTTCAGCATCTTGTTTGTGATACATTCCTCTATGGAAGAAGAAAACAAAAGTAGAATCTGCCAAAGACTAAATTCAATTTACACCATTCTCTAATCCTGTATGCCTGTAGTGTTTCAGGATCACAAATGTTTACAATGAGAATCTTGTCAGTGAGAGCACAGACCAGAAGTGCAAATAGTTAATGTTCAAGTGACTAACAAAGAATGGCATGAACCTCCATATTCCTCATCTCCACAAGCATAAAGCAAGGCACAATTTATCTTTAGTAAATTATGGGAGTGAATTACACCCTAAGATCTAAATTAATTACCTGGTCATTCTTGATTAACACTTCTCTTGTCACCATTGTATTACAAAGAAGTACCAAATTTAAAAATCTGTAGGTGGGCTGAGAGGAACTATAAATTGCGTATTCAATAAGAAATAATTTGTCAGATCATATATGCTTATTATCCCCATATATAGTACCATAATTGTCCATGGCATTCTAAAATAGATGAAACAGTCTCAAAGTTGTCTATTCCAAAAGAGAAATCTGTTAAAGGAAAATAGATGGATCCTAGGAATGGAGCTGTCCAGGGCTCCATATGCATGTGACAGTTTCTTATTTACATGTCGCTCATGTTTATGCATGTTCAGAAGAATACAGCTGCTACCCCATTCTCCAGAAATCATAGACACCGGTCAAGTCTACAAACGGTAGCCACATTTGAGCTTGTAATGTATTTATCATGAAAAGCTAGAAGCCCTAATGTTAAGGAGAGGGAAAAGCAGCACAGTTTGCTTTGAAAAGATAACAGACATTTTTAAAAAAAAAACAAATACTGTATATTCAATTCAGCTTCTTTAGGTGCTTTCATGTTATAGGAATTCTGTTGGTGATGAAAACAGCCTTCAGCCAATCAAATGGAAGTACCCTAGTGCCATCCAAAGTAGAAGCCTAGTGTTTAAAATAACCCTGATGAATTATTCATAGAGCTGATGTTTATGCAAATTAGAGAATCATGCACCCACCTGACCACCACAGGAAGAAAAAAACACAGGGAAAAAAAAAAAAAACCCACCATGCTTTTAGCATTCTTCAGAACCTATGTAATCAAATGATAATATTCTTTCATTAAATGCATCAAGGAATTACAACCTTACCTGGTTAGTTTGTAGGGCCTTCAGATTTTCTGGATGAAATAACTGACTGTGCGTGCAACCAATAAAACTGAACTGAAAAGCTGATTAAGGGCACTTACTTAATGCAAAGCCACTCACTGAATATTCATATGATGCCTGTGTTTATGCAAATTAAAGCAAAAGAAAGCCCAAGGGGATTGGTTGCCATAGCCCACAAATACTGTGTACAGCAGAAAATATAGAGAGTAGTGACAAATAAATCTTGAAATTCATAGCTTTGGAGCAACAAAGGAGAAATAGTAAAATATTAAAAAGCCTAGGTGAATTACAGTTTTAAAGTGCTTTATTTAATCATATTACTTTAGGAATGTTGACTGTTCCTAATAAATGATCTATAATTATCTTAATGCCAAAAGATACCGTCATTTGTGTTTGCCAGCTATGTTTATCCTGTAGTCATTTATAAGAGCAGGTCCCTTAAGCATAGAATAGTAAAGAGGAAACAATTATAATAAAAATATAATTCACTACACTAATAACCAAATCCAGGGCCACATGTGGCCCTTTGTTAAGTCTCCCATGCAGTAATCTTTTAGTGGAAAAATCTTATAAGGGAGTGAAGTGTCAATAGAAGACCTCCAGCCTTAGGTTGAGCTCTTTGTTTTCTTAATACTGATATATATGTGCTTCATTTGAAATGGAGATTACTTTATATTAGAATAGATACTGTGAGTCTTTTGGCCAAGTAGATTCTGACACATGCAGTTTTAAATTTCAAGAATTTCCACTTTTGGAACCCAAATGCAATAACATTCTCTGAAATGCATGCTAATATATTGTATCCTAAACATGAAAAAATGTGAGTCCTCACATATGTATGTGAGAACCAATTATAGGCATTGACAGGATTCATAATATTTAAATAATATAATGCATGTCTGGCATAAAATGTTTACATTGTCAAGGGTATTCTCCATTTTTTACTTTTTAATGAGTAAGAAATGGAGATGGTTAAAAATGCTGGAATGCATCTGATAGGCTTTTTATTTTCTTTGGTTTTTCTTTTTGTTTTCTGAAACATACCTCCTAAACTTTAAACTAAGAGGGCAGTGTTCTTCATGGCAGTTACCACTGACTAAAAGAGTATTTACCATTTCCAGTATTTTCCTAATAATTCCGACATCCTCACTCCACAGTCATTCTAGTCTCCCCCATAATACATTTACTTTTCAATTGCTTTTAAATAATGAAAATATTTAAAGCATCTTAAGCATCTATACAAATCTGGCTACACTTATCATAAATGTTGTAATGACTAAATCCAATATTTATTACCTTAATCATGGGTATATGCATATGTCTAAACTTATCAAATTTTACACCTTAAATATGAGCAGTTTTTAGAGTATTAATTGGACCTCAAGAAAGGTAGGGTCAAGGGGAAGAGACCAGATCTAATGCCTGGACACTGTTGTTCTGGAAGGCATTTAAAAAGAAAGAGACTTCTTTGTGGCACCTGTGGTTGCTTAAGCATAGATTTATGGTTTCAAATAATTTCCTTTCTTTTAGAGTTGCTCACTGACCTTCCATGAGAATAACTCCCATATATGTACACTTATAAATCCACATATATTTTCTATAACAGATATTACATGTATGTATTGATTCTAATTAATATCTCCTGAAGATTCCCTTTTCTTAAGTTTCAGAATTGAATTGAGAAACACAGTGTGATTGACATGAATTTAGAGTAAAGTTGGAAAAATTTTGGAAACTGTGAATTTCCATTATTGTTTATTAGTTATTCTTTCATTTGATTTATTAATTATTATATTCATACATATCTGTTCCAAAATACAAAATAAAGATTAATGGGTAACTAGTAGTCCACCTGCCTAATAATCATACAGTTCTTTCTCTTTTATTGATCTAAGAGCATATTATTTAGAAGATGGAGTAGTAGTTTCTTATAGTTTCAGATTAAGTAATATTAAATTAAAAACATCTAAGAAACAGTATTTAGGTTAATCAACAGCAGTTGCATTTTTGAAGCTTCCCTTTCTAAATATTAAAAAAAAAAAAACCCAGCGGATGTAGTTAATGATCTGTTCCCCCACTCTTTCTCTAGAGAACAGTTTTTCATGTAGCTTAATTACCAATAGAAACACTTTGCTGATTATATATACTCCAATAGCTAGTAATAACTAATAATAATAGTTAATATTATTGATTGATTTTGTTTTCAATATAAGTACTCTCATTGAAAGTTCTGGGAAAAATGCTAAAATTACAAAACCCATCAACAATGTAATAATGCACTTTCATGTTAGTAAATTGAATTATTTTTAAAGTCAAACATTTTCAACTTTAAAATTAAAATTCAAACATATTTGTACCAAGAGCAGTTATTGCTGATTTAAGCTGCATTGACCATACCTTGATTACAAGAAAGCCAAGATTTCCTTCAGAAAAATATTTGTTTTCAAAGGAAACACATACACACATACAAACGAACTGCCAAAGCGAAACATAAGTGAGTTATCAGGATATCATCCTTTGTCTGATTCCAGATTTCATTAGTGGGATTTTTCCTTCCTTTTCTTGGATTGAATCTCTTAATCTCTGGCCCTTGTACAACTCTAGGATGTTTCTGACATCTTCAAAATATTTATAAACCAAATCCAAACTGCCCTAAGGCATGGTCACCTCAGACCTCTTATCTTGTATCTATGAAGGGCAAGAGTAGCTTATTCAGTGAACTAAGTTCTGTAGAAAGCTAAAATTGTCTATTCCATATGAAATAATCCAAATCTTTTGAGACTGAGTTGACTTATTTGAATGATAGATTCATAATTTCCAGTTTCATAATTCTTTCAACTGTGTACTATGTGGTCACAATGAAATCCTAAAGAACTATTTACAAGTTCTTATAAAGGTTTCATAAAGAGAAAATGTTCAGTTCATTTGCCATTTAGGTTAGAAGCTGAGTCTCTCTTTTGAAGCCAACTCATTCGACTTCATATAATTATTCTAAAGAAAGTAAATGAATATACAGAAACAACTGAAAGTCAGTAAATCAATTGATAGACCATTGGCCCAGACATAAAATTTGGCCACCTTCTCCCCATACCCTAAAAAGTAAATATGTAAAAATTTTGATCTATAAATGTTTTAAAATTAGTTGCCAGGATGCCAAATGACAAGATTTTACATTAAAAAAAACAAATAGGACTTTCTGATTTTCTTGGAAAATCAGGAGCTTTACTCTGGGCTTGCATTGCCACCAAGTGACAACCCCCTGAAGCCAAGTAGGCCTGCTCCCACTAAGGAGATCCCTCGTTGTCCATCTGCTGTCCCATCTCACCAGGATTCTTGCTCTTTGATGCTGTCCTTGGAGGCATCTGAATTTTGTCCTGAGGCATTCAAGTTGGAGTTGTGACATCTAGGGTAGGCACTGAATTTTGAGACTCTTTTTCAATCTACTATACTGTCTGATTTTTATATTTTTATTTGATAGGTGTATGTTTATAAATCTGTTGTTCAAGAAGTCATTGAGAATAAAATGTAATCGGTACAAAGGGTAATTGACACTAGGCAGTCAGGCTGCTTCCGTAGAAGCATTTCGACACTTGTATCAGACACTGTCCTGCTATTCTTTTTATAACATCAACCAAAACATCTTGAATAGAAAAGTGAAATAAACATCAATACTAATATTTTACAGATAATTTTCCTATAGCAAACTTAAGCACACACACATACCCTACAGTAGGTACATTACTGTTAACTATGTCCTTTTTAGTAATAACTTCAAAGGGAGAATCCCTGGGTTCTTTTCACTTTTCTCCATGCTTCAATTTTCAAGTACTTCAGTTTTCTAAAACCTATCTGTGGCTTCATCAGGGACCTCAGTCCTCATTGTTTCCACTCATAATTTGTACCTGATACTCTGTCTCTCTAATTTGGTGGAGAAAGAAGAAAAAAGTGCTCAGACACTCTTGAAAACTCCTTCATCTTCTCCAGGGCCTCAACCCAAAGCCAAGATTCTGCTTGGCACGTGCAGAATCTCATCGTGTGCTCTCAGTCATGCCCGACTCTCTGTGAACCCATGGACTGTAGCCCGCCATACTCCTCTGTCCAAGGGGTTCTTCAGGGAAAAACTGCTGGAGTGGGTTACCATTGCCTCCTCCATGGGATCTTCCCAGGGATTGAACTCATGCCCCCTGCACTGGTAAGCAGATTCTTTACCATTGGGCCACCTGGGAAGCCCAAGATTATGACTGTGTGTGTGTGTGTTTATGTTGCTCAGTTGTGTCCAGCTCTTTGTGGCCCCATGGATTGTAGCCCACCCAGTTCCTCTGTCCATGGGATTCTCCAGGCAAGGATACTGGAGTGGGTTGTCATGCCCTACTCCAGAGGATCTTCCCCACTCAGGGATCGAACCCAGGTCTCCTGCATTGCAGGCAGGTTCTTTACCATTTGAGCCACTCGGGAAGCCCCATCTATATGAACCCTTTGACAAGAAAACTTGTAATCTTCTAGTCCAATCGCAAGAAGTCAATTTTTCTATTTGTAATGGAGTGAGTGAGTGATAGTCGCTCAGTTGCATCCAACTCTTTTCGACCCCATGGACTGTAGCCTTCCAGGCTTCTCTGTCCATGGAATTCTCCAGGCAAGAATACTGGAATGAGTTGTCATTTCCTCCTCTAATTTGTAATGGAGAAACAATCTATTCACTCTACAATCTTACCAACAATAACTAATAACCTATAGGTTTTTGGTTGCAGTTTACCTAGTCCTTTTTAAGCATTTCTCACAAGTATAAGCAATTTTACCTGTAGTTAGATACAACCCCTTAGTAAGGGGTTTAGTAAGACCACTGCATAGATTTTTTTTTTCTGGAAAAATGCTATATTCCTGTAGGTAAAAAATATTTTAAATCAGGTCAAAGAAGCTTAACTGCTTTTTGAACATTATGATTTTGTTATACATAAAGATGGGAAGCTTGTGCAGGGACAGATAGGTCCTCTCTGCTCCAAACTGAAAAGTAGGCCAGAGTTTCTTCCTTTTTATTCCCCTTTGCTCTGCTTGGGTTGTGTGGACTCTGCGTCATGTTATAGACAGGCCCTTTACATTCAGCTCTCCTGGGCAATATGCCTTCCTCTTGAGTTTTTGTTCTCTACATCTCAAAATTCCTTTTACTGTTTCTTTCTGAGTGCTCTGACTAATGTCTTGTTCATTGAAATTAACTTGATAAATTCATTTGAAACTGTTTAGTAGATAATAGAAAGGCCAGTGGCAGAGACAATTTGGTTCAGATGAATCTTTCAAATCACTCTGTGTAAGCAAGTATCTGCCAAAACAGTATTGGTTCTAGTGGCACCTAATTTAAGCTTTAAAAGCAATACAAAGACATGATATTAAATTCATTGGAAAAATAATTTACAAACATGGAACAGATTTCATTTTCACGAGGATATAGAGCACCTCTACTTGATGGCTTGATTTAACCTATGGTTTAATGCTAGTATCAGTTCTGTTGTTGCAGCCCTGAGTCTCACTTACTGAGTTAACTGTGGAACTTACATATTTCAGAGCACAGGCTGGTATTTCAATAAGAACATTGCAGAATACCAAACAACCACTGTCCTGAGGTTATGGTCCTACCTCAGTGCTATGGCAGTACTGTATCTGATTGCATCATGGTCTTCCCATTTTCATTGCCGTAACTTCACTACCACAACTTATAGGCTTCCTATCTATTCTTTTATGTTTTTCAAATAGTTAATTACTTGACATAAAGATTTCAGTTCAAATGCATCTTTTATAATCAGTTTTGGTATCTTCCACCAGGGAAGCCCAATCAGTTTTGGTATTTTCAACTTCCACTTTTTGTATCTTCTGAAATTCTGAACTCAACCTTCTTACTCTAAACTTCTCAATTCCATTTTTACAAACTTTGAAGCTTGCCACCCCCTGGAATATTTGTATACCTTTCTTTCTCCTGTACGTTCAGCTCACTTATTTCATCTATTCCATCTAACCTTTCATTCTCATTGCGTTGAGGGTATCTGTTTTTATTTTGCTCTGTCCAACATGAATTTCATGATTAGCCACAATAAAGGATTTGAATCTCCTCCACTATTTACCTCAAGGGCTTTCCTCTCTGGGAATACATCCCATATACATTTCCTTTACTCCCATTCCCATAGAGTCATGCATATGATCTTTGAGATTTCTTGTTTGTTTTGAGTACAATATAAACTCATGCTATCAACCTACACAATGAAATAAAGCACATCTCAGATAATTTGCTTCATAGACTCCTAACTTCTACCAGCCACCCAGAGTGGGATATGATATTGAAAAAGGTATGACAATTGCTAGCCATACATTTGACATTATGTACATGTTTAAATCTATTGCTATAATAAAGATACAGGATATCACTATTACCCCCGAATGTTCCTTTGTGTTCCTTTCTGGTCAATCTCTATCCGCCATGCCTAGCACCAGACAACTGCTAGTCTCCTGTCTCTCAGTATGAAATATTACATTTTCCTTTTATAATAAATTCCATATGATTTCATACAAATAGAATGTAGTCTGTAGTTTCTGGGTTCATTTAGTTAGTACAAATGTGTGCAATTCATTCATGTATTGCACATATAAATGTTTTATCCCTTTTTAGAGCTAAATAGTGGAGAAGGCAATGGCAACCCACTCCAGTACTCTTGCCTGGAAAATCTCATGGATGGAAGAGCCTGGTAGGCTGCAGTCCACGGGGTCGCTAAGAGTCAGACACGACTGAGCGACTTCACTTTCACTTTTCACTTTCATGCATTGGAGAAGGAAATGGCAACCCACTCCAGTGTTCTTGCCTGGAGAATCCCAGGGACGGGGGAGCCTGGTGGGCTGATGTCTATGGGGTCGCACAAAGTTGGACATGACTGAAGCGACTTAGCAGCAGCAGCAGCAACAGAGCTAAATAGCATCCCATTGTATATATCACAATTTGTTTATCCATTTACCAGTAACTAGGTATTTGGATCATTTCCATTTTGGGACTATTATAAATAAATTTTCTAAAACATCTACTTCTGCTTTATTGACTATGCCAAAGCCTTTGACTGTGTGGATCACAATAAACTGGAAAATTCTGAGAGAGATGGGAATACAAGAGCACCTAACCTGCCTCTTGAGAAATCTGTATGCAGGTCAAGAAGCAACACTTAGAACTGGACATGGAACAACAGACTGGTTCCAAATAGGAAAAGGAGTATGTTAAGGCTGTATATTGTCACCCTGCTTATTTAACTTATACGCAGAGTACATCATGAGAAATGCTGGACTGGAAGAAACACAAGCTGGAATCAAGATTGCTGGGAGAAATATCAATAACCTCAGATATGCAGATGACACTACCCTTATGGCAGAAAGTGAAGAGGAACTAAAAAGCCTCTTGATGAAAGTGAAAGAGGAGAGTGAAAAAGTTGGCTTAAAGCTCAACGTTCAGAAAATGAAGATCATGGCATCCGGTCCCATCACTTCATGGGAAATAGACAGGGAAACAGTGGAAACAGCATCAGACTTTATTTTTCTGGGCTCCAGAATCACTGCTGATGGTGACTGCAGCCATGAAATTAAAAGATGCTTACTCCTTGGAAGAAAAGTTATGACCAACCTAGATAGCATATTCAAAAGCAGAGATGTTACTTTGCCAACAAGGTCTGTCTAGTCAAGGCTATGGTTTTTCCAGTAGTCATGTATGGATGTGAGAATTGGACTGTGAAGAAGGCTGAGTGCCGAAGAATTGATGCTTTTGAACTGTGGTGTTGGAGAACCAACATGCCCTTCTCCAGGAGATCTTCCCCACCCAGGGATTGAACCTGAGTCTCCCTGCATTGCAGGCAGATTCTTCACTGTCTGAGCCGCCAGGGAAGCCCCTCTACTCTTTCCCATTTTGCTATTCTGCTTTTAACATATTGAACACAACAATCGAAATTAGAACTAGTATGAAAAGATGATTATGATTTTTTCCTAGAAGAGAAAAAACAATGGGCACTTTGGGAGAAGAGCTGGCACAAAGTCACAAAAGTGGACAAGATTTTGTTCAAAAGAGTGCAAGTATGTTGTGCATTGAGTGAACGATATGATAATGCTGGAAGATGATGATGAAAGATAAGATCCTTGGGCCCCATTTGTTTCAGACCTTATTTGCTTAAGAATTTTGACTTGATCCTAAAGGCACTGACTAGTCAATGGAGGTTGTTATTTGATCATGGGAATTCATGTCACCATGGAGGCTGAATTAGATGGAACCTGACCGATAGTTCCTAACAGTCCAGACAAAAGCTGATGATGGACAAAACTAAGGCCGGAACGACCAAAGTAATGGAGATACAGACCTTGGAGGGGTCTAAGAAATTTGCTCTCCTCTTCCTCCAAGCCCGTAGATACATATACTTCAACTGGCTGTTGAGTATGTGCGAAAATGGAAATGGTCAGCAAAAAAGTGCTGAGTTTTTCCACACAACAATATTTCCTGCTGTGGGCTCTTCTTTACCAATCCAGATGGGAAATTATTACTTGTAGACTTCAGAGGAAAAGGTAATTACAAAATTCATTAGCCTTCCTGAGTGAAGAAGTGCAGTGTCTTCCAAGAAAATAATTAAACCACCAGGGCCAAGAGCCTCATCTGTATAATTTAAAGCTATGCAGTAGGTCATTGTTTATGTCTCAAATCTAGTCTACATGTAACTAATTCATAATCATGCTTCATCTGGCCAAAAAAATTACGTTATTCTGTAGGCCAAGCAAAAATATTTTTAAAAGAGGTTTCAATATCCTATCCAGTGTAGTTTAATGTGCATCTAGAGTATCCATTCTCTTTTTCTCCGAATATTTGAATCTTGCTAGAGTGAAAAGAAAAAAAAGAATATATGGCATGTCTAAGACAAAGCTCTTATTTCAAGAGCCCCAAGTCCTTAATAGAACAAAGTTAGGATGGAACATTCTTGTATCTATTTAAAGGTCAGGGGACAGAGAAAACAGCCAGATGTGTGCCAAGCTGCCAGGTGCTGAGATGTTCAATTAGGATTACCAGCCAAGATGAAAGTAACAATCAAACCTCTTTATTCATTTCCCGCAACAGTGCAAGTGAGAGGTGAAAGAGAAAGGCATTGGCTCACTTTCCCCCTGTAATGGCCTCAGGCAGGGATCAATGGAAGCACAGGTGGGAGATGCAATCTCACTGTCAAGGAGCCTTGAACAAAAAGCTCCTGCTTTTTAATGGACCTGTGTGGCTACAGGAAAAAAAGGAAAGAGCTGGGTGTGAAAAGTACTGAGTCAAAGTGAGAAAAATGGGCTCAACCAAGGGTCCCAGGTCTTGGTAGAGGGCCTTGGAAAACATCTCAGCCAAGGTGGTTTAGTGGTTTAGAAGTTAAGTCGTGTCCAATTCTGTGTGACCCTATAGACTATAGTTGGCCAGGTTCCTCTGTCCATGGGATTCTCCAGGCAAAAATACTGGAGTGGGCTGCCATTTCCTTCTCCAGGGGATATGGAGAACCCAGGATCTCCCTGGGTTTCCTTCCCAACCCAGGGAATGAACCAGATTCTTTACCAACTGAGCTACAAGGGAAAGCTACTATCTCAGCCAAAGCCCCGGATAAAGAGACTTGGTTTGAATGGAGGTACCAGGCTGGGGATGCACATATGAGCATAGCAGCCCAGCGAGGCCTGAGTTCATTGACTACAACTCCCTCCAGAAAACTACAAAGCACTGGCTGTGCACCAGGTATGATGTGAGGAGGGCAGCTTCTCCTATGAGGCCCGCCAGGCCTGACCATACACAAAATTCTGTCTTAGAGCCGTACTACTCAATGTGAATCCAGAAGATACCAGACCTGATAGTAAGTTGACATAGATTCATGTGTCCAGCGTGCCAATCTGCCAAAAGCCATAAATTGTGAATAGAAAGCATAAAGGAAATTTTTTGGTCTAATGTCATGCAACTGCTAAGGGTTGCCATCTTGATTTTGTGCTTTTTATCTGAGAAGCCCAAGTACAAAGTTTAGGCCCAGGGCTTGGGTAGTGAAAGGAGAAACTGGTATTTTCCCTCCTGTTTTCCAGCTTTGCTGATTTCTCAGCATTCTGTACATTAGACTTTGAGAAGAGAAGAGAGAAGGAGTGGTGCTCTGAAAATATTTGACCTTCTCAGTCTGGTGAGCACTCACTGGGTCAGCCTTCACCACCTGGGAAGTAGACATCAGCACATACAGCATAATTTCAGAGCAGTGGCAGAAGGTTCTTCATCTGGCCCGATGCAACTTGTTTCACTAACATCTCTTCAATTTGTTCCCTAATTTCCATTCTCACCGCCTCTAGCTTAAGTTATTGTAATAGACTTTGGATTACAGTCTCTGCATCTGGTTTATTTTCCCCACTGGACCATTTGATAAGCCTTAAAAGACATAGAACCAGAGCTTCTCTGGAAGTTAGTTATTTAGAGTTGGTAATTGAACCTCATGGGAATGAGTAAGCTTTCCTAGATAGTGATGTAGTATTAAAAAACAATAACCAAACTCTTCTACTAATGAACGAGGAGAGATGACACATCCACTTTTTCCACTTACTCAGTAGATAATTATTATGAATATTTATTTATACCATTACCACACTAAAGATTAAGTGGTATTATCCAGGAAACAAGGAGGACAATAGGGTGGAGTTTTCAGGAAAGGCTTTGTATGACATTTGAACTGACATGAAAGATGAAAAAGGTTTTTTCCCAGTTCAGGTAGGAGGGGGAGGAAAGAGAGGAGTAGGAAGGAGGAAGGAAGGGAAACAAATATTTAGACATGAAGCATCCTGGACTATTCAAAGTCTTGCAAACATTTCTCTGTGTCTGGATAAGGTAGATTTTGAGTGAGATGAGTGAGCTAAGATACAATAGGAGGCGAATGGAAGCCTCATAACTGGAGGGCTTATAGCCCATGATAAATAATTTGGGTTTTATCCAGTAGGCATTTGAGGAACCATTGGAGAATTTTTTACCTAGAGAAATAATAAGGTCAGATTTTTATTTTAGAAAGCCAGTCTGGCAACTGTGTGAAAAATGAGTTGAAGGATATAAATGACTGAAGAGATTACTGCCAGTAAGTGTAAGTGAAAAAGAATATGTTCCTGAGTAGGGAAAATAGCAATGGAATGAGGAGGAAGGAATGGATGTGATGGGCATCAAGAAAGTAGAATTTAAAGAACTTAGTGGTTGAATGGATGTGAAAGTGAGAAAAGTCCAGGGTGATTCCCCAGTTATTTGGCTTGGGTGAATGGATAGATATCATTTGCTGAGAAAGGGAATAAAAGAGGAAAAGGGAACTTTTTAACATATCAAGCTTGAGATTATTATAGAATATATAAAATAGTGTGGTCCAGATGGCAATTGGAATAAGAGCTAGAGGTCAGAGGAAAGCTCTACCTGGGTACAAAAGCAAAGAGATCTCATATTTCCTCTCTGTAGCCGGGCCTGTGACTTTGTTCACGACCTCATCAACTCTCATAGCCTCCTCATTGATCTTCAGTCTCTACCCTTTCCAGTTCATTCTCCACATTCCCATCAGAGTTATATTTCTAAAATACAATTATATACTCTGCCATTTAAAACTTCTCATGGCTCCCTACAAGTCTGCAACAGAAAAATCCATACTTCTTGCTTTGGCTTTTAAAGAATAGTGCAGCCTCACTAAAGACATTTATTTTTACATCATCCATTGTAAGGCTCTAACACTTTACGGTTATTCACAAGTTATCTTGGAAGAGTGGTTTCCAAACATAACGTACGTTGATTACCCTCTGAAAAGACAAAATCAGATGGCTAAGATAGTCTTCACAGTTGTCTTCTTAAGATCTTAGACACATTAAGAAAATAATTGCTCTTCACTACCAACTATGGCTTTGAATCCAAACCCTAATGCATTATCCTGAAGAACTTGAATTGCCACCCAGAATGGGCAATTCTCAAAACTCCGGGTGAAACACAAGTGGAAGAGTTTCCTTGGCCCCTTGCCCCAAGACCTATCCCCTAATCACTACCCTCAGATATTTCTCATCTCAGTGATAACAAAAAGGAACTAAATAAATGAGTCAAGGGAAGAGAAATTTCTCCCTGCCCTGTAAATTTCTTAGAGATTTCACACTGGCAGCTGCTACAGCAAATTCTACTTAAAAGCATCTTTTGTTAGCTAATATTTTGTTAGGCTCCACAAAATATTCTTTGTAAAATCTTTATCCCTTCCCTTCCATAAAAACATGAAAAATGAACTTTCAGAGGGGTGCTGGTGCTCTTTACATTTTAACATCCCACAATCACCTGGAGCTAAAATAGTATTCCTCTTAATATGGAGTATTTGTCTTCCAGTCCATCACCTCTGACCCTGTTCCCTCATGGGGGGTAGGCCAGTGCTTCTCAGTCATTAATATACCTGCAGATCATCTGGGGAATCTCATTAAAATTCAGTTTCTGACTTGACAGGTGTGGGGTGTGGTCCGAGATTTGCTCCAGGTAATTGTGATGCCACAGTCCAGAAACCACACTTTGGGTAAAAATGAATTAAGCAGGTGGCACCCCACCCCAGTACTCTTGCCTGGAAAATCCCATGGACGGAGGAGCCTGGTAGGCTGCAGTCCATGGGGTCACTAAGAGTCAGACACGACTGAGCGACTTCACTTTCACTTTCCACTTTCATGCATTGGTGAAGGAAATGGCAACCCACTCCAGTGTTCTTGCCTGGAGAATCCCAGGGACAGGGGAGCCTGGCAGGCTGCCGTCTATGGAGTCGAACAGAGTTGGACACGACTGAAGCAACTTAGCAGCAGCAGCAGCATAGTAGTTAAGGGGCTTCTCTTGTAGCCCAGCTGGTAAAGAATCCACCCGCAATGCAGCAAAGTCCATTTCAATTCCTGGGGTGTGAAGACCCCCTGAAGAAGGGGTAGGCTACCCACTCCAGTATTCTTGGGCTTCACTAGTGGCTCAGACAGTAAAGAATCCACCTGCAATGTGGGAGACCTGGGTTTGATCCCTAGGAAGATCTCTTGGAGGAGGGCATGGCAACCCACTCCAGTATACTTTCCTGGAGAATCCCATGGACAGAGGAGCCTGGCAGGCTACAGTCCATGGGGTCACAAAGAGTCAGACTCAATTGAGCAACTAAGCAGAGCTCAGCAGCATANGTGCGGGGCTGGGGGACTGCGGACCGGGCGGGGCTGGAGGGCGGTGGGCGGGGCTGGGGCGCGGCGGGCCGGGCTGGTGGGCGGCAGGCGGGGCGTGGCAGGGGGGCGCGGCGGGCAGGGCGGTGTGGGGCTTCACCTTGGCTCGGTCCCCACCCCCTCCTACCTCCGGTGGGAGGGCGAATTTGTTGAACTTCATCATCCGGTACATGTACTCTGTGGGAGAGGATGGGTCACCACGGGCACCCAGAGGGGCAGCTCCAGATGGTCCCCGCCGTCCCCGCCCCCAACCGGCCTCACCGTCATGGCCCCAGGACATGAGGACGTTCTCGAGCCCACAGTGAGGCTGGTACATGCCAAGCTCCGTGCTGCAGCGGGGGACGGAAGGTGAGGGGCTCAGAAGCAGGCCCCCGGAAGGGGGAGCAAGGAGGAGGACCACGGCGAGGGAGGGCGTGGGAGCCGCACCTGTACAGGGGGTCCTGGAGGTCAGGGTTGTCCTGGAAGGTGCAGTCACGGAAGACCACAGAGGCCTGGGGACGGCAGCCAACTGGGAAGGTGTCTCCAACAACTGCCCACTGGGGACGGATGGATGGGCAGCCGTGGGTGGGCGTAACTGGCCTGTCCCCCAAGTGGGTGTCCAGAGCCTGGAGCAGAGACTGCCCCGGGCCTTGCCCTGCTGACCGCCCTCCACCCCTCTCCTCACCTGGGGCTCCCCTGCCAGAGCCAGGATCTTCCCCAGGTCATGCAGGAGCCCAACGAGGTGGAACCAGTCTGAAGGAGAGGGAGGGATAGGGCAGGCTAGTGGGGTGCAGGGCCGGGGCAGAGGCACAGTTCTGGGGCTGTGAGGGGACGCAGGGCCTACTGGGAGAGGGCTAGGCCACCCTTCCTTCCCTAGCACCCGTCAGGGCAGGTGGGGAGCACACCCTTGTCTGGATGGGCCTTCCGGATGCCCTCAGCCGTCTGGAAGGCATGGAAGGAGTTGGGGAAGTCCACGTCGGGGTCCGACTCATCCACCAGCCCGTCCAGCATGTCCACAGCCTCCATGACAGTCATCCTCTTATAGGAGAAGCCCCCAAACTGGGCATGCTGGGCCAGGAAGGGAGAGGTCAGTGTGGTCCCAGGGTCAGCCCTCAGGGACTTTGTTTAGGAGTCGGCCACCTACCTTCCTCCTGACGAAGTCCACGGTCTGCCACGTGTGCATAAGCTTGTAGGTGGCGAAGACACGGTCCAGGAGTGGGCCAGACTGCAAGCCAGAGGGTCAGCCAGGCAGGTCGCCAACCCCTGCCCTTGACATCCACAGGGCCACTGCCCGCCTCTCCCAGGCCCCAAGGTGTGGACAGGGTGGCCCCTGGAGCTGTGTGAGGGGACAGGGCAGGAGAGGCGAGGCCAGGGGAGCGGTCCTCACCGTGTAGTTTCGGAAGCCATCCTTGTCTTTGGCTGCTTCTGGCTCCATATCAGGCTGGGAGATCAGGGAAAGGTCTGGGTCCTGGTAGGGTGGGGAGGGGGCAATGAACCCATTTCACCAGAAAGTCAGCTCCATGAGGAAGGGAGGACACCCCATGGGGGCCAGGACTGTTGGAGGTGGAGCGGCAGAGAGGCGGTGGGCACCCCAGGGCGCCGGCGCATGGTCTTGGTGAGCCCGAGTCAAGACTTCCGGCCCCGAGTCCTTGTCTGCTGAGCGGATGCTGGGGATGTCTGCTCCGAGGGTGATGCTTGGCAGTGGCCATGCAGCACCCGCCCCGGTGTCTCCTTCTCAGGACGCGGGTCCGCAGAGAACCCAGCGTTTGGGCCCATGACCTCTGCCCTAGATAGACCACGGCGGGGAGGGAGCCCTTTGACCCAGATGAGTGGGCCGGCAGAAACCCGCTGGGCGCAGGGCACGGGGTTGCCCCACTTTCCCTGAGTGCACAGTCTGCGTGGGCCGGGGTACTCACCACAGCCACCTTCATCCTGAGAGAGGCACAGCTCCACGGGCCCGCATGCCCGTATATATGCCCACAGGTTACATAAGTGACCGGACACCACCCAGCCCCTTGGCCTTGGCCCTCGGTAATGAGTGACCATCCACCCTCCTGCTGGCCTCTGAGAGTTAATGTGTCAGCATAGCACCCCCCTCCCCCGCCCCCAGCCAACCTCCATGTCCCTGGAGCAACTAACCTGCCTGGGAGGTTGAGGTCGCCAGACTCCCACCCATGCCAGGAGCTTTAAACTCCTCCAGGACACTGCCCCTCCCAGCTCCCTATCTTCCCCGGGCACCTGGGAGTGGGGCGGGGCGGGGCTTATTTCAGAAAAAGCTATTTTGACATTTTTGACATTTTTAAAATAATATTTATTTATTTGGCCAAGCGGGGTCTTGGCTGAAGGGGTCAGCAGCTGCAGTGCCCCGGCCAGGTGCTCAGTGGCACATGGGTCTTGGCTCTCCGTCAGGGTCCTTAACCATGAGAGCTCCAAGGAAGTGCCCTTTGACACTCGTTCAGAAGGGATGAAGACTTCATTCATGACTGTGAGATGGGAGAGATGTTCACATAATCTGCTGGAACACAGCAAGGTCAGCTGGGGTTTCACAGCCCTGGGGTGGGGGTGGGGGACTGGGCAGGGGTCAAAGGGAAATTCCCAGAGGAGACGTCAAGGGTCGGGGCAGCCTTGCTAAACCGACTTGACAGGATTCTGTCCAGCGTGGGATTCTTGCTAACACTGGGCGAGGCTCATGGCTCAGAGAGGCTCAGGGGATCTTTGCCAGGTTCCAGGGCTGAGGCTGCATCTCTAGTCAGGGCAGAGATGAACTCATGGCCCGGGTCACGCGAGGGCCAGGCTCGGCAGGACACACAGCAGGCCGCACGGCCTGGAGCTGGTGATGGTGTCATCGGAGACAGGCTGAGCTCTGGAGAAGGCTGAGGCCAGGGTGCAGTCTGGGCCAGGAGAGGGCAGTGGGCCAGGGGTTCTCCACATGGCACCTGCTGCCCTCCTGGGAGTCAGGTGGGGTCACCTCCTGGGGGTGCTTGGCCCCCCTTTTAGAATGGCAGAGTGCTCTCAGCCCCACGAGCCGCTGTGTCTCCGGCACTCCACCGCCGGGCAACCCTCGCTCTCTGTGCTCCTGAGGTCGGTTTCCTCCGCTCCTCCTGCAGACAGGTCAGTCTCTGGGTGGGGGCTGATGTTTCACTCGCTGTTACTACAAGTGCTCCGCAAATATTCGCTTCAGGGATGGAGAGGGGACGCCAGGAGGGAGACTGGACCCATCACCCCAAAGCAGGTTGGGTGCTTGGACTGAGGGAAGGAACAAAGGGTCTGGATGAGGGCGGGAGATGGGACAGGACCGAGAGGCTCTGGCCGGAGCAGGAGCAGCGGGGAGGGCGTGGGTGGGGTCCTGGCGGGCGTTCCCCAGGTCTCCAAGCAGGCTGTCAGACAGGCGGCGGGACATGGCCTGGAGCTTGGAGGCCATGTGGACACCGGTGTGATGCTGTGACCGTGACAGGCGACCCAAGGAAAACGGCCCGAGGCTCAAGGAGCACCTAGGGGGGCGCCAGGCACCACAGCCCTGGGGGCCTCCTGGAGGCGCCATGTGGGGCCGTGTTCCCTCCCGGGGAGCAACCGGCACTGTACAGCGGAGACTTTGCCCCAGGGCAGGGGCCCAGCGGGTTTTGCCCAGCTGAGCTCCTAACTCCCCGACCCGGCCTTCCTGGGGCCTCCTCTTCCTCATCCTGGAGCCCGTCTGGCCCTCACGGCCCACCCTCCCTGCCCGCTCTCCCGACACCCCTCAGTGACCACAGGCCTCTCCAGCCCCGGCAAGCGCCTATTCCAGCCTCCGCACGGCATCCAAGCTGCGGCTGCCCTCCGTCCACCCCCCAGCCAGGCAGGGACCAGCCTGGGCTGACCTCCCGTGGCCCGGTGGAGGGGAGAGGAGCCAGGAGCCGGAGGAGTCAGCACGAGGATGGGGAGCACCCACCCGTGGGGCGCCCAGCTCAGGGTCTGTGGGTGGGCACAGTGGTGCCCGCAGGCCCGGCCCTACTCCCTGGCTGGGAGCTGGGGTGAGGGTGGTGCTCCCTTCATTCGGCGGCTGAAAGGGTGACACGGAAACGTCAACAAATTAAGTGCTGCATGGAGGTCCACTGAATCAGGGAGATTGCCCTTCTGAGCCCGTGAGACCCGGGCGCCAGGAGAGAAGGCTCTGGCTCCCAGCGTGAGACTCCTCCCTCAGCCACCAACCTGCCCACTCCAGACTCTGCCTCTGGCTGACTTGTCCATTGATACCCCAGCCTGGTCCCATTGGGTCCCCGTGCTGGGCAGGGGGGGCTCAGGGAGCCCCTGTGGCCTGCGGAGTCCTGATCCTTGATCGGCCACCCCTAGGCACCTGGAGCTAAGGTTCTCCTAGGCAATTCTGGGAGAACTGCTACCCCCACCCCACTCCCACCCTGCCCTGGGGAGTGGGAAGGGTGCTCTGCCTAGCTCCAGGACCCTTCCACCCTCTCCCCAGCTGCCCTCAGGGAGTGCAGGCAGAGGTCTCTGTTGCTACTATGGACCCAGCTGGAGCAGAGCAGCCCAGCCCTAACCCTACCATGTCAGGACGAGTGGCCAACCCAGAGTCCCTCTGTCCCGTGGCCCAGAGGAGGCCTGGTGTGCTCAGGTCCCTGACGTCTGCCCCATGGCCTCGGGCAGACCCTCTCCTCTGTGCCCTGTTCTGGCCTCTAATGTTGCCAGCCGCCTCCTCTCAGCCCCATCCCCCAAGTGTTACCCTCTCTCAGTGCAGAGCCCCTGGGTGATCAGACCCCGCTGGGCCCCCATGTGGGCCTCTAAATCCACAGCGACTGGAGGCTGGTTGCTGCAGAGCGTGGCGGGGGAGAGTGGGACGGGGGTGTTCACTGGTGCCTGCGCTGCCCTTCTAAGGGCTTCTCTCTGCAGGCGCTCTGGGCTGGGGGCTCAGCTGCAGCCCTGGGGATGGGTTGCAGCATCCCAGCCGGGACAGGCCTGCCCCCCGGCTCAGCCATAGCTGTGCGGGCTGCTGGGGTCCATGGGGGCCGAGTCCCGGGGGCCGGCCGACCCGACGAGCTGCCACAGCCGGTGGCTGAGGTTCTGCACCTGGCAGGTACCCAGCGCACAGCCCACACGCAGGAGCTGGGCTCTAGGCCTGCGGGGACCCAAGTGTCGGCGGGGGCCATTGTGGAGAGGCTGACCCCTGGCAGGGGCCAGGCTGGCACTCTTCTTGGGCTGGAGGGCCTGGTGCAGCTTCCAGACTGCGGGAAGGGCTTCAGGGTGCTGAGGCTGCGAGCCCCTGGCAGGTGTCCGGGCTGGAGGCTCCCTGCACAGGGAGATGGAGGAAGTAAACCCAGTGGTCCAGCCTTTCAGGGAAGCCCACAGCTTTCCAACAGCCTGGAGCATGGCCAGGGGAAGCCCACAGCCCCCAAGTCACTGGCCAGCGGGCCAGGGGAAGCCCACCCCACCCCACCCCACCCCACCCCACCCCTCAGGCTGGAGCACAGCCAGGGGAAGCCCACAGCCCCTGCGCCATGGGCCAGCAGGCCAGGGGAAGCCCAATGAACTCAGGGCTGGGGTGTTGGTCCTCAGCCATCTCAGTGGCCCATTCAAGGGCTAGACAAGCAGCTGCCTGACCTCCCTGGGCTACACTGCTCAGGACTGTTACTCCCTTCCCTTGGGGTGGGGGAACGTGGGCAGGTGTGGGAAGCCCCTNCCTGCGCCATGGGCCAGCAGGCCAGGGGAAGCCCAATGAACTCAGGGCTGGGGTGTTGGTCCTCAGCCATCTCAGTGGCCCATTCAAGGGCTAGACAAGCAGCTGCCTGACCTCCCTGGGCTACACTGCTCAGGACTGTTACTCCCTTCCCTTGGGGTGGGGGAACGTGGGCAGGTGTGGGAAGCCCCTTAACCTCCCCTCCCACAGCTGACTCTCCTTCTGAGGGGTCTGCTCTGCCAGTGGGGGCAGTAGGCATGCCTTAGAAGGACAAGCGAAGAAAAAGGAGCCGTCTGCCCTGCGGGGGGTGCCCGCGGCCTGGGACTGGATTCAGCAGGTGAGTCCTAGCAGTAGACGCGGGTTTCCCCCAGTTCGGGGTCCTGAGGCAGCGGCAGGGTGGGGCCTTCCGGAACATCTGATTTCCTGCCCCGGCAGCCAGGGTGGTCTGAGACCTGCTCACCTGTGTCGCGTGCTCCCGGCCAGGCCGAGGGACAGCGCGCCTGGGAGCTGTAGGTAGAGGAGGCTGATGCAACCGAGGGTGACCGTCAGGAGCCGGGCCATGCGGGCGGGGCCGGAGGGGGCGGCGAGCCGGGCAGGTGTTGGGGGCCGACCAGGCCCGCAACGCTTCCCCGGGCACCTCGGGCCGTAGACTGGAGCCGGTCGGTCAGTTGGCGAGGGTCTCCGACAGGCAGCGGGCGGGAGAGTCGTCTCCGGCAGGTGGTGGTGGGGGGCACCTCCTCCGTCACCTTGTGCCCAGAGTCGTGCAGGTGCCAGAGCCCCAGCACCTCCCGGACTAAATAGTCTCCGGGGGGCGGAGCCGGACGCGCCGGCTGGGCGGGTCCCGCCCCTCCCCACCCGGACCCCCACTGGGGCCGCTTCTGGGGACCGGGCGGCGGGCTGGGGACCCCGAGAGCCAGCCTCACCTCCACCACCTTCCGATGGGAGACCCTGTCCCTGGGCCTGGAGGGGCCGAACTGTCCAGGGTGAAGGAGAGGGTGCTTCGGGGTGTGGTCGCGGGGTGGATCCCGCCCACTGCTCTGGGGCTTGCCCCCAAATTTCTGAGCCAGAGAGAGGCGGAGGCCTGGCCAGAGGAGATTTTGAGACCCCCTCCTCCATAGAGCGCCCAGCAGCTCTATTCCTGAAATCTCCACCCACGCCCCCACTGGGCTTTCCCGGTGACTCCGACGACGGTAAAGAATCCGCCTACAATGTGGGAGACCTAGGCTCGATCCCTGGGTTGGGAAGGTCCCCTGGAGACGGGAATGTCTACCCACTCCAGTATTCTGGCCTGGAGAATTCGGTGGACCAAATAGTCCAGGGGGTCGGACACGACTGAGTGACTTTCAAACATTTCCTCCCATTACTGAAATATTAAATGGTTTTTGTAAGAAATTTAAATGGGTAAGGACTCTTAATTGCCACCCACTGTGGATTCCTTTCCCAGGCCAGGATGGGTGCTGTTTTTTTACTTTCTCTTATGTGCATTTTTTGGGGGGGGGTGTCCTGTGTGTGTGCATTATATATGCATACATATCCATATGCAGGCAAAAACATCTGGAACCATAGAGCTTCAGCTGAAGCTCCAATACTGTGGCTACCTGATGCGAAGAGCTGACTTGCTGCAAAAGACCCTGATGCTGAGAAAGACTGAAGACCGGAGGAGAAGGGGACGACAGAAGATGAGCTGTTTGCACAGCACTGCAGACTTGACGGACATGAATCTTTACAAACTGCTGGAGATAGTGGGCTACAGAGGAGCTAGCGTGTGCCAGTCCATGAGGTCACAAAAAGACAGACACAACTTGGCAACCGAACGATAACGACAACAGACGTAGAGACTGCCATTCCTGCCTGTGCCTGAGCCTACGCCGGCAAGGAGCTGTTGCGTGACCTCACTGAGCCTTCACTGGGGGACCATTAGGTGATTCCCAGGCTTTCCAAGGGCAAGTAGCCTGCTTCGCGAGCTCATAGATGTGTCCCTACAGGCTTTATTTGCAGGCAAGGGGATTCTGGCTAAAGGTGAGCCCGTGTTTGTGTTGACAGGTGGCGCCGCAAGGCTGACACACTGTCAGCTGGTAATGCACTTGGTGCCCGGGCCCCTCAGCCCTTTGTCCGTCTGAGCGGGCAGTCATCCCGTCACACCCCCAGACAGTTTTGGTCGCCCGTGCACCTCCGTGTTCGTGTTTCCCCTTCTGTGTTCCCACCCCAACCTTGCTCATGCTGGGAGGTCATCGTAAGTGTCCCGATCACTCTCCCTCCCTCCTTCTGCACAGGCCATGGGAGCTCAACAAACACTAGCTGGATGAATAAATTAACAAGTGGTGGCCACCTGCCATGTTAAAAAGCTTGGTTTATGTCGTGAGGCAGGTAAGGAAGCATCAGCAGGTATTCTTGTTTCTATTTGTTTATTTTTACCAGAAGGAGGGTGGGTGATGTGATCACATTTATCTTAGAAAAGTGGGCTTCAGCAGGGAGGTCAGTCTGAAGCGCTGGCAGGAAGGGTTTGGTGGGTGGGTGGATGGGCCAGAGACGCAGAGCAGGGGTGGGGGAGGGGGTAGCTACCTGGGGGACGTGCGGGCAGGAATGTCTGGCTGGCCTCCAGTGTCCCGGGCTGGGGGCTGAAGAGAAGGCAGAACTGGAGCACCATCTGGGGAGTTTTGCAGCTGGCACGTCTGTGGGAGGTGGGACCGTGCTGGGCATCACCCTCAGACGGTGCAGAGAGAGGACAGGACCTGGAGTGGGAGGGGCACAGGCAGAGGCCCTGGGGTGGGCCAGCCCCCACCCCCTGCAGTGCGCTGTGCTCCATGCTGGCAAGACCATCCTTCCAAAACACAAGTGACCACATCCCTCACCTGTCAGCAAAGGAGAATTGGTGTGTCCCCTGGTGGGCCAGTGCTTAAGACTCCACACTTCCAGTGCCAGGGGTGTGGGTTTGATCCCTGCTTGGGGAACTAAGATCCCACAAGCTGTGTGGTGTGGCCTCCAATTTTTTCTTAATTTCTTAAATTTACTTTCCTTATTTTTTATAAGCTTCTCTCGATTCACTTATTACTTTTGGTTGCTCCGGGTCTTTGTGGCTGCACGCGGGCTTTCTCTAGTTGCGCAGCCGAGGCTCCTCTTCCCCGCGCTGGTTTCTCTGGCTGCGGAGCACAGGCTCTCGGCTCAGCAGGTTCATCACTGCGGCACTCAGGCTCAGTAGCTGTGGCGCGTGGGCTTAGTCGCTCCTCCGCGCGCGGAATATTCACAGACTGGGGATCGAAGCTGTATCCCCTGCTTTAGCTTATCTACTGCACCACCACTGAAGTCCCAGATTTTTTTTTTTCCACTAAATAAAGGAAAAAGAAATAAAAATTCCCAGTCTCTACGTCAGGCGGAGGAAAGCCTCAGCAGTGCCCGTCTGCATTCTTCCTCTCAAAACACCTGCTGCCACCGAAGGCCTGGGGTCCTGTTTCCCCCACAGCCCCTGGGCAGGGTGTCCCTTGGCAGCAGGGTGCAGCCTGGGAGCTTATTTCACCCCACGGCTCCAGACTGGGTCAGAGACCCCTGTGATCCCACTGCCTCCGTGTAGCACAGCTCCTGGCGCTTGTGGTCTTTAACTGTGCGTGTGCTGCTCCCCCAGGGGAAACCCGCAGGCTTCCCCCACTGGTGCTCAGTGCCGAGCCACTTCTAGGGGTGACAGGCTGGCCCCCGGAGCACTGCTCGGTCATTGAAACAAACAAGAAGCAGCCCAGGGAACCGCAGGAGGCCTGGCGGCAATGGAGGCATGCTCTGGAGAGTTCGGCATGGGGCAGGAAAATCCAGGGTGGCTTTTGCTGTGTAGATGTGTCTAGTGAAGTTTTGCTTGAGTGTCTTAAGGTGGGAAAGACTGAGTTTGATCCTGATGGTGAGGATCCTAGAGAGGGAAAGATGAGGCTGAGGCACCAACAGCAGTCAGAGGTGGGTAGGGGGCAGGAGGGACAGAGCCTCTGTGTAACTGTGGTGGGGGGGTGGGCGGCGGGGGGCGAGGGCCAGACTCGGGGTGATGCAGTCTGTTTTCCCTGTGAAGGAGGCCAGTGAGGTCATCTCTGAGACATTGGAGGGGCACCAGAGGTTTGAGGAAACTGCAGAGCGAAGCGCGCTGGCTGGACGCGGGCTGGCTGGGCGGTGGGGAGAGCAGTGACCCACAGCTGGGGCCAGGGTGTCACTGTGTGGTGCCACTCCACACCAGCTGGTGCTACAGGCATGGAGGAGACGGGTGGGCAAGACTGTGCGTGGCTGGGGTTTGCCAGCTGGGTAGAGTGAAAACAGTCAGGGAGGTGGGGGTGAGGGTGTTGGCAGGGTGACGGGCATTGGAGCCATGCTAGGTGGGGGTGAAAGGACGGAAAGGGAGCCAAGGGGCCCAAAGATGAGAAGGTGCACCTGCTGCGGGTGGGGAGGCGCAGACCCTCAGGAGGGGGGGAAGCACCCAGAGGGGGACAGGTACAGGGTGCTACAAGAAAGCTGAGCAGGAGTATCATGCTTTGGAAGTGACCCTAACCCTACCCTTGACCCTAAAGTGCCTCTGAGACGCCTCAGGGAGTGGGCTCCTTGCAAACAGGGCCCAAGGGTGGGGGAATATAGGGGCAGGGTCCCCACCGTCTCTGCAGGAGAGCCCGTCCTGGACTCAGGGGCCAGGCCAGACGGCTTGCCAGGGACACTGCCTGCCCATGCACGAGCTCAGTGGCATGGCAGTGTGGTGGCCAGGACCTTTTGGGAGAGAAGTGAGAAAAACCAACTTCAGAGAGCTGGGGCAGAAAGAAGGGGTTCCCATCCCAGTACTCCACAGCAGCAGAAGAGGCTGTGACGGCTTGTGCTCGGGGCAGGGCGGGGGGCCCAGTGGTCTTCTCTTTCAGCCCTCTCTGGGTTGGGTTTTCGGGGCTCCCGCCTGCGAGGGGGGAGCAGGACCGTTAGCGGTCTGCTCCTTCACAGGTTCTTAAAGCGCCACACTCATCCAGAAACGAGCTCCCCGTCCCAGTGTGTCAGCGGCAGCCCCGAGGCTCCCCCAGCCGCGCGGCGCCTCTCCTCTCAGAGCCTCTGCCCGACACTCTGAGTCCCTCCTGCCCATTCGTGTGGCTTGCGGGCCCGAGGGTGGGCGGCACTGCTGGGACCCTCAGCGGGCACCCTGCGCCCTGCTTTTCACTGCAGGGTGTGCCGCGCTGTGCTGAAGATCAGCCCTGGGATTTCTTTGGAAGGAATGATGCTGAANACTGTGAAGAAGGCTGAGCACCGAAGAATTGATGCTTTTGAACTGTGGTGCTGGAGAAGACTCTTGAAAGTCCCTTGGACTGCAAAGAGATCCAACCAGTCCATTCTGAAGGAAATCAGCCCTGGGATTTCTTTGGAAGGAATGATTCTAAGCTGAAACTCCAGTCCTTTGGTGACCTCATGCGAAGAGTTGACTCATTGGAAAAGACTCTGATGCTGGAAGGGATTGGGGGCAGGAGGAGAAGGGGACGACCGAGGATGAGATGGCTGGATGGCATCACTGACTCGATGGGCGTGAGTCTGAGTGAACTCCGGGAGTTGGTGATGGACAGGGAGGCCTGGTGTGCTGTGATTCATGGGGTTGCAAAGAGTCAGACACGACTGAGCGACTGAACTGAACTGAACTGAACTGAATGGACACTTGCAAACAATTCTTTGTGTGGACATATGCATTAACTTTTCTCAGGAAAATACTTTGGATCTGAAGTAGTGAGTGATGTGATAAGATTTAACTTTTTAAGAAACTGCCAAATTGTTTTCCACATGACTGTGGGAGACAGACTTTCAAGTGGTCCCCATGATCTCTGCCTCGTTGTGTTCATGCCCTTTTATAACTCCCACCCTTTGAGTATGGGCAAGGGGATGCAACTTGCCCTCTGTAACTTGTACTGTAACTTGCTTCTAGCCAATAGCATATTGGCAAATGTGAGGAAATTTTATTCCAATCAGTACATTACTTTATATAAGACTGTCCTGAAAGTAAACTCACTCTAGAGTGTCTCTCTCTCCTTTGTTTTTGAAAAAGTAAGCTGCCATGAATTATGCAGCCACAAGTAAATGAATTCTTCCAAAAACCTGAGGATGTTGGGCAAAAACCTCAAGCCTCAGATGAGAACCTAGCGCTGACCACACCTTGATGGCAGTCTTATGAGACTAAGCAGATGACATCCCTCCCTAAATTGTGCCTAGCTTTCTGACCTACAGAGACTATGAGATAATAAATGTGGGTTATGTTAAGTGTTTGTGGTAGTTTGTTACACAACAGTAGAAGACTACTAGTACAGTAGTTGTATTACTTTCTAGTCCCACTGATAATGTGCATTCCGGTTCCTTCACATCCTTAATTTGATGTTGTCTGTCTTTTCCATTTTAGCTGTTCTAATCTAACTTAGCAAAATGTTTTAATTTTCTATAAAAAGCCCTGCTTGGATTTTGATTGAAATTACACTGAATCACAAATGAATGTAGGAAAAATTGACACCTTCAGAATATTGAGTATTCTGCTTAATGCAGATGATATATTTTTCCACTTATTTAAATCCTCTTTAATTTCTCACAACAATCTTTGTAGTTTCCAGTATCTAGGTCTGGTACCTGAATACATTATGTTAAATTTATCCCTAAATAATTCATGCTTTTAATGCTAGTTTAAATGATTTTTAAATTTATAATAGTTGATTTGCTAGTGTATACAAATAAAAAATGCTATTTTTACATTGATCTTGGATTCTGCTACCCTGATAGACTTTCCATTTTGTTTATGGTTTCCTTGCCTTTTTAAAATTTTGTTTGGGTGGGCTTAGAGTAGCCTTCACGCCAGAGAAGCGTGATTCCATTTGGATTAAGTCTGTTTGGATCTTGTGGAGTTTCTGTTGAATCCTCTGCATAAACTCTCCTCTTTGTGAGCTCTGGAAAGTGTTCCGCTTAAAATCCTGGTCCCTCTTTGCCTAATTCTTGCCTATCTTATTGTTCAGCAAAGATTCAAGAGAGCGCCTATGCAGAATTTTTAAGCTCTCTATGTGCATATCTCCTTTCCTCCATAACTCTGGCCTGCAGCTCTTGGGTGCCTCAGCCTCTCTGAACTCCCGTCTCCATGCAGTCAGCTCAGTAGAGCATCATTCTGCCCTCTGCAGAAATCCAAGCAGTCTCAGAGTTTAGCGCTGGTGCTCATGCTCAGTTGTGAATGACTCTTTGTGACCCCATGGACTGTATAGAGCTGCTAGTCTCCTCTGTCCATGAAATCTTCCAGGCAAGGATAATGGCGTGAGTTGCCATTTCCTCCTCCAGTGGATCTTCCCAACCCAGCGATTGAACCTGCACTTCCTCCGTCTCCTGCATTGGCAGACAGGTTCTTTACTTCTGAGCCACCCGGGAAGCCAGGGTTCAGTCTTATGTTTACCTTAATGACTTACCTGCCTGTTCCCCAATGTCTTAAACAATTCTTTCAGACATCTAACCCAGTTTTATAACCGTTTTCAATGGAGATATAAATCCAATCTCTGTTGCTAAGCATGGCAAAAGTGTACATCTCTGCCTGTGTCTTAGGCTTTAAAATTTTTCCAATTAGGTTGTATTCTCTTTCTTCTTTCACAGATTATTCACAATTTCTGGTCCACCAGATAACCTTTTTTTTGCATGTTAACAGAATAGAGAAAACACAAACATATTGAGCATTGTTGAATACATAGCTATTAGGCGTTTCTTTCAGATATCAATAAATAATACAGGCAAAAAATAGGTAAGGCTATAGAAATATAAAATTTTTTAAAGTATGTTTTAATTTTAAAAGCACATTTAATCTAATTGATTTATAAAGAACTCCCTACCAATATTAGAAGAGATTCCTTCTTCCAGAACATACATAAAACATTAAAATGTTAACCATTTGGCCTCAATATAATCTCAATAATTCCAAAAAGTATGACCCACACAGATTATAATGGTGCCAACAATGTAAGGAAGTTTGTAATTAACAGCAAAATTAACTGAAAATTTATATTCATCTGGAACTAAAATATGCTCTTTGAAATAACTTTTAAAGAAGGTTTCAAAGGAGGAATTACAGATAATAATGGAGTTGCATCACATGCAAATTTAACTTCTGCAGATTGAAATATGCTTACTTTATGAAAGAAAAAGAGTGAGAATGAGATATAAATAACTATATAAGTAATATAGTTGATTCTGCCTACCACTTCACTCCAAGAGCAGGTGCATGTGAACAAGGAGAGGTGTTCTGCTGTGTTAGCTCTGCTGCTCTTTATGACGTGACTCTTAACACCATATTCAATAGAGTTCATGTGCTTAAAGACACGTTTTGGTGCCTTCCATGTTGGGTAATGACAGAACAGGTAATTCGAACCCAACCAGCAAGTGAAGCCCCTAGAGGAATATTTATCAAAAAGCTAATGAAGTTTAGGTTTCAGGGCTCCTCACTTGATGTTTTCTCTCAAGGCCTTCTATCTAATTTTGTATCATTTTTCTTAAAGAGGGACCCACAGATTGTTTAAGTTCATACTCCACAAAACATGATAGCTAACCAGAAAAAATACTCGAGTTCAAAATGATACTGAGGTATAACCGTGTCAATTTCCATGATAATATAGAAATCTAAGAGCACCAAGTCTTGCAAGCTCCTTTTGTGCAGGAGATGTTTGCAAATCTAAAAAGAACTCTGCTTTGAGAAGCTGTGCAGCACCTTTGACAACTTCTTTGATCTCGAGCAACAAAAGCTAAATCCAAGGCTTAGCAAGGCAGGTGGCCCTGGTGAACAAACCCTGTGGGCTACACCTTACGAAGCACGGATAAACAAGAAGTCCCACAACCTTGGCAAGCAGGTGCAATGAGCTGTGTTTTCTAGGTTGCACAGAAAACATCACACTTTGATACCGACTGACAGTCATCTGTTTTGCTTTTGCCTCCAGATGCCTGACAAAAGGAAATTCTCGCTAAAGGAAGATAACTTCATTTTAGGTTTCAAAGTATTTCTACAAATTACTTTTCAAATAGAATATCTATCACCCAACCAAAGATGAGAGGAAAAGACAACATAAGCAGTTGTCAACACTATAGGTAATTAAATAGATCCACAGGCACATATTAGTCAAAGAAATCATAAGACAGTTTATGAAGAAACTATGCTTATTATGCACTTGGGATTATGTACTTGATAATCTCCAAACATCAAATAAGAACTGGGAATTATGAATAGTGATATAGCTTATTAAAAATTCCTGATTCTGTGGCTAAAATGCAGAGAAACTTAAGAACTCCCTGCAAAGCACAATGGCAGATAACACATACAGGAAGAGAATTAAAGAAACAAGAGATAAATCAGAAGAAGCCACCCCCAGAGTAATGAAAATAACAAAAATAAACAAATAGGACCTAATTAAACTTGAAAGGTTTTGCAGAGCAAAAGGAAACCATAAATAAAACAAAAAGACAACCTACACAATGGGAGACAATATTTGCAAATGATGCCACCAACAGGAGATTAGTTTCTAAAATATTCAAACAGCTCGTACAGCTCAATACCAAACACAAACAACGTAATCAAAAAATGGGCAGCAGATCTAAATAGACATTTAGAAGACATACAGATGGCCAATAGATATATGAAAAAGTGCTCAGCATCACTAATTATTAGAGAAATGCAAATCAGAAATGGCAATCAGAGCTACAATGAGGTGTCTCCTCACTCCTGTCAGAATGGCCATCACCAAAAAACCTACAAACAGTAAATGCTGGCGAGGGTGGGGGGGAAAAGAAACATCCTACACCATAGGTGGGAATGTAAGTTGGTATAGCCACGATGAAGAACAATATGGAGGTAACTTGAAAAACTAAAAATGGAGCTACCATGTGATCCTGCAATGCCACTCTTGGGCATATATCTGGAGAAATCCATAATTTGTAAAGATACAAGATACCCCAGTGTTCGCTGCAGCATTATTTACAATAGCCAAGACATGGAAGCAACCTATGTCCATTGACAGGTGAATGAATAAAGATGTGGTACAATGGAATATTATTCAGCCATAAAAAGAATGAAATAATGCTATTTGCAGCAACGTGGGTGGTTGTAGAGATTACCATTCTCACTGAAGTAAGCCAACCAAAGACAAATATACCAATATCATATGATATTATTTATTTTTGGAATCTAAAAAATGATACAAATGAACTAATTTATAAAGGAGAAATCCATAAACAGAAAGTAAGCGTATGGTTATCAAAGAGGAAGAGGGGAAAGATAAATTAGGAGTTTGGGGTTAACAAATACACAGTACTATATATTTAATAGATAACCAACAAGAACCTACTAATGTATAGCACAGAGAACTATGCTCAATATTTTGTAATAACGTATAAAGGAAAAAATCTGAAGAAGAATAAATACATTTCATATATATATGAAACTAGGTCACTGTGATATACACTTGGAACTAACATGACATTGTAAATCAATTTTACTTCAATATAAGAAAAAGAACAAGACACCCCTTTCAGTGCAGATGGCTTTCTGGCCTATACAAAGATAATTAGGGGCAAAAAGATCTTTGAGTCCATTTGTTATTATTATAATCTTGCAAAGAAATTGACTCTCAGTCTCTCATTTCCAGTCCTAATTTAGATTTGGGAAAGGACTCTGACTGGGCCATGTAATAATATCAGAGATTCATCCTTGGTCTAATCAACTATGATTAAGGAGACTGCTGCACTTTGCAGTGTCCCCAAAACACATAGCTTAGGGCATGTATACTCTAATTACAAGTGTAGAATTTGACATGCAAATAACAGTGGCTGAAGACATATAAACCAGAACTAAGGTAGAAGTTTTTGAGTTAGTTTGACTGAACATGGAAACATATTGGATATGTGGAATTAAAAGGGAGGAGGGAGAAAAAGAGAATTTAAATTAGTACCACTGGAGGACATGTATCCCTGAATGGTGTGTAAAGATAGACAAATTAATAGGTTACTTAAAATTTTCTTTTTTGGTTGTAGAATTATTTTGTCTGAGACTGGGTTATGTCATGGCTTTGTCATCCTGTATAAATATATATGCTTGGGGAGCTGTGGGAAAAAAAATCAATAAAATGATACAAAGATTTTGTATATCTTTAAAATATAAAATATATTGTTCTAGATTATTTTATAAAATATAAATATTCCATCCCAATAAGTTATATATCTGTTATAGTAGAGCTGATTTTTTAAAATGTGCTTTAGGGACTTTTCATTACTCTTAAAAACTGCTCTAATGCAGTTTTTTTTTTGATAAAAAAATATATGCAATATGATGAAGAAATCCCTTTTCTGGGCATCTGTCCTACAAAAGCAATGGTATAATAACAGCAGAAAAATGTTTATTTCAGTATTTTTTCTGAAACAAAAGCCAACAAATAAGGAGGTAATGTAATGTTCAGTAAAACTGAATGGCTGAATAAATTATGCTGTCATATAAAATGACTATTATATAAAAATTAAAAAGATTATGACATGCTTATATATATTAATTTGGAAATATGTGCATATCATATTCTTAACTGAAAAAGGCAGTGCATTGGGTCTAAGAATAGCATGCTGCTGCTGCTGCGTCGCTCAGTCGTGTCCGACTCTGTGTGACTTCAGAGACGGCAGCCACCAGGCTCCTCTGTCCATGGGATTCTCTAGGCAAGAGTACTGGAGTGGGGTGCCATTGCCTTCTCTGAAGAATAGCATATTATGTCTTAAAACTGTATCTACATAAATATATATTAGCTATATATATATATATGAAAATAGGGGAAAATAAATACAAAGTTTAAATAGTAATTATTTCTAGAAATTAAATCTGAAGTGAGGAAAAAGGACAGAGGGGAAATCTTGCACTTTACTCATACACTACTTTATTATATTTATTTCTTTATTTCTGACTGCGTTGGATCTCAGTTGCGGTACATGGGATCTTTTGTTGTAATGCTTGGGCTTCTCTCTAGTTGAGGTACACAGGCTCCAGAGCACATGGGCCCTGTAGTTGCGGCACGTGAGCTTGGTTTCCCCCACCTCCCAGGCATGTGGGATCTTAGTTCCCTGACCAGGGATCAAAACTATGTCCACTGCCCTGGGAGGTGGATTCTTAACCACTGGACCATCAGGGAAGTCCCTACTCATGCATTATTTTAAGGTAACAGAATCAAGAATAACTTCTCCCCAAGGTTTTTTAAGTAAGGAGGAATACAGAACGCATTAAGGAAAGGTCTCAAAGAGATGCATACCAAATGATAGTGATTGTACCTGGGAGTGGAGGTGGGGAACTAGAGGACAGGATTTTCAACAGAATATTATATAAATGTTTTGTTTAATTTTTTCAACAAATAAAAACCATGTTTTACTTAATACAGAACAAAAATATTACTTCCTCGATTCAGCTCTGCTTTTATTTTGAAAACCACTGGATGAACTCATTAGGACCAGGATTACTTTTTGTCTCCAGCAAACCAGCCTTCGTTATCCAGAAGAGATTCAATATGGATACATACTATCCTTCTCCATAGGCATGAAAACAAATTCAGATTTCACAGTGAACCAAAACAAACAAGCAGCCTCCAAGCCACATAATCATTCGTTCAGGTACTTATTCATTTAACTAACTTCAGAATAACCAAAGAGGACTACATCAAGCTAAAAAGCTTTTGCACAATGAAAGAAGCTATCAACAATATAGAAAAGGCAGTCTATTGAATGCGAGATAGTATTTGGAAATGACATATCTGATAAAGGGTTAGCATCCAAATATATAAAGAATTCATACAACCTGACTAAAACATGGACAAGAGGACACGAATCGACATTTTTCCGAGAAAAACACACAGATGGCCAACAGACACATTATAACATGCTCAACATCACTAATCAGAGAAATGAGAATCAAAATAATGAGATATCACCTCCTATGTGTCAGAATAACCGTCATCAAAAGACAATAAATGCTGGTGACTGCATAGAGAAAATGGAAATTTCACGTACTGTTAGTGGGATTGTAAATTGGTGCAGTCACTATGAAAAATAGTATCAAGGTTCCTCAAAAAACTAAAAATAGAAGTGCCATATGATCCATCAGTTTCACTTCTGGATATTTAACTGAAGAAAACAAAAGCACTAATTCAAAAATGTATACACATGCCTATGTTCATCTCAGAGTTATTTATGACAGCCAAGACATGGAAGCAACCTAAGTAGCCATCAGTAGATGAATGGATAAAGCAGTGGTATATATACAATGGAATACTTCTCAACCATTAAAAAGAAAAAAAGAAGTCTAGCCATTTGCAACATGGATGGATTTAGAAGGTGTTATGCTAACTGAAATGTCAGAAACAGAAAGACAAATGATATATGATTTCACTTAGATGTGAAATATAAAACAAACAAAAAAATGAACAAAACAAAACAGATTCATAGATAACAGTGAACAAATGGGTGGTAGTTGCAGAGGGGGAGGCTGGTGAAATAGGTGAAGGAGAAGAAGAGGTACAAGCCTCTGGTTATAAAATAAATAAGCCATGGGATGTAACATATAGCGTAAAATATGGTCAAAAATATTGTAATAACTTTGTATGGAGACAGATGGTTACTAGACTTACTGTGATCACTTTATAATGTATGCAAATGTCAAATCACTATGTAGTACACCTGAAACTAACATAGAGGAAGTCTTCCGTTTCATAGCTTTTAATACTGTCTATATGCTG
Organism: Neotragus moschatus; assembly: GCA_006410615.1. Lineage (NCBI taxonomy): Eukaryota > Metazoa > Chordata > Mammalia > Artiodactyla > Bovidae > Neotragus > Neotragus moschatus. The sequence goes on from SJYA01001145.1 coordinate 1,214,494, forward strand.
AAATATCAACAAGCTCAGATATGCACATGATACCACTCTAATGGCAGAAAGTAAAGAGGAACTGAAGAACCTCTTGATGAGGGTGAAAGAGGAGAATGACACAGCTACTTTGAAACTCAATCTTAAACTAACTTCATTGCATCTGGTCCCATCACTTCATAGAAAATAGAAAGGGGAAAAGGGGAAGCAGTGAAAGATATTCTTTTCCTGGGCTCCAGAATCACTGCAGATGGTGACTGCAGCCATGAAATTAAGACACTTGCTCCATGGAAGGAAAGCCTTGACCAACCTGCTGCTGCTGCTAAGTCGCTTCAGTCTTGTCCGACTCTGTGTGACCCCATAGATGGCAGCCCACCAGGCTCCCCTGTCCCTGGATTATCCAGGCAAGAGCACTGGAGTGGGTTGCCATTTCCTTCTTCAATGCAGGAAAGTGAAAAGTGAAAGTGAAGTCACTAGACAGCATATTAAAAAGTAGAGACATCACTTTGCCAACAAAGGTCTGTAGAGTGAAAGCTATGGTTTTTCGAGTAGTCATGTACAGATGTGAGAGTTGGACCATAAAGAAGGCTGAGCCCCCAAGAATTGATGCTTTTGAATTGTGATGCTGTAAAAAGACTCTTGAGAGTTCCTTGAACAGTAAGGAGATCAAACCAGTCAATCCTAAAGGAAATCAACCCTGAATATTCATTGGAAGCACTGATGCTGAAGCTGAAGCTCCAGTAATTTGGCCACCAGATATGGAGACAACTCATTGGAAAAGACCCTGATGCTGGGAAAGATTGAAGGCAAAAGAAGGGGGAGGCAGAGGGTGATATGGTGTAATAGCATCATGGACTCAATGGACATGAATTTGTGCAAACTCCAGGAGATATTGGAGGACAGAGGAGCCTGGTATGCTACAGTCCATGGGGTCCGCAAGGAGTCGGACACTACTTAGCAACTGAACAATATGCTAAAATGTCCAAACTTTTGTTTCTTCGGCCCCCAAGCCTTCTCTGCACTTCAGGTCTATGTGTATAACTACTTATGTGACATCCTCATCTGCATGTTTAATAGCAATGCAAACTTGAGCTTCTAGTCTTCACCATCCTTCCTTTACTAACTCTTCCTGAGTTCCTGACACCAAAAAAACCCCAAAACAAAAAACAACTCTGCTCCAACCACATCCTTTCCCTCTTTAGGCCTACAAATTGAGTGACCCCACCCCCCACGGTGGTGTTGCTTGGAGAGGACACCTGGACTCAGTAGCCTAGGCTTCTCACAGAGGCTGAATTCTGACTTGTCAGGCGTGGAATCTGATGTTAATTGCTGAGGAGACCAATAGCCTTTTGGTGGCAGCATAATTTAATCAAGCCACGTCTTCCCTGGTGTTGGGATAAACTATGCCATAATAATCCTTCAAAATTCCCTCTGCTTTAGGGCGAAGCCGCCCTGCAAGGGCCTTTGCTCGAAACACACCTGATTAGTTTCAGCCTCTTCTTTGACTTTGTTTTTACTGCTCTTTTATTGGTTTCATCCAGGAGCATTTTATTAAATCACTAGCACATGACTCCTTGGGTTAGGATTCACTTCCAGAGAATCTAGCCTGTGATGCTACTTCATTTGCTCAGACAAACCATTGTACTTCCGTGGGCCAGGCTGCCTCATAGGATCCCCACTGCCTTCAGTGGCGTTAAGCTTCAACAGAAGCAGAACAAGATTTGTGGCTTAGTGTCTGGGGCTCAGTGTCTGGAATTACCTCTACTGAATGCTACAATTCATTTTCATTTGGAGATGCAACTATTCCTGTGAAGGTATTCTTGTACCTTGACATATTCTATCTAAATCCAGTAGTACTGACTTAAAGAAAACTTTATTTTCAAAGGTTACATTAATTTCTCCTGATGTGTTAGGTACAAAATGTCTGAGAAATTCATACATGGGGACTTTACTCTTATGAAACCAACTTAAAATTTTTAATTTTTAAAAGTAGTTAGTTAAAAAACATACAAGGCTATCTACTGTGACTTTGATACTGTTGCTATCTACCAGCAATCAAATATGGGTATCAATAATTTATCTTCTAAAAATAAGTGATGGTATTGAATAATTCCTCTGTTTTTTTAAAAAAATTTATTTTTTAATTGAAGGATAATTACAGAATTTTGTTGTTTTCTCTCAAACATCAATATGAATCACCCATAGGTGTACTGAGGCTGTTTTAAGTTACCACATGTCACTCTAAGTTGTACTTTATTTCTTAAAAGAAAATTCAGATTTCATTCTTTCTAATTCAAACTTTGGTTTAAAAAAAAGCATAATTGGGAATTGAACTGAACTATCTTTAGATTCACTTTCTCAGCTAAGCTGATTTTTTTTTCATGTTTTAATTGCTCCCTAATTTCTCTATTATTGCTGCATGTCCTAAAATAAATTTTCCATCTGCTCTTTCCGTGTTTGATTGTCATGTTGGTTCTCTTTGAAACTGCTAAACAAGCAGCTTTTCTAATCGCAATTTGTGGCTGTGGTGCTCTTCAGGGCTTGCTCTGCATATAGAAAATGCACTTGCGGTTAAAAAATACAGAATAGATTGAATATAACTTGATAATTCCATTTGTGGATATAGATTGTACTCTGTAGCAGTTTTATTCCCATAGTTAGTAAATTCTGGTAAAATAAACAATTTCTGGGGAAAAAAAGTGATTTAAAGAAAATAACAAACATCTGTGTATGTTTTCTCCAGTTACTGCTCCAACTTTTACTAGGCTCTTAAGTTCTTAGATCAATTTTAAAGGCATGGTGCAATTTGGCTTATTTTTAGAAAAGTATAATGAGATATTCTATAATTTTTAATATAAATATATTTATTTTAATTGGAGGTTAATTACTTTACAGTATTGTATTGGTTTTGCCAGACATCAGCATGAATCCGCCACAGGTATACACGTGTTCCCCATCCTGTACCCCTCTCCCTCCTCCCTCCCCGTACCATTCCTCTGGGTCATCCTAGTGCACCAGCCCCAAGCATCCAGTATCATGCATTGAACCTGGACTGGCGATTTGTTTCTTATATGATATTATACATGTTCAATGCCATTCTGCCAAATCATCCACGCTTTCCCTCTCCCACAGAGTCCAAAAGACTGTTCTATACATCTGTGTCTCTTTTGCTGTCTCGCATACAGGGTTATCGTTACCATCTTTCTAAATTCCATATATATGTGTTAGTATACTATATTGGTGTTTTTCTTTTTGGCTTACTTCACTCTGTATAATTGGCTCCAGTTTCATCCACTTCATTAGAACTGATTCAAATGTATTCTTTTTAATGGCTGAGTAATATTCCATTGTGTATATGTACCACAGCTTTCTTATCCATTCATCTGCTGATGGACAGACATCTAGGTTGCTTCCGTGTCCTGGCTATTATAAACAATGCTGCAATGAACATTGGCGTACACGTGTTTCTTTCAATTCTGGTTTCCTCGGTGTGTATGCCTAGCAGTGGGATTGCTGGGTCATAAGGCAGTTCTATTTGCAGTTTTTTAAGGAATCTCCACCCTGTTCTCCATGGTGGCTATACTAGTTTGCATTCCCACCAACAGTGTAAGAGGGTTCCCTNTGCTTTGGCTATTTGAGGTTTTTTGTATTTCCATACAAATTGTGAAATTATTTTCTATGATTAAGACCATTAAAGTAAGGAAAGATAAAGAAATATGTTGTTATGTGAATGTGTTTTATATGTCTGAATAACGAACTTACATTAAAGTGATCAGAATAACAATGAGTTATTTCAGAGACTACTATATAAGATTAAAGGATAGTTAAGTATGAATTTCTTTCCTAACATTATATTGAAAAATACAAATATAATAAAGGAATACACATTCTTCAATTAATAGAATTGAATTGCAATTCTACAATTAATAGAAAAATTAATTGTACAATTAATAGAAAAATCCAATAGCTTGATTCTGTGATTTAAGGCCACCCATGATCAATTAATTAAGCTGATATTTTCATCATTCAGAAATTTATTACAAATATAAAACTGACTCTACTTTTAGGACAGTGAAGTAGTAAATTTGGGGACAGAGATTTGACCACATACTGTGTGAGTCTTAACATCAGTAACTTTTACTGTAGTAAGTCCATTACAAGTAGGTTACAAGTAAGAAAATAAGCAAACTTATACAATGACACATGTTCCCTGGGGGAGAATGGATACGTATATGTATAGCTGAGTCCCTTGGCTGTACACCTGAAACTATCACAATTTTGGTAATTAGCTATACTCCAATACAAAAGTAAAAGTTCAAAAATAAGACATATATTTAATGGTATTTGCTTCAGTGGTTGTGATGGCACAGTGTAAATATTTTGGCTACTCAACAAAAAAGGAATGCTTTAATAAATTAGAGTATGTCCATTTATGGACAATAATGTAGCAATTAAAATTCATTTTAGGAGAACATTTGATCTCTTATAAATGCTCACAAAATATAAAATGAAGTTATAAAGTAACATTCATATGATTATAATTTATTATATAAATATAGTGGAGAAGGCAACGGCAACCCACTCCAGTACTCTTGCCTGGAAAATCTCATGGATGGAGGAGGCTGGTATGCTGCAGTCCATGAAGAAGAAAATGGCAACCCACTCCAGTGTTCTTGCCTGGAGAATCCCAGGGACGGGGGAGCCTAGTGGGCTGCTGTCTGTGGGGTCACACAGAGTCGGACACGACTGAAGTGACTTAGCATTGTACAGAAATGTTAACTGTGATTTTCTCTGTGTATGAAGTTATTGATGATTTTTACTTCCTCTTTTACATGTATATATATATTTTTTTCCTCCACTGATCTCCAGTAGCATATTGGGTACCTACTGACCTGGGAGTTCCTCTTTCATTATCCTATCATTTTGCCTTTTCATACTGTTCATGGGGTTCTCAAAGCAAGAATACTGAAGTGGTTTGCATTTCCTTCTCCAGTGAACCACATTCTGTCAGACCTCTCCACCATGACCCGCCCATCTTGGGTGGCCCCATGGGCATGGCATAGTTTCATTGAATTAGACAAGGGTGTGGTCCTAGTGTGATTAGATTGACTAGTTTTCTGTGAGTATGGTTTCAGTGTGTCTGCCCTATGATGCCCTCTTGCAACACCTACCATCTTACTTGGGTTTCTCCTACTTTGGACGTGGATATCTCTCCATGGCTGCTCCAGCAAAGGGCAGCCACTGCTCCTTACCTTGGAAGAGGGGTATCTCCTCACCATCTCCCCTCCTGACCTTGAACGTGAAGTAGCTCCTCTCGGCCCTCCTGGGCCCCCACAGCTATGGNCTACTTTGGACGTGGATATCTCTCCATGGCTGCTCCAGCAAAGGGCAGCCACTGCTCCTTACCTTGGAAGAGGGGTATCTCCTCACCATCTCCCCTCCTGACCTTGAACGTGAAGTAGCTCCTCTCGGCCCTCCTGGGCCCCCACAGCTATGGCTTCTTGGACGTGGGGTAGAATTTTGCCAAGAAAACGCACTGGTCATAGCAAACACCCTCTTTCAACAACACAAGAGAAGACTCTACACATGGACATCACCAGATGGTCAACACTGAAACCAAATTGATTATATTCTTTGCAGCCAAAGATGGAGACCCTCTATACAGTCAGCAAAAACAAGACCAGGAGCTGACTATGGCTCAGATCATGAGCTCCTTATTGCAAAATTCAGACTTATATTGAAGAAAGTAGGGAAAACCACTAGACCATTCAGGTATGACCTCAATCAAATCCCTTATAATTATACAGTGGAAGTGAGAAATAGATTTAAGGGACTAGATCTGATAGAGTGCACGATGAACTATTGACGGAGGTTCGTGACATTGTACAGGAGACAGGGATCAAGACCATCCCCATGGAAAAGAAATGCAAAAAAGCAAAATGGCTGTCTGGGGAGGCCTTACAAATAGCTGTGAAAAGAAGAGAAGTGAAAAGCAAAGGAGAAAAGGAAAGATATAAGCATCTGAATGCAGAGTTCCAAAGAATAGCA
>SJYA01001145.1:1224116-1301519 GCA_006410615.1 Neotragus moschatus
TGTGAAAGTGCTGCACTCAATATGCCAGCAAATTTGGAAAACTCAGCAGTGGCCACGGGACTGGAAAAGGTCAGCTTTCATTCCAATCCCAAAGAAAGGCAATGCCAAAGAATGCTCAAACTACCGCACAATTGCACTCATCTCACACACTAGCAAAGTAATGCTTAAAATTCTCCAAGCCAGGCTTCCGCAATACGTGAACCATGAAATTCCGGAAGTTCAAGCTGGGTTTAGAAAAGGCAGAGGAACCAGAGATCAAATTGCCAACATCTGCTGGATCATGGAAAAAGCAAGAGAGTTCCAGAAAAACATCTATTTCTGCTTTATTGACTGTGCCAAAGCCTTTGACTGTGTGAATCACAATAAATTCTGGAAAATTCTGAGAGAGATGGGAATACCAGACCACCTGACCTGCCTCTTGAGAAACCTGTATGCAGGTCAGGAAGCAACACTTAGAACTGGACATGGAACAACAGACTGGGTCCAAATAGGAAAAGGAGTACATCAAGGCTGTATATTGTCATCTTTCCTATTTAACTTATATGCAGTGTACATCATGAGAAACGCTGGGCTGGAAGAAGCACAACCTGGAATCAAGATTGCCGGGAGAAATATCAATAATCTCAGATATGCAGATGACACCACCCCTATGGCAGAAAGTGAAGAGGAGCTAAAGAGCCTTGTGATGAAAGTGAAAAAGGAGAGTGAAAATGTTGGCTTCAAGCTCAACATTCAGAAAATGAAGATCATAGCATCTGGTCCCATGACTTCATGGGAAATAGATGGGGAAACAGTGGAAACAATGTCAGACTTTATCTTTTGGGGCTCCAAAATCACTGCAGATGGCGACTGCAGGCATGAAATTAAAAGACGCTTACTCCCTGGGAGAGAAGTTATGACCAACTTACATAGCATATTGAAAAGCAGAGGCATTACTTTAGCAACAAAGGTCCATTTTGTCAAGGATATGTTTTTTTCCAGTGAGAGTTGGACTTTGAAGACAGCTGAGCGCTGAAGAATTGATGCTTTTGAACTGTGGTGTTGGAGAAGACTCTTGAGAGTCCCTTGGACTGCAAGATCTAATCAGTCCATTCTAAAGGAGATCAGCCCTGGTGTTTTTTTGGAAGGAATGATGCTAAAGCTGAAGCTCCAGTACTTTGGCCACCTCATGTGAAGAGTGGACTCATTGGAAACGACTCTGTTGCTGGGAGGGATTGGGGGCAGGAGGAGAAGGGGACGACAGAGGATGAGATGGCTGGATGGGATCACTGACTCGATGGTTGTGAGTTTGAGTGAACTCAGGGAGTTGGAAATGGACAGGGAGGCCTGGTGTGCTGCGATTCATGGGGTTGCAAAGAGTCAGACATGACTGAGCGATTGAACTGAACTGATATATTTTTCAAATTTCCACAAAAGTAATACTATATTTTAGCTAGAGGAAAACTATGAAAATTATACTCTAAGATTTTTACATTGTAGTGCTAAATCACTACTTTATACACATTTCAAAGAGATAATTGAGGACTAGCTTAATTAATCTTTAGGACTGGTGAGGAAAGAAAATGTAAGCATGTGGCTTTAAGTTGAGGTAAAATATACTTGAAGGAAGTCAGGAGTTCTTAGTATTTCATTTTTTTTACACTAGTTTTCAGTATGAAGAGACTGAGAAATGGTTACCTTTTCACCTCTAGTTTTAAACAGAAATGTATGTGTGCAACCTGAGTCTATGGGTTGATATTTCTGTACTCTGGGCCTGTCAATCCCTCACCTCTCCAGAACGCTACACCAATAAAGTGAATTATTTTCAAGAATAACGAAACAGAGAAAATGTGATCCATAATTGACTTCTTTGTTCTGCCAATTGACTAAGTGACACTTAGTCATCTCTAAGTGCCTGGAGAAAATAAAAGGTATTTCTTTTGTGAACCTGATGAACAATTAGGCAATTGTAAGGCATTGAACGACAAAGTGGAGAATGCAGAGTAATATTGTTTTATGCCTCTTTCCTCCCTTTCTCTTTTTATTTTTGGAGAAAAAAAATGCTTGAGGCAGATATTTCACTCTCCCTCCTACTCTCTAGCTTTTAAAATAATGATGAACATTTGCTGTGGCTAACATAGAGGGATACAAGCCATGGTTCAAATAGAGAAGTTGTTTTCTAAGTTAACCAGCACACTGCTTAGGGAGAAAAAAAGAAATGCTTCCAGGCTTTTAAACTTTGTTCAAAGTTCAGAAGGTCTGATAAGTACTTCCAAATTTCATTCCCTGAAACAACTGCAAGTTTCTCGTGTTGGGGGTTATAGTACACTGCTGTTTGCAGTATTCATTATCTTTCAAACTCTTCTCAGATGGTTATAGGGCATCCTTTCTAAAACTACAAAGGCTTTGAAAGTTGTCAGTTATAAAGGACTGTCTTTGTTTCATACAAAATTACAAGGCTCTCTTTATCAAGTTTATGCTAACAAAAGCGGTATTATGTGGAATCATAGAAAATCATGTACTGGTTTTACTTCATCATTCAATTGATGCATTCACATATACAGGTATACACATATACATATTTAAAGGGTAGACTTCTCAGTAAAGCAACATGATAGACCCAGCATTGCAATGTAACTCTCCCTGTTTCAGACACAGAAATGCTGGATTAATATAATAAATAGACCATTATAGATACCCTTTTGACACAAATAGACCCATCTCAAAAGATAGTAGTAAATGTTAGGCAGCCCACAAAGTGCTGGATATGAAATGTAGGGCAAAGGGGATAACACTGGGATTCTAACAACCACAGGGACATAGGAGATAGGGCCTTAAGGCTAAATCACCATGCAGGGTAAAAAACATGTACAGAGTTCAAATCAATAGAAAGAAGAAAATAAAATTCCAGCAATCCAATAGTAATCTAAAAGGAGCAGAGGCAAAAGAAGCAAAAGCAGAAATACAACATAATAGATGAAAAACTGTAATATAGAAATAAGTTCACATCGCAGTCACAATAAATGTAAACTATGTAAATGTTTACATATAATTAGTAATTAGTTTACATATAATTACATATAATTAGTAATTAGTTTACAATAAATGTAAACTAAATGTAAATGAAGACACTCAAAAATAAACTCAGATGTTAGAATAAAAGAAAATGTAAATACCAAAAAAGAAAAGAAATCACCATAGAACCAAGTAAAGTATGCTGCTGCTGCTGCTGCTAAGTTGCTTCAGTCATGTCCGACTCTGTGCGACCCCATAGACGGCAGCCCACCAGGCTCCCCCGTCCTGGGATTCTCCAGACAAGAACACTGGAGTGGATTGTCATTTCCTTCTCCAATGCATGAAAGTGAAAAGTCAAAGTGAAGTCACTCAGTTGTGTCCAACTCTTAGTGACCCCATGGACTGCGGCCCACCAGGCTCCTCCGTCCATGGGATTTTCCAGGCAAGAGTACTGGAGTGGGATGCCATTGCCTTCTCCAAGTAAAGTAATTTCCCATAGCTGAAGGAAGAGAGTTTCAGAGTGAAAAAGAACCCTAAAAACAGAGTGAAATATACCAATGCCAAACTAGATTGTTATGAAATTTGGGACCACTAGGGGAAAAGAGATGATAAAAGTTTCCCCCAGAGCAGGTCAGGGAAGATGTCATACAAAGGATCAGAAAGGCAGATCTCAATAGTAACACTGGAAGCTAAAAGAAAAGGGAGGCTCTGTCCACAGAATGAAAAATATATATATAAATCATATATCTGATGAGTAACTATCCAGAATAGATACAGAACTCCCACAACTCAACAAGAGTCAGTTCAGTCGCTCAGTTGTGTTTGACTCTTTGCGACCCCATGGACTGCAGCGCACCAGGCTTCCCTGTCCATCACCAACTCCTGGAGCTTACTCAAACAAAAAATAAAGGACTTGAATAAAGGACATTTCTCCAAAGATGATAAACAAATGGCTAACAAGCGTGTAAAAAGATGCTCAGTTATCACAAACTGTTAGAGAATAGAAAATCAAAACCACAATGGCATAGCACTATACACCCATTAGGATGGTCACTATAGAAAAAAAACAACAGAAATAAACTAGTGATGATGTACAGAAATTGGAACCCTGGTGCACTGTTAGTGGAAATGTAAAATGGTGAAACTGCTATGGATAACAGTATTGAGGCTCTTCAAAAATTTAAAAACGGGATTACCATATGATTCAATAATCCCACCTATGGGTATATATATCCAAAACAACTGAAAGCAAAGTCTTAAAGTTATTTGTACACTATATCTATAATAACATTATTCACAGAAACCAAGAGGTGGAAACTACAATTTCTATCAGTGGATGAATGTATAAAGAAAATGTATATATACGTATGTGTTAAGTCACTAAATTGTGTCTGACCTTTTGCGACCCCATGGACTGCAGTATTTCAGATTCCTCTGTCCTACACTCTCTCCCTGTCCTGCACTATCTCCCTGCTGCTGCTCCTGCTAAGTCGTGTCAGTTGTGTCCGACTCTGTGCCACCCCATAGACAGCAGCCCAACAGGCTCCTCTGTCCCTGGGATTCTCCAAGCAAGAACACTGGAGTGGGTTGCCATTTCCTTCTCCAATGCATGAAAGTGAAAAGCAAAAGTGAAGTTGCTCAGTTGTGTCCGACTCTTAGTGACCCCATAGACTGCAGCCTGCCAGGCTCCTCCGTCCATGGGATTTTCCAGGCAAGAGTGCTGGAGTGGGTAATCTCCCTACACTAGCTCAAATTCATGTCCATTGAGCTGGTGCTATCTAACCATCTCATCCTCTGTGCCCCTTTCTCTAACAGAATATTATTCAGCCAAAAAGATGTCACAAGAAAAACTTGCTGAGCTATCAAAGTAATAGATTTTCCCCCAGAGAATGTTAGTCATCCTGGGAACCAAAAATTGGGGTAGGTTTTTAAAAGAGAAGGAATGCAAAAGGGAGTGGTAGTATTGCAAGGGAAAAAGGTGTGGAGGGTGTAGAGGAACAGGTTTCAGAGAGAGTATGCCAGCAGTGAAAACCACCTTAGGCTTAGGTGCTCAGTAAATGCCAACTGACCTGGGACTTTTCAAATTTTAAATGTATTTAGTTTCAATTGGAGGATAATTGCTCTACAATATTGTGTCGGTTTCTGCCATGTATCAACATGAATCAGCCATAGGTATAGTATGTCCCCTCCCTCTTGAGCCTCCCTCCCGCCTTCCTCCCCACCCGACACCTCTAGGTTGTCACAGGTCACCAACTTTTTAGTGAAAGTCAAAGAGGATGGCTCGGAGGAATGGCTCTCTCCTGCCCCTGCCGTCCTCACTCATTAGTCACACATTGGGCAAGAATTGGCAGATTCACGTTGTTGGGGGTTTTTCTGGAGTATGGTTGATTTATGATGTTCTGGTGTTGTGTTAGTTTTTTGTGAACAGTAAAGAGAATAACAATATTTTAACACTGACTCTTTCTGGGAAAAGTCAAAAGTTGCCAGTGAAGAAGTCCAAGCTCTCAGCTCATTGTAACAGGGATGAGCCTGGGGATTATATTAATCTTGAGTTTTTGGAATTACCAGAAAGGAAGTAGAGCAAGGGAAACATGAAAGGAAAGATATTCTTAGAAATACTTGTAATATTTGACTTGAATAATCCATAGATATGAGTGTATTTTCTACCCCTGAAACTGGTAAAGTGGAGGTCTTGTTTATATATAGCACAAGTGTATTCAAGTCACACTATAAATGTTTCTCCTTCGGTTCAGTTTAGTTCAGTAGCTCAGTCATGTCTGACTCTATGCGACCCTGTGGACTGCAGCACGCCTGGCCTCCCTGTCCATCACCAACTCCCGGAGCTTACTCAAACTCGTGTGCATTGAGTCGGTGATGCCATGCAACCATCTCATTCTCTGTTGTCCCGTTCTCCTCCTGCCTTCAGTCTTTCCCAGAATCAGGGTCTTTTCCAGTGAGTCAGTTCTTCCCATCAGGTGGCCAAAATATTGGAGTTTCAGCTTCAGCATCAGATCTCCTTCAGTAACATCAAATATAAGATAAGCTAGAAGCTTATCTATAGACAGAATATGAAGCTTTTGTCTGGCTTCATACTCTCTCCTACTACCTAAACAGTCACTTAGTACTTTAATGGCAGGTTTGGTAGGGCAGGACCAATTCCACTGTTTAAAAACGCTTGACGAAGGCCTGCCTACTTAATAATTCCTTCTGAGAAACTGCCTACTTGTAGAGATAGGTCTGGATTTACAGTTGAGATGATTGCATAGTCGATAAAAGGAGGAAGGATATTTATTTTGTCACTTAAATTAGCATTTTAGACCTATATGGAGCCCTTATTTTTTCTCATTTGTAATTAGTAGTTTTTTTGTTTTGTTTTGTTTTGTTTAAGATCTGGCATTTTCCATTAAATTTTGGATCCAATTGTCAAGTTAGTTTGAAATAAGACCCCAAATAGATAACAGACATATTATGAGCTTTTACCAGGACCAAGTTTACTAAATATTGTTTATAATAATCTCAGATAATTTTTTCCAGCTCAAAATAGAGTTGAGTATTGAAAATAAAAAAACTCACCTCTGCTTGTTTTGATTTTGGTTTTATGTGAAAGGAAAAAACAATGCCGACTTTTTAATTTAAAAAGGAACTTTGTTTTCTGTGACTCAGCCTTAAAATAAAATCTTAAAAAATGTGTGGTTCATCTGCCTGAGCAGTGTACACAAGACCAATTTACAGTAGGGCCATGGAGTGCTGATGAAAATCGTACTTGCTCTTTCCACTAGGCATCACATTGCCTCTGTTTTTGTGACAGCATTGGATTCAGAAATTAAGCACAGCAGGAAGGAAGATCTTGCATAGCTTCAAAATATATTGCATGTCTTGACATTATAGTCTGCTCTTACAGGGGAAGGGGGGAGGCTGAAAAATCTCTCTACTGTACTTAGGGAGAGTTAAACAAGGGGAAAATAATATGTTCCTCCTTCTAAAGAACATTCATTCCCAGAGCTTACCAGCAGCTGGTCCTGGTTATGTCATTCTGATTGGAACACATATCACAAGATTATTTCCAGTGTCACAAGCAACCAAACTTCCCTGATTCCAGAAAACGTAACCTCTACTTTGAAAATGTATGCTGTGGGAATATATAATACATATACAACTCATAAAAAACAAAACATCTCTGAAGTAACACAGAATAAGCACTCATGTCACTGTCAGGCAGATCAAAAATTAGAATATTGCCAGCAACTCGGAAATATCCTCTTGCCTCTTCTAACTTAAATGTGTCCCTAAACACTGTAGGTTAGTATTGCATATTTATTGAATTCTTTACAGATAAACTCTTAGGGTATCTGTTATTTCATTTTTGATTTCTTTTGCCCCACATTATGTTTGTGAGATTTTTTTCACATGTGAGTGTAGGTATAAATTCCTTCATTTTTGTTGCTTTATAGTGGTCCATTGAACAAATGCACACTATTTATCCTGTCTTCTGCTGATGGGCATTTGGGTTGTTTCTCACGCTTGGATATTATGACTAATGTTGCTATGAATACTGATATTACCTCTTTTGGTGCATATGCACATAAACTTTTTTTAACATATCTGAAATCTGAGTTTTATTTTTTCACTTCGTTTTTATTATTTTGTCTTGTTTTATTGTTATAGATATTAAAAATTAAGATTTGGGGGAATATGAATACATAAAAGTCTTGGATGCAATGTACACATTTAACGTTATATTTTTTCTACCAAAATCTAAGTTTATTTAATATTTATATCTTCCTCCAAAATAAAACAAGGAACTCTGTCCCTTGATCTAGCCCTAAAGACTTTCCTACTATTTTTCTAATGTCTGACATTTTATTCNATCTCCTTCAGTAACATCAAATATAAGATAAGCTAGAAGCTTATCTATAGACAGAATATGAAGCTTTTGTCTGGCTTCATACTCTCTCCTACTACCTAAACAGTCACTTAGTACTTTAATGGCAGGTTTGGTAGGGCAGGACCAATTCCACTGTTTAAAAACGCTTGACGAAGGCCTGCCTACTTAATAATTCCTTCTGAGAAACTGCCTACTTGTAGAGATAGGTCTGGATTTACAGTTGAGATGATTGCATAGTCGATAAAAGGAGGAAGGATATTTATTTTGTCACTTAAATTAGCATTTTAGACCTATATGGAGCCCTTATTTTTTCTCATTTGTAATTAGTAGTTTTTTTGTTTTGTTTTGTTTTGTTTAAGATCTGGCATTTTCCATTAAATTTTGGATCCAATTGTCAAGTTAGTTTGAAATAAGACCCCAAATAGATAACAGACATATTATGAGCTTTTACCAGGACCAAGTTTACTAAATATTGTTTATAATAATCTCAGATAATTTTTTCCAGCTCAAAATAGAGTTGAGTATTGAAAATAAAAAAACTCACCTCTGCTTGTTTTGATTTTGGTTTTATGTGAAAGGAAAAAACAATGCCGACTTTTTAATTTAAAAAGGAACTTTGTTTTCTGTGACTCAGCCTTAAAATAAAATCTTAAAAAATGTGTGGTTCATCTGCCTGAGCAGTGTACACAAGACCAATTTACAGTAGGGCCATGGAGTGCTGATGAAAATCGTACTTGCTCTTTCCACTAGGCATCACATTGCCTCTGTTTTTGTGACAGCATTGGATTCAGAAATTAAGCACAGCAGGAAGGAAGATCTTGCATAGCTTCAAAATATATTGCATGTCTTGACATTATAGTCTGCTCTTACAGGGGAAGGGGGGAGGCTGAAAAATCTCTCTACTGTACTTAGGGAGAGTTAAACAAGGGGAAAATAATATGTTCCTCCTTCTAAAGAACATTCATTCCCAGAGCTTACCAGCAGCTGGTCCTGGTTATGTCATTCTGATTGGAACACATATCACAAGATTATTTCCAGTGTCACAAGCAACCAAACTTCCCTGATTCCAGAAAACGTAACCTCTACTTTGAAAATGTATGCTGTGGGAATATATAATACATATACAACTCATAAAAAACAAAACATCTCTGAAGTAACACAGAATAAGCACTCATGTCACTGTCAGGCAGATCAAAAATTAGAATATTGCCAGCAACTCGGAAATATCCTCTTGCCTCTTCTAACTTAAATGTGTCCCTAAACACTGTAGGTTAGTATTGCATATTTATTGAATTCTTTACAGATAAACTCTTAGGGTATCTGTTATTTCATTTTTGATTTCTTTTGCCCCACATTATGTTTGTGAGATTTTTTTCACATGTGAGTGTAGGTATAAATTCCTTCATTTTTGTTGCTTTATAGTGGTCCATTGAACAAATGCACACTATTTATCCTGTCTTCTGCTGATGGGCATTTGGGTTGTTTCTCACGCTTGGATATTATGACTAATGTTGCTATGAATACTGATATTACCTCTTTTGGTGCATATGCACATAAACTTTTTTTAACATATCTGAAATCTGAGTTTTATTTTTTCACTTCGTTTTTATTATTTTGTCTTGTTTTATTGTTATAGATATTAAAAATTAAGATTTGGGGGAATATGAATACATAAAAGTCTTGGATGCAATGTACACATTTAACGTTATATTTTTTCTACCAAAATCTAAGTTTATTTAATATTTATATCTTCCTCCAAAATAAAACAAGGAACTCTGTCCCTTGATCTAGCCCTAAAGACTTTCCTACTATTTTTCTAATGTCTGACATTTTATTCCCACTTTTTTTTTTTTAACAGTTCTTTTATTTATTTGACTGTGCTGGGTCTTCATTGCTGGGTGGGATTCTCTTGTTGCTGAGTGCAGGCTCTAGAGCGTTTGGGCTTCAGTCGCAGTAGCTGTGGGCTCAGTGGTCGTGGTGCACAGGCTTAGTTGTCCCATGGCGTGTGGAAGCTAAACACTGGACCGGAGATAGAACCTGTGTCTCCTGCATTGGTGGGCAGATTCTTTACCACAGAGCCACCAGGGAAGCTCCCACATATTTCTAACCTGATACAAATTAACTGCTTACACACTGTTTACCTAGAATTTCCAACATATCTTATAATTACTTTCAGCACTTTAAAGATACATTCCATCCCTTCTTTCTATGCCTTTCTTCTCCCTGGAGTACAGGCATTACTAATTCTTACAGGGACTACCTCTTGGTGGAAAACTCTTGTAAATATACTTTGATATATCTAGGAATGAAATTGCTAGATCACATAGAAGGTTCAGCTTCAAAAGATAACTTTATAAGATTGTCCGTTGTGTTCAAAGAAATTTGTACTTCACCAGCAGGGTGTGAGAATTCCTATTGCTTAATATACTTAGTAACTCACCGGTACCCAATAACCTCAGTCTTTTTCAGTTTACTTGGACTTCTCTGATCACTAATGATGTTGAGCATTTTTTTCATGTTTATCTGTCACCTAGATATCCTTTATTGCTCTATTTTTATCTTGAACTATTTATCTCTCTGGAAAACTTTTACATCTTCAAGACACAAGCCCTTTGACTGTGATGTGTGCAGTCAAATGTTCTACCTCTGCTTTGACTATTATCATGTGGTGAATATATACTCCCACTACAGGGACTGCACTTTCACCCTCCTAAAAATGTCTTTTGACTAATAAATATTCTTAATTTTAATACAATACAGACTACCAAGCATTTTACTTTATCAGTGGCACTTTTCATGTTTCACTTAAGAAGTCCTTCACCACCTCAGTGTCATGATGACACGCCTCTATGTTTTTGTCTATAATCTTTATCATGGTGTCTTTCACATTTGGATGTGACCTGGAATTAAATTATGTCTATGGAATCAAGTGAGGTCAAGCTTCACTTTTCCCCGCATGGATTTCCAACTACTCATCCCATTGGTAGTCAAACAGATCACCCTATACCTACTGCTCTGGAGAATCACCTTCTCAAAAAATAAATTGTCATAGGATATCATAAATCTGTTTAACTCTTGATTCTTTTCATGAATTGTTGTCTATCTTTTTGTCAGTAACACACTGTATTAATTACTGCAACTTTTGGGTAAGTTTTTATATTTGCAGAGTAAATCATCAATCTTTTCTTCAGATTGTCTAAGTTATTACTGGCCTTTATAATTACCATATGTATTTTATTTTTTAAATGAAGGATACTTGACATATGAGTTTCAGGTATACAATATAGTTATTTGACATTTATATACATTGCAAGTTGATCACCATGAAAAATCTGGTAACCATCCGTAACCATATAAAGTTATTGCAATACTCTTGACTGTATTCCCTATACTATACATTACACCCCTGAGACTTGTTTATTTTATGATCGGCAACTTGTACCTCTTAATCCCCTTTCCTATTTTGCCTAACCCCCAGTCTCTTCCCTGTGGTGACCACCAGTTTGTCCTCTGTTTCTGAGTCTACTTCTGTTTTTCCATTGCTTTGTATTTTAGATTCTACATATAAGTGAAATCACTTCTGTGTCTTTCTCTGTCTGACTTATTTTGCTTAGCATAATACCCTTTCTAAGTCTATCCGTGTTGTCCTAAATAACAGGATTTCATTTTTATGGGTGAGTCTTTATTCTCCATTACGTCTTTATCTGTTCATCTGTTAAAGGACACTTAGGTTGCTGTCATATCTTGACGATTGTAAATAATTCTGCAGTGAGCATAGGAGTACATACATCTTTTCAAATTAGTGTTTTCATTTTTCTTCAGAGAAATACCCAGAAGAAGAACTGCTAGATTGTATTGTGGTTCCATTTCTTATTTTTTGAGAAATTTCCATAGTGACTTTACATACAAGTTATGTTCCTATCAGCAGTGTATGAAGGTTCTCTTCTCTCCACATCTTCACCAATGCTTGTTATTTGATGTCTGTTTGGTAATAACCATTGTGACAGGTATGAGAGGATGTCTTATTATGGTTTTGAGATGCGTTTCCCTGATGGTTGATGATGATGAGCATTTTTTCGTGGATCTGTTGGCCATTGCATATTTTTCTGGGGAAAAGAAATATTCAGTTCTGCTGCCCATCTTAAATTGGATTCTTGTGGGGGTTTTTTTATATTGAGTTGTATGGGTTTCTTATATATCTTGGCTATTAACACCTTATTGGATAAACCATTTGCAAATATCTTTTCCTATTCAGTAGGTTGCCTTTTCACTTTTTATGGTCCTTTGCTATGCAAAATCTTTTCAGTTTGATTCAGTTCAATGTGGTTTTTTAGCTTTTGTTGCCCTTGCCCGAGGAGACAGATGTAGAGAAATAAATATTGCCAAGACCAGTGTCAAAGAGCTATTCCCTATGTTTTCTTCCAGGAATATTATGGTTTGGGGTCTTACGTTTAAGTCTTTGATCCATTTTGAGTTCATTTTTTGTATGGTATTAAAAAATGTTCTAGTTTGATTTGCTGAGTTTAGTTGTCCATAACTCTTTATTGAAGAGACTGTCTTCTCCCCACCTATTGTCTTGACTCTTGTGTCACCAATTAATTTGGACTTCCCGGGTGGTGCTAGTGATAAAGAACCCACCTGCCTACACAGGAGATGTAGATGCTGTTTCAATCCCTGGGTCAGGAAGATGGGAGAAGGCATGGCAACCCACGTCAATATTCTTGCCTGGAGAATCCCATGGACAGAAGAGCCTGGAGGGCTATGGTCCATAGAGTTACAAAGAGTTGGACATGGTTGAAGCAACCTGTCACTCATGTGTGGGTTTACTGTTGGACTCTCTATTATATTCTGCTGCTGCTGCTGCTAAGTCACTTCGGTTGTGTCCGACTCGCTGCGACCCCATAGACAGCAGCCCACCAGGCTTCACTGTCCGTGGGATTCTCCAGGCAAGAACACTAGAGTGGGTTGCCATTTCATTCTCCAATGCACAAAAGTGAAAAGTGAAAGGGAGGTCGCTCAGTCGTGTCCGACTCTTCGCGACCCCATGGATTGCAGCCTACCAGGCTCTTCTGTCCATGGGACTTTCCAGGCAAGAGTACTGGAGTGGGCTGCCATTGCCTGCTGCTGCTGCTAAGTCACTTCAGTCGTGTCCGACTCTGTGTGACTCCATAGATGGCCGCCCACCAGGCTCCCCAGTCCCTGGGATTCTCTGGGCAAGAACATTGAAGTGGGTTGCCATTTCCTTCTCCAATGCATGAAAGTGAAAAGTGAAAGAGAAGTCGCTCAGTCGTGTCCGACTCTTCGCAGCCCCATGGACTGCAGCCTACCAGGCTCCTCTGTCCATGGGATTTTCCAGGCAAGAACTGGAGTGGGATGCCATCGCCTTCTCCAGCCATTGCCTTCTCTGCTATTATATTCTACTGATCTGTATATCAGATATATATCATGTATATATAATATGCATCTGATATATATATCATATATATGATTTATGGTTACCTTGATGTTTATATATAACAGCTTATTTATTATAGCTGTCTATTTTGAGTTGATGGTTGCCAAATTTGAGCGCATTTTAAAAATACTATATTTTTACTACTCTACTCACCCACATTTAATTGTTTGATATAATTTACATCTTTTTATTTTGTGTATAACAACTAATTAATTAGATATGATACACTTTTTTGTTTTAACCTTACTTGTTTAATAGGTGATTGATCTATTACTTTATGTTTGCCTCTACTTCTAAGATTTTTTCTTCCATAATTTTCTTGTTTCTAGTTATGGGATTTTCTATTCCATTTAAAGGAGGTCCTTTCACATTTTTTGTAAGGTCAGTTTAGTGGTAATTAACTCTTAGTTTTTGCTTATCTGGGAAACTATCTGCCCTTCAATTCTCAGAGACAAACTTTCTGGGTAGAATATTCTTGGTGAGCTTTTGTTTCTTTTCAGTATTTTAAAATATCATTCCAGTCCATTTTAGCCTGTAAAGTCTACTGAAAAATAAGCTAATAGTCTTTCTTATATGGATTTCCCATATATGTAAGTGATGAAAGTGAAAGAGGAGAGTAAAAAAGCTGGCTTAAAACTCAACATTCAAAAAACTAAGATTGTGGTATCCAGTCCCATCATTCCATGGCAAACAGATGGAGAAACAATGGAAACAGTGACAGACTTTATTTTCTTGGGCTCCAAAATCAATGCAGATGGTGACTGCAGCCACGAAATTAAAATACGCTTGGTCCTTGGAAGAAAAGCTATGACAAACCTGAAAGTGAAAAAGTGAAAGTGAAGTCGCTCAGTTGTGTCTGACTCTTTACGACCCCTTGGACTGTAGCCCACCAGGATCCTCTGTCCACGGGATTTTCCAGGCAAGACTACTGGAGTGAGTTACCATTTCCTTCTCGAGGAGATCTTCCTGACCCAGGGATTGAACCCAGGTCTCCCTCATGGTAGGCAGACACTTTACCATCTGAGCCACCAGGGAAGTAAAACCTAGACAGCATATTAAAAAGCAGAGACATTACTTTGCCAACAAAGGTCCTCTAGTCAAAGCTATGGTTTTTCCAATAGTCATGTATGGACGTGAGAGTTGGACTATAAAGAAAACTGAGCACTGAAGAATTGATGCTTTTGAACTGTGGTGTTGGAGAAGACTCTTGAGAGTCCCTGGGACTGCAAGGAGATCCAACCAATCCATCCTAAAGGAAATCAGTCCTAAATATTCATTGGAAGGACTAATGCTCAAGCTGAAATTCCAATACTTTGGCCAGCTGATGGGAAGAACTGACTCATTGGAAAAGACCCTGAAAAAAAAAGGAATAGACCCTGATACTGGTAAAGTTTGAAGGCAGGAGGAGAAGGGGACAACAGAGATTGTTGGATGGCATCACCGACTTGATGGACATGAGTTTGAGTAAGCTCCAAGTGTTGGTGATGGACAGGGAAGACTAGCGTGCTGCAGTCCATGGAGTCGCAAAGAGTCGGATACTTTGTATGTCACTAATATGACACTAATTAGTTTCTTTCTCTTTCTGGTTTTTATATTCTTTCTAACTTCTGATCTTTTGATTATAATGCATCTTGGTGTGGGTCTCTTTGGGTTTATCTTGTTTGGGCTTGAATGTCTGTTTCCATCACCAAAATGGTAAGGGAGTTTTCAGCCATCAGCCATTCTTCAAATAGATTTTCTGTCCCTTTCTTTTTCTCTTCTCCATCTGGGATGCCTATGACATGAAGGTTATTTTCCTTGATGTTTTCCCAGAGGTACCTTAAACTCTCTTCATTTTTCTTTATTCTGTTTTCTTCTTGCTGTTTCAGTTGGGTCATTTCCACTACTCTGTCATAGAGATTGCTGCTGTGTTCTGCATCCCCTCATCTGTTGTTGAGTTTCTCTAGTGCATTTCTCTTGTCAGTAATCGTACTCTTCAGTTTGATTGGTTCTTTTTCATATTTGCTATCCCTTTGTTGAAGTTCTCACTGAGTTCATCCATTCTTTTCCTGAGTTTGATTAGCATATTTATGACTAGTACTTTGATTTCTTTAACTGGTAAATTGCTTATCTCTGATTTTAGTTCTTGTTCTGAAGTTTTATCTTCTTTCAGTTTGAAAGTATTCACTTTCACCTCATTTTACCTAACCCTCTGTGTTTTTATGCATTAAAGGTATCAGCAAAGTCTCCATATATCAAAAGAGTGATACCTTTACCATATTGAGTTTTTCAATCTACAACCCTGAACATTTAATTTACTCACATCTTCTTAGTTTCTCTCAATACTATTTTGTAGTTTTCACTAAAAGGGTTTTACATAGCTTCATTTATATTTATTCTTAGGTATTTTTATGCCATCATAAGTGGTTATTGTTTATTAAGATTTATTTTATATTTATTGCTTATATGGAAATATGATTATTTTTGTATATTGATTTCACATCTAGCACCTCTAAAAATAAAGTAGTTTATGTATCCTTTTGAAATTTTTACGTACTCAGTCATACCAGCCTGTAAATTAGTAAGTTTTATTTTTTCCTTTACAATTGTTAAAGTTTTAATTTCTTTAAAATTGTATTGGCTTGAGCCACTAACATGAGCTGAATGAATATACTGATGGGTGAATGCTGGAAGGGATTGGGGTCAGGAGGAGAAGGGGATGACAGAAGTTGAGATGGCTGGATGGCATCACCGACTCAATGGACATGAGTCTGGGTAAACTCTGGGAGTTGGTGATGGACAGGGAGGCCTGGCGTGCTACGATTCATGGGGTCACAAAGGGTTGGACACGACTGAGCAACTGAACTGAACTGTTGGGTGAATATAACTGTCTTGGTCATAATTTCAGGTATAAGGCTTTCATTATTTCTCAGGGAAGTATGATATTTGTTATACATTCTTTATAAGTAAGTTTGTCTTATCATGGAAGTTCCTTTTTATACCTAGTCTATTATGAGGTTTTTTTTTTCTATTAATTTGGTTGATTTCTGAGATAGATGATTTCTGAATGTGAAATCAACTTTACATACCAGGAACAAATAAATACATTTTGATTTATCATACTTCTTAAAATCACTGCATTTTATTTGCTGAATTTGGTGTGTGAGGTGGGAAGGCTTTTACATTTAGATATTTGAAAAATTGACCTGTAATTGACTTGTTTCTGGAGTTGTCCTTGTCTGCTCTCATAAATTGAGTTGAGAAGTGTGCCATTCTTCTTTCTTTTATCCTTTTTTTTTTTGCTTAAGATTGATGTTTTACTTTTTGGCACTTTCTTTTTTCTTAATTTATTGGTGTTATACTTTTTAAATCTTTTGAAAATTCACGAGCAAAGCCATCTGGGCCTAGAATTTCTATTATGAAAAGTCATAAATTACAAATTCAGTTTCTTTAATGTGTATCTTTGTTAATGCGTATTGATCCATTCACATTTTCTCTTTGTCAGTTTTAGTAAGTTGTGTTTTTCTAGAAGCTTACTCATTTTATCTAAATTTTAAAATGCACAAGTTTAGTAAAATATCCTCTTACTATTTTTTTAAAGAGTGTCAGCTTAGTAGGAATGTCTCCTTTCCTCTTCCATTTTCCCCATAAACCACTCCAAACAACCTTTCCCTCCCACTGCTCTACCAAAGCCATCAACAACATCCTGTTGCTGAGTGTAATCAAGTCCTACCTCTTACTGTCTAAGAACATATATCACACAGATATGTGTGAACATATATGGAACATATATCTTCCATTGCATAGTTTCTTTATGTAGACACTATTTGTACCATTTCCCTCTATCTCAGTGACCTACCTTGGTTACTCCATCCAGTATTATGGTTTTAAATACTATATGTGGATTCCTAAATAAATATCTCCATTCATAATCTCAGGTCTGTTCTCCATGCACATGATATCTAGTGACCTCATTGACATCTCTGCTTTGGATTTAACAGTCATTTCAAACCTAGCATGTCTGAAACTTAGTTCCTGATACCACCATCACCACCCCAAACCTGATTCTCCTGCAGTATTTCCTATCTCAGTAAGTGGATACTCCATTTTTCCAGTTGTTCAAATGGAAAACCTTGGGGTAATTTTGACACCTATCTTTTTCTCATACTCCAAAATCATTGATTAGATTGTCCTGTTGTAAACTTCAGAATGCATTTATTATTTGTCCACTACTCCTTATCACTTTTAGCAATCTTGTTCAAACAGCTATACTTGTCACCTGGTTAATTGCAGTAATTTCCTAACTAGTCCATTGCTTTTACTCTTGCCACTATTCAATCAATTAACCTAGCACTCAGAGTGACCTTGTTAAAAGTTAAATTAGATCATGAAACTTTTTTACTCAAACATTTCTAAAACTTTCCATCTCATTTAGTGTAAAACCAAAAAGCATTGCAGCAACCCTAGTTCTACCTTATCTGGTTCAGTTCAGTTCAGTTGCTTAGTTGTGTCTGACTCTTTGCAACCCCATGAATTGCAGCACGCCAGGCCTCCCTGTCCATCACCAACTCCCATATTTCACTCAAACTCACGTCCATCGAGTCGATGATGCCATCCAGCCATCTCATCCTCTGTCATCCCCTTCTCCTCCTGCCCCTAATCCCTCACAGCATCAGAGTCTTTTCCAGTGAGTCAACTGTTTGTGTGAGGTGGCCAAAGTACTGGAGTTTCAGCTTCAGCATCATTCCTTCCAAAGAACAGCCAGGACCGATCTCCTTTAGAATGGACTGGTTGGATCTCCTTGCAGTCCAAGGGGCTCTCAAGAATCTTCTCCAACACCACAGTTCAAAAGCATCAGTGCTTGCATGCTCAGCCTTCTTCACAGTCCAACTCTCACATCCATACATGACCACTGGAAAAACCATAGCCTTGACTGGTAGTGCCTCTCTAAACCCTGTTCCTTCCATTTTTCTCTTTCACACTTCACTATAGTCATTGTTGCCACTTTGCTTTCCTGAAATATCTCAGACATGCTTCCATCAATGCCTTTGCATTTACTGTTCTGTTTATTTAAAAGTTCCCTTCTTCAGTCATTTCCATGGCATACACTTTCATTTTCTTCAGGAGTTTATTCCAGTGGAAGCTTCTTAATGCAACTTTCCTTATTTCTGAATGTAATACTGCAACTTTTTTCTTGGTTTTTCTGTTTATAGATCTATATCTAATATACAATAAATTTTGCTTATTTGTCTCATCTATTGTCTATCTCTCCCACTAGAATATTTGTTCCAGAAGATTGGGAATTTTTTATCTGATTGGCTCATTGGTACCCAGAACAGTACCTAAAATAGGAAATGCTAAGAAATTGTTGAATGAGTGAATAAATGAAGCTGAATATATTGTTATACCATTTTCAGGAAAGTAAAAATTGATATACAGAAGAGCATAAGTATAGTATACAATATATAATTTATCTGTCATACATACAGTATGCACAGTCTTACTAAAGTGTAAGAGCATCCAAATTGTGCTATTATTGCAGAAATTTCATTTCCTCTGCATTGTTGAAATTTTTTGTGGGTTTTCTTCTTGGTGTTATGCCCAAAGTCCGAGTCCCCAAAACTGAGAGAATAAGATGTCCACAGCAATGCAATAGCATAAAAGGAGTTTTATTTTCTAGCTCGAGCTAGGGCTCATGTCTCCTCCAGCACAGTGGAATCCGACAAGAGCCCCGAGCTCTGGGTCGCAGCTGCCTATATATAGGCAGTTCTTTGTCTCAGTAACAGGGTAGCTGGCATTACATGATTGGCTAAGCGGTACGTGCGCGCAAATTTCGAACCTTGCATCTCACCCGGATTGGCTCAAGGTTATAATTTCTGGAAGCATGACTCAGGTTTTATCTTTAGGCCTAGTGTAACTCACTGAGCCTATCGTGGCTGGAGTCTGGGTTATAATTTCCGGAAGCATGACTCAGGTTTTATCTTTAGGCCTAGTGTGGCTCACTGAGCCTGTCATGGGCCGGAGTCTGGTCCCAACACTTGGTAGCTATTAATAATAGATTTATCTCTCAAGTATAATGAAATAAGTAGAATGTGTGGGGAAGTTATTGTACTATTGGCCCAACTCTTTACCTTTCTCTAATTCATACCCTCCACCATGTAAATCTGTAGCTCCTTATACCACTCCATGACACTGAGTTTCGCCATATGACTTCCTTTGGTCAATAGGATATTAGCAGGTGTGACACAAGCAGTGTCTTTTCCACCTTTGCCATGAGACCATAACTAGGCTAGTCAGTTGAAGAGTGTGATCTGAGAAACGGAGAGGAATCATCTCAGTTTCCCAGCTGTGGCCATCATAGGTGGGTCAAACCTTCCAACCAGTAGATATTTGAGGAGCAACAGGCATGATCAGGGTCTCCTAACCAGCCAACTCACATACGTAGCAATAGATCATTATTGTTGGAGGTGTTACACAGCATTACTGTGGCCATAAATAGCTGGTAGAGAACAATTTACAGTGCTGGAAATACATGTCTTTATGCTTTAAGATTTAGTTTAAAATAACTAAATATATTTTGGAAGGCTTAGTCATTCAGGCAACATTTTAAGGTGGAATTCTAGTATATTTNTATTGGTTTGCTCATGTCCGTTACTGGCAAACTGTAATTCCCTTTGACCTTCTCTGATTGTGCTTGGCACATGACAGTATTGTTGTCAGGTACTTCATTTACAAATAATATAATCAAGTGCATTATAGGTCTTCTAAAACACTGATGATGTATCTGTACTGTGAGCTGCTCTAATAATGAATAAGCTTCGTTATTCTAAGCTTCAAACACACTCATCACGGAAGATTCTGCAGCATGTCTTTTGTGTGTGTGTACTTGTGTTTTGCGTCTGAACATGTACATAAGAATTTATGAGCTTTGATTGACAGTTGAGCCCAAATTAGGCCTTTAATTATACTGGCTCTTTTTAAAAAAAATCAGGGACCTACCAGGATAGGGAAAAGTAATTCTGATGCTGAGGATGCCCACGCTTACAAGAGAATGAAGAAAAGAAGTAGGATTTGGGAAACCCCTATTTAACCACTCTGTTAAGTTGAAATGTATTTAGTTTCTACTCCACGCCCCTCAAAAAAGGATGAAATGTGAGACTGCAGAACACCCTCTAGACAAGGAATACAAGAACTGCTTCTAATGTTTTGGGGTTTGGGGGATTTTTTTTGCTTGCTTACTTTCTTCCTTCCTTTCTCCCTCCTTCTCTCCCATCTTTCCTTCCTTTTGCCTTCTGTCCTCTGGTTTGTATTAGTTTTGAGAGTCAGAACTCTGAATTGGAGGTTAAAAAAAAAATCCACTAAAGGGACCATTGCATCTGTACCACAGTCTAAAACATTAATACACTTTGAGCTAAGTCTGTGACAAATCAGCATTATTCACATTTCAAAGTCAACTTTAATATCCCATTCCAGACCAGATCTTAGTGGTCCTGAGCATAATTAAATTAGTTTCAGAGATTGTGGTCCCAACATGTAATTTCAAGTATCTCTCTGTGCCATTTACCCAGAGGCTGTGATTTGAGCTACTTCTAGGACCCTTTGAGGACAGTATGTTGCCTGTGTCTAGTGATTCTGTAGTTATGTTTCTCTAATTTCCAATTCACCTCCTGTATGACTGAGTGGAGAGGATTTTACCATACATCAGTACTAAAACATGACACCAACAACCTCACACATGTGCCAATCTATCTTTGCCTACTCTGCTGGCAAGTCCTATCTGAAAACACTTTTCTTCTGATGATTTTAACTCAAAACTGGAAAATATTTAAACTTATATACTTTTATTCTCACCTTAAACTCTCCTGCCGAATTCTGATTGTGATCCCAGATTTAAAGAACAAATAACTCAAAAGGAAGGACAGGGTACGTTACTATTGAAGACCTAGCTCCGTATGACATTTACCAGAAGGAAAAGATTTAACTCACAAAAATGTTTGAGTAAGAAAATTTTAGATTAGTAATAAAACATAACTTCCATATTTACTATCATCATATTTTGAGTAAATAATGATTTAATGAAAGAACTCAAAGTGTGCTATACAAATACCAGATATGTTTTGTAGCTAAATATTTAGAGCATTATTACTAATAATACACAAGAGGAAAAGGACAAAGGAATTGAAAATATTGGCAAAATATTATGAGGGAAAAATTATACAATTCAAGAAAAATCCAATACAAATCCAATTCAAACTACATAATTTTAAATTTTATAATAGCCACATTTTAAAAGTAAGAAGGAATATAATATTAATTTTAGCAATATATTTTGCAATTGAATAGATCCAAAATAATCATTTCAACATGTAATAAACAGAAAAATATTTGAGATATTTTACATTACCTTTTTCATGCTGTCTTCAAAATCCAGATATTTTACATTGTCTTTTTCATACTGTCTTCAAAATTTATTGTGTACTTACAATTATAGCATATCTCAATTCCAAATTTTCATTGGAATCACCTAGTTTACAGTTCATGAAAATATAAAGTTAAAATATTATCTTCACATACCAAAGATGTAAAAAGATGCTTAAAATTTTTGAATAACTAAATCAAGTACGTACCAAAAAAAAATCATTTCTTCTAACATTTGCATCCACTTTGACAAACTGGTTCTTTTCTTTAGAAGAATTGATTTATTAATCTTTGATTAAAAAAAAGTATTAGTTGCAAAACTTTACATGTTCATGCTAACTTAATTCACCATCTGTTTTGTCAACCAAGTATTAACATAAAATTCTAAGGGGTCTTGCAAATGAAAAGCAACTCTTTAGTGAATCAGTATACACAAAAAAGTACCATATAACTTTTACTTATAGAACATTTCTGTAGTTTTTGCATCCAGTTTATATAACACCATATATTACAATTAAAATGTTCTTCACATTAATTGATTTTTTAAAATGTAAATCATTAGTATTGGTTTGTATTATAAAAACTTTCCATTTCAACATTTGTACTTGCCTAATTATGTCATAGATAAACTTGGGACTTCACATTTCCATGAAAATCTTTAGTTTTAGTTAACAATCTTTTTAAAACAGTTGATTTCTCTTAAGACTTTTCCAAGACACAACAGGCACTGAAAAAGAATACAGGATCGCTGTATTTCCTTGTCTATTTTTTCAACAGTTCCATAAATAGGTACTAGCATAATACACACATAACTGACCAATTATTACAACCCTATCCATGACACTTTTCATAGACTTTGCTCAGAAATCCAAGAATAAATATTTTCAGTGTGTATTATACAGAGAAATAAAACAATAAGAGAAATAATCTCTTGTTTTAAAGTTCCAATAAATGTGTATTTTTTTACATAACATAACTGTAACACTCTCTGTTGTGAGAAAAAAAAACTATTTTTTATATATAGCTCAACTTATTTTGTGACAGATATAAGATCTTAACATATTTATGTATGAGGTTGATTTTTTTTGACCAGCTTTCCCAACAGCACTTGCTGAATAGACTGTCTCACTTTCATTGTAATCCTTGCCTCCTTTGTTGAAGATTGATTGACCATAGGTTTGTGGATTTATTTTCAGACTCTATTCTGCTCCATTGGTCCACATGTCTGTTTTTGTGGCAATACCACATTGTTTTGATTACTGTAGCTTTGTAGTATCGTCTGAAGTCTGGGAAGATTATGTCACCTGCTTTGTTCTTTTTTCTTCAAGATTGCTTTGACAGTTCTGGGTCTTTTATGGTTTCATATAACTTTTAGGATTATTGGTTCTAGTTCTGTGAAAAATGTCATGGGTAATTTCATAGGAATCTCATTAAATCTGTAGATTGCTTTGGGCAGTACAACCATTTTAACAGTATTAATTCTTTCAATTCAAGCACATGAGGTATAATATCTTTTGATTTCTTTGAATCATCTTCAGTTTTCTTTATTAATGTTTTTATCATTCTCAGCATATATCTTTCACCTCCTTGGTCAGTTTTATTCCTGAGTATTTTAATTTGGTGACATTTTGAAAGATTCCTTTTTACATTTCCTTTCTGATATTGTTAATGTAAAAAATGCAAATGATTGCTATATGTTAATCTTGTATCCTGCTATCTTAGTGAATTCATTTATCACTTCTAATAGTTTCTGTATGGAGTTTTTGGGGTTTTCTATATATAGAATCATGTCATCTGCATATAATGACAATTTTACCTCTTCTTTTCCAATGTGGATACTTTTTATTTTTCTAGTCTGATTGCCATGATTAGAACTTCCAATACTAATTTGAATAGAAGTGGTGAGAGTGGGCATCCTTATCTTCTTCCTGGTTTTAGTGGGAAGACTTTGGCTTTTTATTGTTAAGCATTACATTGGCAGTGGGTTTGTCATAAATAGCTTGTATTATATTGTCTGTGAGTTTGTCAGAAATAGCTTTTATTATGTTGAGATATGTTCCCTCTATATCCACTTCTGGAAGAATTTTTTCTTTAATCATGAATGGTTATTGAATTTTGTCAAATGCATTTTCTTTATCCATTGAGGTGATCGTGTGACTTTTGTCTTTTTTGTTTGTTTATATGGTGCATTACATTGATGGATTTGTGAATGTTGAACCATCCTTGTGAGCCTTGGTCATAGTGTATGATCTTTTCTATATGTTGTTGGATTTGGTTTGCTGATATTTTGTTGAGATTTTTTGCATCTATATTCATCAAAGATATTGGCCTATAATTTTCCTTTTTGATGATGTCTTTGTCTGGTTTTGGTATCAGAGTAATGGTGGCTTCATAGAATGTCTCTGGGAGTGTTTCTTCCTCTTCAGTTTGTTTGGATAGTTTGAGAAGGATCAGTATAAATTCTTTGTGTGTTTGGTTGATTTCTCCTGTGAAGCCATATGGTTTTAGACTTTTGTTTGCAGAGAGATTTTAAAATACAGATTATATTCCACCTCTAGTGATTGGTCTGTTCAAATGATCTATTTATTATTTATTCAGTTTTGATAGGCTGTATATTTCTAGAAACTTACCTGTTTCTTCTAGGTTGTTGAATTTGTTGGCATATAATTGTCCGTAGTATTCCTTTATGGTTTTTTGTATTTCTGTGGTATTGGTTATTCTGTCTTCTTTATCATTTCTTATTTTATTTATTTGGATTCTCTCTTTTTTCTTCTCAGTGACCCTGGCTGAAGGACCCCAAATTTGACATAATTCTGTTTTCAGTCCAGACATGGTGATCCAAGCCCTCAAGGGTTTTGAGGGCAATTTGAGGGAGGAATTGGAAAATAATACTAAACTATAGAAAATACAGTGAGCTTTAAAATGAACTTAGTAAAGACATCACCTCTCTACCTTGTATATTTATCTGTACTTAAAATTTTAGACCCATCAATAGTGTCTGTTCTTCATCAGAGTCAGGAGCACAGAATTCATGATGCTATAAGTAGGAAAGTGTAAGCTCTACTGTCCTTGGGTTGAGGACAAAGCCTAATAATGACCTCTAAGTGTTCAGGTGAAAGGAAGAGTTGCACATTTCTCACTTTAATCTTTTCTAGCTTTTGGTTTCAGTTTAGTGAGGAAGACATGTCAAAAGCTGAGACTGGCCAAAAGCTAGGCCTCTCACACCTAACACTTGGCCAGGTTGTGAATGCAAAGGAAACAGAAAAAGATGCTCCAGTGAACACATAGTCATAAAGTGAAGTAATCTTATTGCTGGTGTAGAGAAAGTTTAATGATCTGGATAGAAAATCAAACCAGCCACAAGCATTCCCTTAAGCCAAAGCCTAATACAGAGGAAAACCCTAACTCTCTTCAATTCTAAGAAGGCTGAGAGAAGTGAGGAAGCTGCAGAAAAAGATGTCTGAAGCTAGCAGAAGTTGGTTCCTGAGGTTTAAGGAAAGAAGTGCAAGGTGAATTAGCAGTTGCTGATGAAGAAGTTGCCGCAAGGTATCCAGGAAGTTCTGGCTAAGATCATTAAATGAAGGTGACTACACTGTAATAGATTTTCAATGTAATTGAAAGACCCTTATATAGAAAGAAGATGGTCATCTAGTACTTTCATAGCTAAAATAGAGAAGTCAGTATCTGGTTTTAAAGATTCAAAGGACAGGCTGAGTCCCTTGTTAGAGGCTAATGCAGATGGTAATTGAAGTTGAAGCCAGTGCTTATTTACCATTCTGAAGAGCCTAGTATCCTTATGTTAAATCTTCTTTGCCTGTGTTCTGTAAATGGAAAAACAAAACTTGGATGATAGCATGGATATTGAATATTTAAGCCCACTATTGAGACCTACCAGAAAAGGAAATGGCAATCCACTACAGTGTTCTTGCCTTGAGAATCCCATGGACAGGGGAACCTGGCAGGCTGCAGTCTGTGGGGTCTCAAGAGTCGGACACAACTTAGCAGCTAAACTACCTCTACTAAAATTCACATTGGAGAATGAAATGGCAACCCACTCCAGTATTCTTGCCTGGAGAATTCCGTGGACAGAGGATCCTGGCAGGCTGCAGTCCATGGGGTCACAGAGAGTCAGACATGACTGAGTGACTAACACACACACATTGAGACCTACTGCTCAGAAAAAGATTCCTTTCAAAATATTACTGTTCATTAACAATGCTCCTGATCATCCAAGAGCTCTGATAGAGATGTACAATGAGATTAATATTGTTTTTATGGCTTCAAGCACAACAATCCATTCTGTATCACATGGACTGGGGAGTGATTTCAGCTTTCAAGACTGTTATTTAAGAAATACATTTCATAAGACTATAACTTCCATACACTGATTCCTCTAATGGGCCTGGGCAAAGTGAATAGAAAACCTTCTGCAAAGGATTCACCATTCTAGATGCCCTTAACAATTCACGGGGAAAAGTCAAAATGGCAACATTAATTGGAGCTTGGAAGAAGTTGATTCCAACCCATTTGGATGACTTTGAGGGCTTCAAGAATTCAGGGGAGGAAGAACTAAAGGTATGGTGGAAATGGCAAGACAATTACAATTAGGATTGGAGCCTGATGACTGAATGGCTGCAATATCATGCTCAAACTTGAGTGGATGAGGAATCGTTTCTAATGGATGAGCAAAAAAAAGTGGTTTCTTGAGATGGCATCTACTCCTTGTGAAGATACTGTGAAGATTGTTGACACCAAAGGATTCAGAACATGACATAAACTTAGTTGATAAATCAGTGGAAGGATTTGAGAGGATTGACTTCTAATTTTGAAAGAAGTTCTACTGTGGCTAAAATACTATCAAACAGCCTGTTACAGAGAAATTAGTCACAAAAGAAAGAGACAGTTGTCACGGGCACCTTCACTGTTTTAAAAATTGACACAGCCACTCCAACCTTCAGCAACCACCGCCCTGATCAGTCAGCAGTCACCAACACTGAGGCAAGACCCTCCACCAGCAAAAAGATTATGAGTTTTTAAGGACTCAGATAATGGTTAGCATTCTTTGAAAGTGAGAGTCACTCAATCATGTTCGACTCTTTGCAACCCCATGAACTATATAGTCCATGGAATTCTCCAGGCCAGAATACTGGAGTGGGTAGCTGTTCCCTTCTCCAAGGGATCTCCCCAACCCAGAGATCAAACCCGGATCTCCTGCATTGCAGGTGGATTCTTTCCCAGCTGAGCCACTAAGGAGGCCCAAGAATACTGGAATGGGTTCAGTTCAGTTCAGTTCTGTTGCTAAGTCGTGTCCGACTCTTTGCAAACCCATGAATTGCAGCATGCCAGGCCTCCCTGTCCATCACCAACTCCCGGAGTTCACTCAGTCTCACGCCTATCGAGTCAGTGATGCCATCCAGCCATCTCATCCTCTGTCGTCCCCTTCTCCTCCTGCCCCCAATCCCTCCCAGCATCAGAGTCTTTTCCAATGAGTCAACACTTCGCATGAGGTGGCCAAAGTACTGGAGTTTCAGCTTTAGCATCATTCCTTCCAAAGAAATCCCAGGGTTGATCTCCTTCAGAATGGACTGGTTGGATCTCCTTGCAGTCCAAGGGACTCTCAAGAGTCTTCTCCAACACCACAGTTCAAAAGCATCAATTCTTCGGCACTCAGCCTTCTTCACAGTCCAACTCTCACATCCATACATGACTACTGGAAAAACCATAGCCTTGACTAGACAGACCTTAGTCGGCACAGTAATGTCTCTGCTTTTGAATATGCTATCTAGGTTGGTCACAACTTTTCTTCCAAGGAGTAAGTGTCTTAGTTTCATGGCTGCAGTCACCATCTGCAGTGATTTTGGAGCCCCCCAAAATAAAGTCTGACACTGTTTCCACTGGTTCCCCGTCTATTTCCCATGAAGTGATGGGACTGGATGCCATGATCTTCGTTTTCTGAATGTTGAGACTTAAGCCAACTTTTTCACTCTCCTCTTTCAGTTTCATCAAGAGGCTCTTTAGTTCCTCTTCACTTTCTGCCATAAGGGTGGTGTCATCTGCATATCTGAGGTTATTGATATTTCTCCCAGCAATCTTGATTCCAGCTTGTGTTTCTTCCAGTCCAGCATTTCTCATGATGTACTCTGCATATAAGTTAAATAAGCAGGGTGACAATATACAGCCTTGACGTACTTCTTTTCCTATTTGGAACCAGTCTGTTGTTCTACGTCCAGTTCTAACTGTTGCTTCCTGACCTGCATACAGATTTCTCAAGAGGCAGGTCCAATGGTCTGATATTCCCATCTCTCTCAAAATTTTCCACAGTTTATTGTGATCCACACAGTCCAAGGCTTTGGCATAGTCAGTAAAGCAGAAATATATGTTTTTCTGGAGCTCTCTTGCTTTTTCCATGATCCAACGGATGTTGGCAATTTGATCTCTGGTTCCTCTGCCTTTTCTAAAACCAGCTTGAACATCTGGAAGTTCACAGTTCACGTATTGCTGAAGCCTGGCTTGGAGAATTTTGAGCATTACTTTACTAGTGTGTGAGATGAGTGAAAATGTGTGGTAGTTTGAGCATTCTTTGGCATTTGAGCCTTTCTTTGGGATTGGAATGAAAACTGACCTTTTCCAGTCCTGTGGCCACTGCTGAGTTTTCCAAATTTGCTGATATATTGAGTGCAGCACTTTCACAGCATCATCTTCCAGGATTTGGAATAGTTCAACTGGAACTCCATCACCTCCACTAGCTTTGGTCCTAGTGGTGCTTTAGCCTATCCTTTCTCCAGGGGAACTTCCTGACCCAGGAACCACGCTGGGGCCTCCTACATTGCAGGTGGATTGTTTACCAGCTGAGGTACCAGGGTTTAGCAATAAAATATTTTAAAAATCAAGATATATACATTGCTTTTTAAGACATAATTCTATTGCACACTTAATAGAGTACAGGATAGTGTAAACATAGCTTTTATATCCACTGAGAAACCAAAAAAATTTGCAGCATTTGCTTTATTGCTGTGGTCTGGTCTGACCTCACAACATTACCAAGGTATTCCTGTGTGTAAGAAGTAAAACACAAAGTGACTTTGAAATGTAATTGCCATGTTTTCTAAGATATTACCTACATTAGGAAAATACCAAAGAAGGAAAACTTTGAAAAGAATTTTCTGTAAGGTGAAAACATCCTAAAATTTTAGGAAATATTCCGTAAGTCTTCATATTAATTTTGAAAAAACAAGTGATAAGAAAGTGACATTAATTCAAAAATTCCCATGTGAATTGCAATTTATATTTAGCTTTACAAATTGGATGAACTAGAATAGTTTGTAAAATTAACATTCCAAGCTACAGAGAAGAGATGCACTTACATTCCGCCATATGCTGTCTGAGCTCCATTTTTTGAAAGATGAACAAGTTTCATGTACTGCTCAACTTTTTTTTTCAATTAATTACCCAATTACTTCAGAAATTATATACTTGCTGCAAGTTGTGCTATTTTGAGATATTATATTTAAATCAGTATTCTTTTTTGTGTGTGTTGAAAAACTCTCCATACTGATTTCACGTGGCTGAACGTCCCCTATTGCAGAATCTTAATTCATGTAGTTCAGCTTGAAATTTATTGTGTATTTCACTCTTTTCAGATTCTGTTGATGTGAAATGCTCTAATAATTCGCAGTAACTCACTTAAGCCCCCACCCCCTCTCCTTTTCTCTCTCTCACACATAGACTGCAAATAATAGTCCAATTTTCCAACAAATAAATTTGCTAATCCAATATGAAGTATGATATCATTATATATTTTAAAATAATTCTTCCCTAAAGGAATCAGCCTTTTATTACTATGAGAATTGACATGAGTCTTTCTTACTGAATATCTAAAAACAAGATAAGAGAATCAATAACGAAGTGGCATTCTCTTGGTACAGAAGCATATAAATAAGGAATTTTTTCCCCCACTTATCTGATGACAACTAGTTTGTTCTCTATATCCATGAGACTGTTTCTTTCTGGTTTGATTCACTAGTTTTCATTTTTCAGTTCCATATATAAGTGACATTGTACAGTATTTGTCTTTCTCTGACTTATTTCACTTAGCATTAATACCCTCCAAATCCATCCATGTTGTTACAAATGACAATTTCATTCATTTTTGTGGCTTAGTAGTATTCTATTATGTGTGTGTGTATATATGTGTGTGTCTGTGTGTGTGTGTGTATTTATATAATTTTTAAAAATATGTACTTATTTTTGATGATTGGTTTACAATATAGGTTTGATTTCTGTCATACATCAACATGAATTAACCATAGGTGTACATATTCATTTATCTGTTGTCAGACACTGGTTGCTTCCATATCTTGGCAGTTATAAAAATTGCTGCTGGAATGTTGCGGTATATGTGTTTTTTCCAGTTAGTGTTTTACTTTTTTCCAAGATATATACACCCAGGAATGGAATTGCTGAGTAATATGTTAGTTTGGTTTTCAGTTTCTTTTTGAGAAATCTCTGTGGTTTTCTACAGTGGCTGCACCAATTTACTTTTCCACCAACAGTGTATGAGGGCTCCCTTTTCTCTATCACTATCAACATTTGTGATTTGTGTTCTTTTTGATGATAGCTGTTCTGATAGGTGTGATAGGTGGGCTTTTAATTTAATTCTGATAGGTGTGATAAGTGTGTTTTTAATTTGCGTTTCTCTGATTATTGACACTGAGCACATTTTCATGTGCCTGTTAGCCATTTGTATGTCTTCTTTGAACTGGCCACAAGTCTAGGTTTGATACAGGATACAGGATGCTTGGGGCTGGTGCACTGGGATGACCCAGAGAGATGATATCGGGAGAGAGGTGGGAGAGGGGTTCAGGATTGGGAACTCATGTACACCCGTGGTGGATTCATGTCAATGTATGGCAAAACCAATACAGTATTGTAAAGTAAAATTTAAAAAAATAATAATAAATAAAATAAAAATAAAAATCACTTTAACATTTAAATACATTCCAACCGAAGGATATTTAGTGAACCCACCGTGTGTCCAGCTCTCAGTCTGTGTATTGTCACCTAACTTCATCAAGATACTCTCCCGAGATAGAATGGTGAAATTTTACAAAATTTAATTGGTGTAGCTTGAAATATTCAAAGACCAAATGTAAACTAAATTTATTTGACATAGAATGCCATCACTTCA
Source organism: Neotragus moschatus (assembly GCA_006410615.1). Lineage (NCBI taxonomy): Eukaryota > Metazoa > Chordata > Mammalia > Artiodactyla > Bovidae > Neotragus > Neotragus moschatus. Next base: position 1,255,035 of record SJYA01001145.1, read on the forward strand.
TGAAATAATTCAAAATAATATTGCTCTAAATAGCCACCTTCTTCATCTCTTCATAACAGCTTTCACGTATATTTTAAAGAAGAATTTTTCATGTTAACTGAATCAGACCATTGTTTTTCAATTTTTTAGAAACATGGTATAATGCTTTCATATGTGTGAGAGTAACAGAATGGAAGAGAATAAACAAAGTTGATACCTTGGAGTCAATAAACTTTCAAGCAAGAAAACTGAAATTATTATATATACTCATAATCTTTTTGATTCTACAATACCATCAACTTCAGGGTGATTTACCTTTGACACATTTTTGACAAAACAAGGTACAATACCACATTAAGTGTATGCATTTGTTGCTTGACCTAGCCAAATATCAGAAATATTAAAATATAAATAATTAAGTTGAAAGTTAGCTTATACATACATAGAAATGTTTTTCCTCTATAGTATACATATTTGCATGTGTGTGTGTATGTGCCTGTATGTGCCTTTAAATACATACTTAACAGAGAGAAAGGCAGGAGGAAGATTGATTGCTAGCTGGCATGGGTATATACATACTTGTCTGCTTTTTAAAATCTCTTCTGTTCAGTTGCAGATCCCTCAGGCATTCAGCTGCAGAGTGCAAAAAGAGACAAATAGCCACCCACACATCAATACTCTATTTAGTAGTTTAAAACACCTATCATCTAAAACATAGTTCTTTAAAAATTCTAAATACAGGTGAAAATCAGTTACATAATGACAAAAAGAAAGAACATGGTACCAACTGTAGCACTTTTTAATGGAAATAGATGTGTGCTCTGGGCAAGATCTGCTGGTGAGGGCAAAGGTCGAGCTTTGGAGATTTTATTCCCTTCTTATTTCTGTTTTTTAACTTTTCACAGTAGTTACTAAGCCCGTATCTGTTTTGTGTTATTGATGCTTTAGCATCCTTTAAAAAAATATTTAATTATCTAGTACCAAGACAGGAAAAAAGAATTGTAAGACTCTAAAAAGAAAATCTTAGAGGCTACATTTAAGTTTTGTTTGACATCCCTCAGTTAGATATTAGCTAAAAGAACTGTATAGATTCTCCTTCCCAAAATATATTCCCAGTGCCTGGCAAACTTTGGATAGGGATTTTTTTTTTGTTGTGGTTAATTTTACTTTTTTTCATTAAATTTTCAAAAATGTTTTATTGGAATATAGTTGATTTACAGTATTGTGTTAGTTTCTGGTGAACAGCAAAGTGATTTAATTATATGTATACATATGTCTGGGCTTCCCTGGTGTCTCAGATGGTAAAGACTCTGCATGCAATGCAGAAGACCCAGGCTCAGTCCCTGGGTCGGGAGCTTCTGGAGAAGGGAATGGCAGCCCACTCCAGTATGTTTTTGCATGGAGAATCCCATGGACAGGGGAGCCTGCTACGGACTATAGTCCATGGGGTCACAAAGAGTCAACCACAACTGAGCAATTAACACTTCACTTTTACATGCATATGTCTGTTCTTTTTCAGATTCTTTTCCCATGTAGATTATTGCAGAGTTTTGAATAAAGTTCCCTGTGCTATATAACAGGCCCTGTTGATTATTTTATACAACCTAGTTTATCTCCCAACCTCCCTCCTTTGGGAACCATGTTTGTTTCCAAAATCTGAGAGTCTGTTTCTGTTAAGTAAATAAATTCATTCATCTCATCCTTTAGATTCTGCGTATAATTGATATCCTATGATATTTGTGTCTGACTTCACTCAGTATATCTCTGGCTCCATCTGTGTTGCTGCAAATGGCAGTATTTCATTCTGTCTTATGGCTGAGTAATATTCTGTGTGTGTGTATCACACCACATCTTCTTTATCCCTTCATCTATTGATAGGTATTTAGGTTGCTTTCATGTCTTGGCCATTATAAATCGTGGTACAGCGAAAAGTACTATTTACAGTGTGGTGCATGTATCTTTTCAAATTATACTCTTCTCTGGATATATGCCCAAGATTGGGATTGCTGGATCATATGCCAACTCTAATTTGAGTTTTTAAAGGAACTTCCACACTGTTCTCCATAGTGACTGTGCCAATTTACATACCCCAACAGTGTAGATTTCCCTTTCCACTCCACCCTCTCTAGCGTTTATCATTTGTAGACTTTTTTGATGATGGCCTTTCTGTCCTATATGAAGTGATATCTCATTGTACTTTTGATTTTCATTTCTCTAATAATTAGTGATGTTGAGCATCTTTTCATGTGCTTTTTGGCCATCCGTTTGTCTTCTTTTGAGAAATGTCTGTTTAGATCTGCCTATTTTTTGACTGAATTTTTTTTTTAAATATTTGAGCTACATGAATTGTTTGTATATTTTGGAGGTTATTCCCTTATAGGTCGCATTGTTTGAAAATATTTTCTTTTGTTTGATTCTCATTGCTGTACAAACGCTTGTAAGTTTGACCTCATTTGTTTATTTTTGTTTTTATTTTCATTACTCAGTGTGGTGGATCCAAAAAAGTCTAGCTGCGATTTATGTCAACAAGTGTTGTGTATTTCCTCTAAGAGTTTTATAGTATTCAGTCTTACATTTAGGTCTTTATTCCATTTTGAGTTTATTTTTGTGTATGGTATTTTAGAATGTTCTAAGTTTACTCTTGTATGTAACAGCTGTCCCGTTTTCTCAGTAGCATTTATTGAAGAGATTGTCTTTTCTTCACTATATATTCTTGTCTCCTTTGTTGTAGATGGGCTTACTTCTTTGTTTTCTGTCCTGTTCTATTGATCTCTATGTTTGTTTGTTTGCCTGTACCATACTGTATTGATTACTGTAGCTTTGTAGTATAGTCTGAAAAAGAAGTCTGACTCCTCCAGCGTTATTTTTCTTTCTAAATTGCGTAGGTATTTGGGCTCTTTCATGTTTCCATACAAATTGTTAAGATTCTTTTTGGTTCTGTATTTGTGATCTGAAAAGATTCTTCATATGATTTCAATTTTGTTAGATTTATCAAGGCATACTTTATGGTCCAGCATGTGATCTACCCTGGAGAATGTTCCATATGCACCTGAAAAGAATGTGTATTCTGCTTCTGTATGCAATGTCCTATAAATAACAATGAAGTCAATTTGGTCTAATGTGTCTGTGTTTCCTTAATGATTTTCTGTCTGGATGATCTGTTCATTGATGTAAGTGGGGTGTTAAAGTACCCCATATTATTGTGTTATTGTGAATTTCTCCTTTTCTGGCTATTAGCATTTGACATATATTGAGGTACTCCTATGCTGTGTGCATATAGATTTATAGTTGTTATGTCTTCTTGAATTGATCCCCTTGATCATTATTTTGTCTCTTGCAACAGACAGTATTTTAAACTCTATTTTGTCTGATATGAATCTTGCTACTCCAGNCCTGTTAGCCATTTGTATGTCTTCTTTGAACTGGCCACAAGTCTAGGTTTGATACAGGATACAGGATGCTTGGGGCTGGTGCACTGGGATGACCCAGAGAGATGATATCGGGAGAGAGGTGGGAGAGGGGTTCAGGATTGGGAACTCATGTACACCCGTGGTGGATTCATGTCAATGTATGGCAAAACCAATACAGTATTGTAAAGTAAAATTTAAAAAAATAATAATAAATAAAATAAAAATAAAAATCACTTTAACATTTAAATACATTCCAACCGAAGGATATTTAGTGAACCCACCGTGTGTCCAGCTCTCAGTCTGTGTATTGTCACCTAACTTCATCAAGATACTCTCCCGAGATAGAATGGTGAAATTTTACAAAATTTAATTGGTGTAGCTTGAAATATTCAAAGACCAAATGTAAACTAAATTTATTTGACATAGAATGCCATCACTTCATGAAATAATTCAAAATAATATTGCTCTAAATAGCCACCTTCTTCATCTCTTCATAACAGCTTTCACGTATATTTTAAAGAAGAATTTTTCATGTTAACTGAATCAGACCATTGTTTTTCAATTTTTTAGAAACATGGTATAATGCTTTCATATGTGTGAGAGTAACAGAATGGAAGAGAATAAACAAAGTTGATACCTTGGAGTCAATAAACTTTCAAGCAAGAAAACTGAAATTATTATATATACTCATAATCTTTTTGATTCTACAATACCATCAACTTCAGGGTGATTTACCTTTGACACATTTTTGACAAAACAAGGTACAATACCACATTAAGTGTATGCATTTGTTGCTTGACCTAGCCAAATATCAGAAATATTAAAATATAAATAATTAAGTTGAAAGTTAGCTTATACATACATAGAAATGTTTTTCCTCTATAGTATACATATTTGCATGTGTGTGTGTATGTGCCTGTATGTGCCTTTAAATACATACTTAACAGAGAGAAAGGCAGGAGGAAGATTGATTGCTAGCTGGCATGGGTATATACATACTTGTCTGCTTTTTAAAATCTCTTCTGTTCAGTTGCAGATCCCTCAGGCATTCAGCTGCAGAGTGCAAAAAGAGACAAATAGCCACCCACACATCAATACTCTATTTAGTAGTTTAAAACACCTATCATCTAAAACATAGTTCTTTAAAAATTCTAAATACAGGTGAAAATCAGTTACATAATGACAAAAAGAAAGAACATGGTACCAACTGTAGCACTTTTTAATGGAAATAGATGTGTGCTCTGGGCAAGATCTGCTGGTGAGGGCAAAGGTCGAGCTTTGGAGATTTTATTCCCTTCTTATTTCTGTTTTTTAACTTTTCACAGTAGTTACTAAGCCCGTATCTGTTTTGTGTTATTGATGCTTTAGCATCCTTTAAAAAAATATTTAATTATCTAGTACCAAGACAGGAAAAAAGAATTGTAAGACTCTAAAAAGAAAATCTTAGAGGCTACATTTAAGTTTTGTTTGACATCCCTCAGTTAGATATTAGCTAAAAGAACTGTATAGATTCTCCTTCCCAAAATATATTCCCAGTGCCTGGCAAACTTTGGATAGGGATTTTTTTTTTGTTGTGGTTAATTTTACTTTTTTTCATTAAATTTTCAAAAATGTTTTATTGGAATATAGTTGATTTACAGTATTGTGTTAGTTTCTGGTGAACAGCAAAGTGATTTAATTATATGTATACATATGTCTGGGCTTCCCTGGTGTCTCAGATGGTAAAGACTCTGCATGCAATGCAGAAGACCCAGGCTCAGTCCCTGGGTCGGGAGCTTCTGGAGAAGGGAATGGCAGCCCACTCCAGTATGTTTTTGCATGGAGAATCCCATGGACAGGGGAGCCTGCTACGGACTATAGTCCATGGGGTCACAAAGAGTCAACCACAACTGAGCAATTAACACTTCACTTTTACATGCATATGTCTGTTCTTTTTCAGATTCTTTTCCCATGTAGATTATTGCAGAGTTTTGAATAAAGTTCCCTGTGCTATATAACAGGCCCTGTTGATTATTTTATACAACCTAGTTTATCTCCCAACCTCCCTCCTTTGGGAACCATGTTTGTTTCCAAAATCTGAGAGTCTGTTTCTGTTAAGTAAATAAATTCATTCATCTCATCCTTTAGATTCTGCGTATAATTGATATCCTATGATATTTGTGTCTGACTTCACTCAGTATATCTCTGGCTCCATCTGTGTTGCTGCAAATGGCAGTATTTCATTCTGTCTTATGGCTGAGTAATATTCTGTGTGTGTGTATCACACCACATCTTCTTTATCCCTTCATCTATTGATAGGTATTTAGGTTGCTTTCATGTCTTGGCCATTATAAATCGTGGTACAGCGAAAAGTACTATTTACAGTGTGGTGCATGTATCTTTTCAAATTATACTCTTCTCTGGATATATGCCCAAGATTGGGATTGCTGGATCATATGCCAACTCTAATTTGAGTTTTTAAAGGAACTTCCACACTGTTCTCCATAGTGACTGTGCCAATTTACATACCCCAACAGTGTAGATTTCCCTTTCCACTCCACCCTCTCTAGCGTTTATCATTTGTAGACTTTTTTGATGATGGCCTTTCTGTCCTATATGAAGTGATATCTCATTGTACTTTTGATTTTCATTTCTCTAATAATTAGTGATGTTGAGCATCTTTTCATGTGCTTTTTGGCCATCCGTTTGTCTTCTTTTGAGAAATGTCTGTTTAGATCTGCCTATTTTTTGACTGAATTTTTTTTTTAAATATTTGAGCTACATGAATTGTTTGTATATTTTGGAGGTTATTCCCTTATAGGTCGCATTGTTTGAAAATATTTTCTTTTGTTTGATTCTCATTGCTGTACAAACGCTTGTAAGTTTGACCTCATTTGTTTATTTTTGTTTTTATTTTCATTACTCAGTGTGGTGGATCCAAAAAAGTCTAGCTGCGATTTATGTCAACAAGTGTTGTGTATTTCCTCTAAGAGTTTTATAGTATTCAGTCTTACATTTAGGTCTTTATTCCATTTTGAGTTTATTTTTGTGTATGGTATTTTAGAATGTTCTAAGTTTACTCTTGTATGTAACAGCTGTCCCGTTTTCTCAGTAGCATTTATTGAAGAGATTGTCTTTTCTTCACTATATATTCTTGTCTCCTTTGTTGTAGATGGGCTTACTTCTTTGTTTTCTGTCCTGTTCTATTGATCTCTATGTTTGTTTGTTTGCCTGTACCATACTGTATTGATTACTGTAGCTTTGTAGTATAGTCTGAAAAAGAAGTCTGACTCCTCCAGCGTTATTTTTCTTTCTAAATTGCGTAGGTATTTGGGCTCTTTCATGTTTCCATACAAATTGTTAAGATTCTTTTTGGTTCTGTATTTGTGATCTGAAAAGATTCTTCATATGATTTCAATTTTGTTAGATTTATCAAGGCATACTTTATGGTCCAGCATGTGATCTACCCTGGAGAATGTTCCATATGCACCTGAAAAGAATGTGTATTCTGCTTCTGTATGCAATGTCCTATAAATAACAATGAAGTCAATTTGGTCTAATGTGTCTGTGTTTCCTTAATGATTTTCTGTCTGGATGATCTGTTCATTGATGTAAGTGGGGTGTTAAAGTACCCCATATTATTGTGTTATTGTGAATTTCTCCTTTTCTGGCTATTAGCATTTGACATATATTGAGGTACTCCTATGCTGTGTGCATATAGATTTATAGTTGTTATGTCTTCTTGAATTGATCCCCTTGATCATTATTTTGTCTCTTGCAACAGACAGTATTTTAAACTCTATTTTGTCTGATATGAATCTTGCTACTCCAGCTTTTTTTTTTTAATTTCTATTTTCATGGAATATCTTTTTCCATTCCCTCATTTTCAGTCTATATGTGTCTCTGGATCTTAAGTGGCTCTCTTGTAGACAGCACATATGTGGGACTTGTTTTTACAATCCATTCAGCCAGTCTATATCTTTTGGTTGGAGCCTTTAATCCATTTACATTTAGGTAACTACTGATTTGGATGCTCTTGTTGCCATTTTGTTAACTGTTTTGGGTTTATTTTTGTAGGGTTTTTTTTTTTTTTATTCCCTTTCTCTTTTGTTCTCTTGTGATTTGATACCTATCTTTAGTGTTGTATTTGGATTGCTTTTTCTTTTGTGTGTGTGTATATCTATTGTAGATTTTTGGTTTATATTTACCAAATGAGAGTTTGATAATAGCAGTCAGATATATATATACGGGATGCCTGGCGTGCTGCTGTCCATGGGGTTATGAAGAGTCAGATACAACTGAGTGACTGAACTAACTGATATATAAGTTGCTAGTTTCTTAATTTCAAATGCATTTCCAATATCCGTGCATTTCCAACATTTGTACTCACCTCTTCTCGTGATTGCTGCTGTTGTTATATTTGCATCTGAATGATTTCCTACCTTTACTAGATGTACGCCTTTGCTCGTGAGATTTCCCATTCAAAATTTTATTGCTTCTAGTTGTGGCCTTTTCTTTTCCACATGGAGAAGTTCCTTTAGCATTTGTTATAAAGCTGGTTTGTGGTGCTGAATTCTCTTAGCTTTTGTTGTCTATAAAGCTTTTGATTTCTCTGTCAAATTTGAATGAGAGCTTTGCCAGGTAGTGTTCTTAGTTGTAGTTTCTTTCCTTTCATCACTTTAAATATACCACTCCATTCCTTTCTGGCCTGCAGATCTTTATACTGAAAAATTGGCAGATAACCTTATGAGGATTAACTTGTATGTTATTTGTTGCTTTTCCCTTATTGCTCTTAATATTTTCTCTTTGAATTTAATTTTTGTCAATTTGATTAATATGCATCTTGACATCTTTCTTCTTGAGTTTATCCTGCATGGGACTCTGTACTTCCTAGATTTGGGTGACTGTTTCCATTCCCATGTTAGGGAAGTTTTCAGCTATTATCTCTACAAGCATTTTCTCAGGCCCTTTCTCTCTTCTTCTGGGACCCCTCTGATGCAAATGTTAGTGCGTTTAATTTTGTCCCAGATAGCTCTTAAACTGTCCTTATTTCTTTTCTTCATTCTGTTCCATGGCAATGGTTTCCACCATCCTGTCTTCTACATCACTTATCTGTTCTTCATCCTCATTTGTTCTGCTGTTGCTTCTGGTGTATTTTTCATTTCAGTTATTGTATTATCAACTCTGTTGTTTAAGTTTTCTAGCTCTTTGCTAAATATTTCTTGATCTTCTCCGTCTATGCCTCCATTATTTTTCCAAGATCTTAGATCATCTTTACTGCTATTACTCTGAATTCTTCTTCAGGTAGATTTGCCTATCTTCATGTTACATAGTTGTTCTTCTGAGATTTTATCTTGTTTTTTAATCTAGAGCATATTCCTCTGCCATCTTATCTTGTATGACTTTCTGTGTGTGCAGTTTCCAGGCTGCTGGATTGTTGTTCCTCTGGCTTCTGGTGCCTGCCTCATGGCTTGTGCAGTTGGTTTGAAAGGCATGTGCAACCTGACTGATGGGAGAGATTGGAGCCTGCCCACTGGTGGGTGGAGCTGGGCCTTGTTCCTCTGGTGTACGGGGCTGCAGATGAGTGGGGTTCCATTACCCTGTTGGTTATTTGGCCTGAGGCATCCCAGCACTGGAGTCTAAAGCCTATTGGGTGGGGTCAGTTCTTGGCATCAAAATGGTAGCCTCTAGGACAGTTCACCGGAGAAGGCAATGGCACCCCACTCCAGTACTCTTGCCTGGAAAATCCCATAGATGGAGGAGCCTGGAAGGCTGCAGTCCATGGGGTCGTTGAAGGTCAGACATGACTGAGCAACTTCACTTTCACATATTGGAGAAGGAAATGGCAACCCACTCCAGTGTTCTTGCCTGGAGAATCCCAGGGCTGCTGTCTATGGGGTCACACAGAGTCGGACACGACTGAAGTGACTTAGCAGCAGCAGCAGCAGCAGCAGGACAGCTCACACCAATGAGTACTCTCCAGTACTTCTTCCACCAGTGTTCTTGTCCTGGCAGTGAGCCACAGCCATACCCAACTCCCTAAGAAACCATTCTGGACAAGCAGATAGATCTGGCCCCGTCTCCTGTGAAGTCACTGCTTTTACCCCTGGTGCCTGGTCTGCATGAGACCTTGTGTGTTCCCTCCAAGAGTGCTGTTTGTTTCCTGCAGTCCTGTGGAGTTTTTTTGATGATGCCCCACTGACCTTCAAAGCCAAATGCTCTGAGGGCTCCTCCTCTTGATGCCAGATCCCCATTCTGGTAAGCCTGATGTGGGTCTCAGAATTCTCCCTCCTGTGGGAGAACCTCTGTGATGCTACTTTCCAGTTTGTGGTTCACCCACCTGGTGGGTATGTGATTTGATGGTATCATAACACACACCTCCGCCATCTTGTTGTGGCTGCTTCTTTGTCTTTGGAAGTAGAATATCTCTTTTGGTAGGTTCTAGTCCTTTTTTGTCAATCGTTTTTCAACAGTTAGTTGTGATTTTGATGTTTTTCATGAGAGGAAGTGTACTAAGGTCCTTCTACTCCAACTTGTCCCCTGGTCCTCAATTTTATTAGTATTCTTTTAGCAAAGTTCACTTTAAATAGCAGCTCTTCTTTCAGCATATAAAAGAAGGCTGAATTCATAGCTAAGGTTTTCATCAAGATTCTTGCCTAGTCCTGACATTGAATCAGGTTTGTTTTTCCTAACACAGCAAGCCAAAATGCTGAGACACTGGGTTCATGGCAAAGAGAGGGCTTATTCTCAAGGCAACCAAGCCAAGAGATGAAAAAAAGGGGAAACAAATTTCAAATTCACCTTTGGGATGGAGATGTTTGGAATGAAGTGGGCAGATAGTTCATTTACTGAGTGAGCTTCAGTCTCCTATAAGTACTTTACTCTGTAAGTCTAAAGGAATAGTAAACAAGTTATACAATTTATCCTGATAATCTCTGTAGTACTGTATCTGATTTGGGCTACATGCACACACAGGTGTTTTCTTTTCTTTTTTTTTTTTGAAGAGTAACACATTAGAAGCACAGAGGTAGAATATCTGATAGAAGGTTCAGACTGAATGTTACGAAGTCTTCAAACCTATTTGGTTTTGATAAAGGTGTTTCAATTTAGTTCATGCAAAATGCCAAAATGGAACTATTTCCATAAAAAGATTTTAAAAATTGTACCATGATAAGTAAAGTTTGGGGGGAAAAGAACCTCCCAGATATAAAGGATGAGTAAAAATGTGGAAAATTGTGAACTCATACCTGTTGTTATATTTTTAAATATAAGAATACTTCCTGTACATACCATAGACCCCTAAAATAAGAGCTATCTGTCATGTTTCTTTGTATCCTCGGGATCTAATCCACTTTTGTATACAGAATAGGCACTTAATAAACTGATGGTCTGCTATCCATTTAATTTATTGTATTGTTAGTATGTGCTGTGAATTGCCACTAAGGTAGTAAGAGGAAAAAAACACAGGTCCTATTTTCAAGGAGCTATCAGTCTAGAACAGTAAAAGAAGATACATAAATATGCATGAAGATATAAAAAATATATAAAATGAGTCAAACTGAAAAGAGAAAAGTATGTAGTCAGAGTACAAATAAAATTAAATTGAAAGTTCAATGAATGAATGAATTTGATCATGGAAAAGGATTCATGAAGGAGATAGAATCTAATGGTGATAGTAGAAAGAATTTGAGTAAATGACGTAACATTATTTTGGAAACAAATACAATAATAAAGGTATTTGACCGTAAACATATTAGTTCCCTGGAATAAAGAAGGGTTTTAAATTGTTTCAAGATGGTGTTTTCTTGTGTTTAACAACATAATATTGTCTATCTAATAAATCTACATTTTTCTAGAAAAACTACACACATATATAAAGGGTAAATTCATTCAGTTAATAAGCATTTGTCTAATTATAACTAATAGTGTGCTAAAAGCATAAAATGATTTTTAAAATAATAAGACACAATCCATGTTCTCAAGGAGCTTACTCTTTAAGAGTGTCTATATAAAAGCAATCGTTTTTAACATAGTATTTGCTAATTATGAATGTTTACTTTTATTAATAACTTTACTATGTTACTTCATTGAATATATTTTCAGGAATGAAATCTTAACCTCACAACATCAGGGATTTACTTAAAAGGGCACAGCAGTTACTGTGCAGCTACTTTGAACAGTAGTTACATTTAGTCATCCAACCTATTTTTTAGTGGGAAATGGCCTTATGCATAGCTTAGCAGTTTTACCAAAGTTAAGATACAGTTAGATGATTCCTGCCTTAACAACATAGTTAGTTTCTGTCACAAGCAAAGCAAATTAAAGTAAAACACAAATACCTTGGATATACACACATTAAGTATATGTGGGGGAAATGGTATAGTAAGAAAGATGATTAAAAACAAGATGCCACATTTTAAGATATTAGTAAGTTTGGGCTTTCCCGTGGGATAAAATACATATAGAAAATATGGATTATGATTTTTTTTTCGTTTTAGAAAGTGCTTCAGTTTCTTGCATTGCCTCATTTCATCATTTATATGTCCTATTTGTGATCCAGTCAATGTAAACATACAGGATTGACTTGAATGAAGTGTAAACTCTAGAAATAATTTCAGCTAACATATATAAATTTTGTGATTAGATGGAAATAAACATGTAAAGAGAGAAGAACAAGTGGGCATAGAGACCTCGTTGTCAACAATATTAGATATCAGATTATTGTGAGAGCTGAGATGATCATAACTATATATTTCTACATGTTCCTGCTTTATATATCCCTATTTAAGACTTGAAACTTACCAAGACTTATATCATTTCCCACCTGCATTTGATAGCAAATGACATTGTCCTCTTGTTATCACAAGTGTATGTGTATATGTGGTAGGCATTTTTTCTATATTCAGTCATGACCAAAATTTATTCATCCCAAGGTGTACCCTGGCCAACAGGGACAAGGTTGTTCTCTTTATGAAAGAAATAATTCCTAAGGAAGACTTGTCTTCTTTGATACTATAATAGTGCTGGCTTGGTTATTAATCTGCTAAGGTGATCATGTCCTACTTCAAATACTTTCTTATCCACATGCAAATAAATCGTATAAGGAACTACATACATGTACTTGCTTATTTGGTTTAGTTCATAGTTATTTTTAAGAGAATATGGATATCTGAATATGTAAATAAATATGTAAATAAGTGAAAGTCCATCATTGCAATTACCATTTCTCTTACATTTCCTGAAGTTTCCCTTAAGCTGTTTTGCACCTGAGTGGTTGCATGGTTTTAGCCCCTATTAAAATAGATCTGACACTTCAACAAAAAAACAAATTGTGCCTGAAATTGGGACCGTTAAAATTCTGCAGGGGCATCCAGAAGCCAGCAATCATAGAGGGCCTGTAAAGAGCAAAAAATAAAAACATAGGAAATGTGGTGCTCCATTCCTTGTGGCACATCTAACATTTTTAAGCTCCAGAAGTCAGCTTCATATAGTTTTATCAGGTTATAACTTATAAAACCAAGGTTAGTACAAACTAGCTTTATAATCTTTTCCAGTGATTTCTTGGGAACTGAAATTTTCTCAATGATAAATACAGTCATCTTCATTATAATCAGCATTCTTTTCTATATGTAGTGTACTTACAAGGCAATTTAGCAAGTGAAAAAAAAAAATAAACATTTTTAACCTCTAGACGTTTTCTCTTCTAAAAAGCAATCTGCAACAAAGAGATGTCTTTTCCGACATATATTACGTATTGATAGAGGAAATAGTGGGTTTTGCTTCTAACGAAGACAGGGAGAAGGCAGAATTAGTGCAGGAATTCAAAGGAGGAGAAAAGAAGTTCAAAGTCCTTAAAAGCTAACCTCCTTCCACAGTATCCATTACTGCTGCCATCGGAAAAAAAGAAAAAAAAAAAAAAAAGGTGCTAGATTTTCAAATGGCTCCCAAGAGTCCATAGTTCAGTCACTACAGCACATGAGAGTTTCTATGGGAGTGTATACATATTTTATTACAATCTACTTCTTTCTTACATACAAAGAAGACTAGAGCTCTTGGAATAACTCAGTTCAATTAAATAAAACTCTTAGTTTTAGACACAAAATGCACAAATAGGTCAGTTTCAAACCTGAGATATGTCAGTAAGGAAATTCATCACCTTAGCCAAACAACCAGTTGCTTTGCAGAGGTAAGTCTAGATTTCAGAACAGCTTATCACTCACAGACATAGCAGGCAGTAATAGATTGGCAGCCTGTCATTGCTCCGGTCTGTTCAACAGGCAAAACTGGATGGGAGTAATGGTTGAGAGATGAAAACTGGACACATTTCCCAGTTTAAAAAAAAGATCCTCTCTGTACCATTGAGTAGTGTTCCACGTAGAGTGCAAAAAGAGAGGAATCTAGGTGTCCTGTGAGGATGGGCACTCTACAAAGATTCAAACTGTGCTCTGTTCACCAGCTAGAGAAATTGCCCGCATTCCAACTGAGTTGAATTCAAGGTAGGATCATTGTGACTGAAAGTTATACCTACCTATATTTTGCAAGTCTGTTAGGTTCTGAATATTCCTTATACTGTTAATTATCTTCTATACTTAAGATACTACTGAAAATTTCTATATGATATGGGAGGCTATTCAGTACAGGAACTGTTCATCCTCAACAGGCTAGCCTTATGATGCATTTCTGAATAAACAGGTATTGTAAAATGTCTATTCCTGTATCCCACAGTTCATCATTGTCATGTCAAACTGCCTTCTCTCTATAAGAGTCTTCACTAGGGAAGCACAGTACCAATGAATTGATTATAGTTGCCCAACCCTGTCCAGAAATAAACGTATTATTTTAAATCATACCAAGGAGCTCAAACAGTGTGGTTAAAAGTGATACAGCAATTGGGTATGTCTTCTTTTGAATTGAATTGTAATCAACCAATTTTTCTAAACAACCTAATCAAAAGGAATTAATGCTTTATCCCCATACCCTATCACACATTATTTTTAGTGTAGGTGTAGAACAGGCACATTATGTTGGGTTGAACAGATGTGGAGATCCATAATACCATCATCTAAAAATAGACTGTGGCTCAGCTTCAAAGCGCATATCCAAAAATACACTGGCACTTTGGGTGGCTGTTATAATACTAGCCCACGTAGTTAACTCAAGGTAAAATCTATCCAATCCAGTTACCATATTTAAAGTTCATATGTCAGTGTGTTTTTGAACACTCATAAGTTTTTGGATATCCCAAAAGTCTGTATTTGGGGAAAGTACAGTCTTAGGAATACAACGTAACACCTATGGAATTGTGCTTCAGAAGCTCAGCTCCAGATATTAATATATATTTTAAGTTAGCTCCCTTCTAAGACATCCTTATGCTTTTCTGTCTCTTGCCTTTGTTTTTTCTAATGCTGATAAAACATGGTTTTATTGCCCAACAATGCAAACACTGTTAAATAAACACTTTAACATATCTGTAATTGATAAATTATTTGAAGAAGTAACATTATTTTGTACTTTAACACCATGCATGCTAGTTAATATGTATATATCTGCTTTTTAATGAATGTATAAATGAAAAATTTTCTCTCTTTCTTTCATTATGATATTTGAAACCTTGCCAGCTCGGTTGCTGTTTTACACAGACACTATCATTTTTAGGTTAATCATAAGCATTACATAATAAGTAAAGAAAAAGGAGAACTGAGGGTGAGAAAAGTCAATTCAAACTGCATAACAACAAACTTAGGGTTAAAGTCATAGCAGTTCTCTGGGAGCACTTAAAGCTATTCAAATGAGTTAATAGGATAAAAACATTTCTATTCAAAAAGTTCCTGTGGGTGCTCAGTACTAAGAAATGATTTAGGTTAGAGAAGATTGTGGATTCTAAGGCTGATTCAAATCAACCTTAGGCTCCTGAGCAAGTAGTTTGGCTTTATTGGGCTTTAGTTCAGTTCAGTCCCTCAGTCATGTCCGACTCTTTGTGACCCCGTGAATTGCAGCAGCCAGGCCTCCTTGTCCATCACCAACTCCCGGAGTTCACTCAAACTCAC
Source organism: Neotragus moschatus (assembly GCA_006410615.1). NCBI lineage: Eukaryota > Metazoa > Chordata > Mammalia > Artiodactyla > Bovidae > Neotragus > Neotragus moschatus. The sequence continues at coordinate 1,270,450 of SJYA01001145.1, forward strand.
GTCCATTGAGTCAGTGATGCCATCCAGCCATCTCATCCTCTGTTGTCCCCTTCTCCTGCCTCCAATCCCTCCCAGCATCAGAGTCTTTTCCAATGAGTCAACTCTTCGCATGAGGCGGCCAAAGTACTGGAGTTTCAGCTTTAGTATCATTCCTTCCAAAGAACACCAGGGCTAATCTCCTTTAGAATGGACTGGTTGGATCTCCTTGCAGTCCAAGGGACTCTCAAGGGTCTTCTCCAACACTACAGTTCAAAAGCATCAATTCTTCGGTGCTCAGCTTTCTTTACAGTCCAACTCTCACATCCATACATGATGACTGGAAAAACCATAGCTTTGACCAGATGGACCTTTGTTGGCAAAGTAATGTCTTTACTTTTTAATATGCTATCTAGGTTGGTCATAACTTTTCTTCCAAGGAACAAGCATCTTTTAATTTTAGGGCTGCAGTCACCATCTACAGTGATTTTGGAGCCCCCCAAAATAAAGTCTGACACTGTTTTCCATTGTTTCCCCATCTATTTGCCATGAAGTGATGGGACCAATACTTTGGCCACCTACTGCGAAGAACTAACTCATTTGAAAAGACCCTGATGCTGGGAAAAATTGAAGGTAGGAGAAGGGAACAACAGAGGATAAGATGGTTGGATGGCATCACCGACTCAATGGGCATGGGTTTGGGTAGACTCCAGCAGTTGGTGATGGACAGGAAGGCCTGGCCTGCTGCAGTTCATGGAGTCGCAAAAAGTCGGACATGACTGAGCAACTGAACTGAACTGATGGGACCAGATGACATGATCTTAGTTTTCTGAATGTTGAGTTTAAAGCCAACTTTTTCACTCTCCTTTTTCACTTTCATCAAGAGGCTCTTTAGTTCTTCTTCACTTTCTGCCATAAAGGTGGTGTCATCTGCGTATCTGAGGTTATTGATATTTCTCCTGGCAATCTTGATTCCAATTTGTGCTTCATCCAGCCCAGCATTTCTCATGATATACTCTGCATATAAGTTAAATAAGCAGGGTGACAATATACAGCCTTGATGTACTCCTTTTCCTATTTGGAACCAGTCTTTTGTTCCATGTTCAGTTCTAACTGTTTCTTCCTGACCTGTATACAGATTCTCAGGAGACAGGTCAGTTAGGCTTCACTTTCCTTATAAATTTAATCTGAAAAAAAGATTGTGTTTATAAAGAATTTTTAAAATATATGGTCAAGAATGTGACATAAGAAACAGATTAAAAAGCATTCTCTGAAAATAGGATAGGACTTGGTATCACAAGTATATTACATGTTAATCTGAAGTATAGATGTTATATACGTTTCCAATAGTGGCAATATCATAGATTATCAATATATTACAGCTCCCAAACCTTTCTATGTGAGTGTATACATATTTAGTATATTTTGTCCAATCTTTGATCACTTGAGTAAGAAATTCAATAAATTTTCACTTATATCAGATTGAATATTTTAAAGTAACTATAATATTTGTCTGATCTAAAGGAGATCAGTCCTGGGTCTTCATTGGAAGGAATGATGCTAAAGCTGAAACTCCAATACTTTGGCCACCTGATGCGAAGAGTTGATTCATTGGAAAAGACTCTGATGCTGGGAGGGGTTGGGGGCAGGAGGAGAAGGGGATAGCAGAGGATGAGATGGCTGGATGGCATCACCGACTCAATGGACTTGAGTTTGAGTGAACTCAGGGAGATGGTGATGGACAGGGAGGCCTGGTGTGCTGCGATTCATGGGGTTGCAAAGAGTCGGACATGACTGAGTGACTGAACTGAATGATATTTGTCACATAAATAAAATACTTCATTTTTAAGGAACTAGCTTAAGTTTAAACACAACAGTTACATAGAAAAGAATATCATAGTTTTGTCCCTTAAAGAAATTGGTGTTTTCAGGTGTGATCATGATATGAATTAGAATTTTTTAGTACTAGATTACTTATATTTTTGATGTTTATATTTATGTTTTAGCCATTTGAAATTCCAGTGGCAAGATATCCTCATCTTTTATTTACTCCCAAAATACCCAAGATGGTAAAAAAAAAAAAAAAAAATCCTAAAATTCTTTTAATTCCATTTTGGAGAATTTCATGGACTGTATAGTCCATGGGGTCACAAAGAGCCCAACACAACTGAACAACTTTCACTTTTCATTTCAATTTGTAGCTACCTAAAACAGAATAAACAACAATTACAGGGACTAAATCCATTTGAATGGTAATAAAAATGAAAGTTTAGCAGACTAGAAATAATGTTATAGAAAAATACAATAAAATAAAGTATAAAATGCAATACAATATTGTAATTTTTAAAATTTAAGAAATAACCTGCAAAATTCTGAGCTTGTAATTTTTATTCAATTTTTTATTTTAATGTACTTTAAATTGTATAAACAATATGCAGTCAAAGATAATAAAACTTTTTAAAAATGTTGTATTAGTGAGAACTAAAATACTTAGCTATATTAAGAAAGGGCCTTAAAGAAAAAAGCTTTCAAAAGCTTTCATTCTTCTTTAGAGATCACCATTTATGTCTAAATAAAACTTATTTTTTACAGATAAAATTATGCCCCTGTAGTAGAGACAAGGTGGTGAAATGAGCCTTTACGCCAAATTGAAGTATTCTTAAATTACATTTTTCTTTTCACTGCACAAGTTAACTGCTGTTTTTCTTTTCCTTTATATTGCATGTTAAAAGCTCCATACTTCTTAGCATCACCCAAGAAATGTATAATTTATTTAAATAGACTCATTTTTTTAAATGGAAGAAAAGTCAAACAAAGCCTCTCAGAGTTAGCATAAATGTAAATGAAGACAAATTTTTGAACTGCATCAATTATTTTGCATTATCAACCAAAATAATAATGGCACCCAATAAGTGTTAATAAAATGATAATTTTAACTGCCAGTAAGTATCTCCATACAGCACTGTTTACACTGTCATCATCTGAATGACTTGAAGAGTAAACTTGAGAATTGCCAGAGAGGGTCTACGGCATCTTGAGTTGGGACGGTTCAGGGGAAAGGTTTTCCAAGATGGGAAAAGATGTGACCCCAGAAAGTTGATCAAGGGTTAATATCTTAAATAGTCAGATGAAGAGTTTAAGTGCTCCTTAATTCACTAGTTACTAGTCCATAATAATGGAACTTTGTGGTTTGTGAGAACACTTGCTGTTCCTTAAATGTAACACTAAATCCATTTCATTCAGAGAACTGCATCCACTACCCGAGGCCCTCTCCTCTCAGTATATGGTCTACAGTGGATATAGCTGAGATCACTAATACACACATCTTAAAGGAGACACATCTCCAGGTATCCTGCATACAGCCAACCCCTAAAAAACTTCAGTGGGAAAAGGGCATTTTCAGCCTGTCCCAGCAGAGCACTGATGGGGCAAATTCTACCTCCATGTCTAGATACAAATCTAGTTGTACACTTATTATGGTACAGTATTCATTTATCCCTGGGAAATATTAGAACAAAGCTTCAAATTTAGATATATCTTTCCATCTATTATCACATTAGGTAGTTTAATATTCACATATTTTCTAGGTTAAGAATGTTCTTTATGCATTTTTAAAAATACTTTATCTGGACAGAATAGAATGCTTTTTTTTAATGAAGCAAATAATTATTTACCAGTGGTACCCACTGAGACATCTTCTGCAGAAATGTCAACTCTAAAGAATTTGAAATATTTGCCGGCTTTATGAGTAATAAATTTTACTAAATGCATGTGCCAGCATCCTTTTCTAAAGGAGGTGGCATAGATAATCTTTGGTAGCTGTTTTTTTTTTTAAAGGTCCTCAGGGCCAAGTTCTCATAAAGGCTGACAAAATGATACACCAGGTTTATTCAGCTTCAAAGGCAGAGAACCTCAGCCTTTTCTCAGGAGAGCAATACCTTTAATGACTCCAGAGACAAGGTTGCTATTTGGAAATCAACAAACACAGCCTGAATTGACAGTGGCCTCTTCGTGTTTTACCTTTTAATGTGAACTAATACTTTCTCCAATTTCTCATTTTTTCCTACCTACAAATAAACCAATATAAATAGTGAGCTATAATATTCATCCCATTCACTTCTCTATTTGATATGGCAGCAATGATATACCAGGTCCCTAGACTAATCCTTTATTTGGGGATAGAGCTTTTTTCCCAGAATAAATAAAACCAGAAATTTCATCTTAATAAGGCAAGTATACCCCCTGCTGCAACTTCAGCTACTAGCAAACAATCATTTTGTGCATCAATTCAGGTTTTTTTTGAAAGGAAAATAATGCATAGTTTCTATCTCTTTGTATATAGCGGAGATCACTAATATTCCGCTTCTTAAGGAAATGCATCTATAAATGAACAAAGATACACACACACATGCTGCATACTGTAATACTCTGTTCAAATATTTAGAAAAGGGAAACTTAGGAACACTCAGGAAAGAATTTCAAACCAGAAAGCCAATAATCTAATAGGTTTCTGAAATAATGTTTAAACAATACAACTTTAGCACTGCAGAGGCATGCTAGCACAGAAATCTAAATTACTTTTATTCTTTCATGCTCATATTTCTTCTCAGGTAGTCATAAGTCTAGGCAGATGAAAAGTAGCAATTTCAACTGAAAAATATGGCCACTACCGTAGCATGTAACTGAGGCAGAATAAAAAAATAATCTTGATTTTTTCTTCCCTAAGGGATAATGTTGCCTACTCCTTTAAAACAAATTATTATCTATTCATGCTATAGTTTTATGTATAGTTTTAAGATACTAAAATGGAAAATGGGTGATGAATTTAGGAAAAGTAGTTTTTTCCCATATTTGAAGATAAAATGATTGCCACCCTAGAGTTAATTCTGAATTCCTTGGAATCATAAAGTCCGAAAGCATAGTTTCTAATGACTGGGGCCACAGACCACTTGTATCAGAATCTCCAGGAGTGATTGTCAGTAATTCAGCTCTCTGGACTCCATCTCAGATGCAATCATCAGAATTTCAGGGAATCTGCCTTTTAATACAGTTCCTAGATATTCTGTTGCTTGAGACCACTTATATTATTGGTACCTTTACACTTAAGTATAAACATGATATGGAGAAGGAAATGGCAACCCACTCCAGTATTATTGCCTGGAGAATCCCATGGACAGAAAAACCTGGCAGGCTGCAGTCCAAAGGGTCGCACAGAGTCAGACACGGCTGGAGCAACTTAGCGTGCACAGGGAGAGCTTTGGGCTTCTCCTCAGGGGCTTAGCGGTAAAGAATCCACCTATAATACAGGAGATACAGGAGACATGGGTTCAGTCTCTGGGCTGAGAAGGTCCTCTGGAGAAGGGCACAGCATTCCACTCCAGTATCCTTGCCTGGAGAATCCCCATGGACAGAGGAGCCTGGCAGGCTACAGTCCGTAGGATCACAAAGAGTCGGACCTGACAGAAGCAACTTACTAGCATCAACATAGTAAGCTTGTATAAGAGCTGTAAATTAGCACAAGTATTTGATATTGCAAAGCTATAAGATGCAATAGTAGTGGAAGTCCGGGGTAGTGGGAGAATTCAACCAGTCTATTCAAGGAGAAAGACTTCTACTTACAGAATAACATCAGTAATGACTGAGTTATTAAAAGTATGTTTGCAGTGCTTTCTAAGTGTCAGAAACCAAAACAGGAACTTCAGATCCATTGATTACTTTAGCCTGGTTTCTATCTTTTGGTGAGAGGGCAACTTGTAACCTGGGACAATAAATATTAATTGTTACGTATTTGGTATGTCAAGTTTTTTCAAACTTTCAACTATAGTATATTATAGCAAATCCCTTTTAAATCTTGAGACCTTTCTCTGAGAAGAGACTAATCATTTCTGCTCCAGATTAGATTTGTTGTCATCTGACGTGCCAAGCAACTTTGTCCTTCCCTACTTTTTTGAGTTGAGGCTGCTGTTCCTGAAGTCTGTGATGTCCTCTCTTTTGGTTTACTCTCTTATTTTCCTGATATATATCCTTGAATAGCTTACTAATAAGTTTTACATGGGAAGTAAAATTTCTGAGTTCTGGCATGTCTGAAATTACTTTATTCTTTCTTCACTATTGATGATAATATAATTGTGATACAATTCTAGGTTTGAAATAACTTTTTTTTTTTTAATTTCAAAGATTAATTGTAGTCTTCTAGCATTCAGTATTGGAGAAGGCAATGGCACCCCACTCCAGTACTCTTGCCTGGAAAATCCCATGGATGGAGGAGCCTGGTAGGCTGCAGTCCATGGGGTCGCTGAGAGTAGGACACGACTGAATGACTTCACTATCATGCATTGGAGAAGGAAATGGCAACCTACTCCAGTGTTCTTGCCTGGAGAATCCCAGGGACGGGGGAGCCTGGTGGGCTGCCGTCTATGGGGTCGCACAGAGTCGGACACGACTGAAGTGACTTAGCAGCAGCAGCAGCAGCAGCATTCAATATTATTGATTAAGTGTCTAATGTTGGTTGGATTCCTTTTTCTTTATGGTTGACTCTGTTCTATCACAGAACCAGAGCAATACACTAGGAGAAAACTCACAACTCTTGACTTGTTTTCTGTGAAGTCTGAAGTTTTAAAATCAGTGACTTAATCTCAACTGGAAAGCAACTGAGCAGTGACAGACAACTGTAGTGATTGCAATTTGGTCACTCTAATTTGGCTGGGGCAAAAATAATGTTTGTCCATCTTGTTGTCATTGGTTTTCCCCATGAGCAAAGGAAATACCACAGAAAACAACTTGGCTAGAGATGACTTGATGTCACTTTCAACACTGTCAGAGACTATCTCTGGTGAAAGGGCACAGCAACAAAAAAGAGATAGGGTCTTCTGCCAGGGAGAGAGTCGAGGAGAAGTCTTAACAGGGCGGAGTGAGCATTTTACATCAGAGGATCGTGAGGGAGAGACTCTCAGCTCTGGAAGGGTGGAGCTGGAAAATAGGTACATCTGAAGACATGTAAATACCTCATGAGAGAGAGAAAGAGAGACAACACTTAGACAGTGGCCAGAAAGTTAGCCTAGCAGCCCAGAATCATAAGCAGCATAAGCTCAATAAGCAAACATTGTATTTTCCTTCATCACTCATCACTCTTTCCCATTTTAATCTTGGAAGAGCCAAAGTCAGAGTAGTGATTCTGAGTGAGCTAAGGAAATATGAAACATGCTTCCTGACTTTGTTGCAAGTTTCCAAGCCTGGATTAGACCTCAGCTGGGAGTGGGAATGGGAGAGGGATGGGAATACAATCCTTGAAATGAATATGAAATAGAAATTTGGGCTGGGGTTAATATAAGGAGACTTTTCTATTATTCAAAAATGACAGAAAAAATTTATTACATATTGACACATCTGGAACATTTCCAGGGAAGAAAGGGAGATTCAACGTTGCCCACTTGAAAGTGGAGGCTAAAATAAATTTTTAGAACTGTTTTGCTTTCTTGTATCTAGACCAATTCCAACCCATTCAATAAACCAGTTATAATTCCCTTTTTATTTTTTATTGTTATTTTAATGAAGTTTTGGTAGAAAAAGTCACTAAAAAACATGTGAGCTCAGTTCAACATTTAAATCACAGGTTCTAGAAATTATTTTTTGAATGTAATTCTGTTTTTCTTACCCTTTTTTAAAATGTGTTTTGTAAATCTGGAAAAGTTCTGTAAATCTGGAAAAGTTAGAACTAACACACTTTGAATTTATGATGAGCACATAACACCCAATAGCTAGTTTAGCTGATTTTTTTTTCTATAAATACATTTTAAAATCAAGGCTAATACATTATTTTGGTTTCAGGAAGATACAATTTATATAAATGTGTAATCAGTGTCATAAGTAACTTGGTCTCAGATTAAGTAATAAAAGTCCAGACAGACCAGTAAATACCATGAATATGACAAAAAGATGTACAAAAAGAAAATTAGATTTGACCTGAAATGGAGCTAGGGTTGGGGCAGAGGGTCCTTTTAAAGTATCATAGGGTAAGAAGAAAAGCCTCTGTATTTTAGCTACGGCCTCTCTACACAGAACTGCTATATTTGCCACCAAGCCCTGTTAGACAGCTGAGCAGAGATGCTTTTGCTGCGGTGGGCACAAAGAAAGTAGAAGAGGAACAGCTGGGGAAAGCAGATAGAGGAGTAAAAGGGACAGCAACAAAAGCTAAAAGGTAGAGCAGAAAAGACGAAAGGAAGGATGGAAGAGTACGACACTGAAAAGAAAGACCAAGCCCTGGCTATTTTTAAAGGATAAATTGCACTTTATTCTTTGCGGTAAAATTTCACTCACTTCTTGAGTAAATGGCTATGTGGTATCACCCAACCTGTCTCCTTTGAAATGCCATCTGTTTCTTGAGAATCCTGAGACATTCTCATTTTTCAGTTTCCTATTGGCATGAAAGTTTAGGAAGTGGATACAAGATGTCTTTTTAATTGAGAGGCAGAAATCTAAGGGTCAGTTCCCTGGAGTGTAACTGCAGAATTTGTGGTTAACAGTACTTGATAAGCTTCCTCCTAAGAGCTTCAAGAGCAGTGTTATGTTGTTATCATTTCCAGTAAATCAGGTCTCCAGGATAAAACTCACAGGAGTTGTATGGCTTGTCTTTGGGGAAAATACCTTGATCTTTTTGTATATTGCATTAAACTTCTGTGATATTTGGCCATATCAACCTTAAAAATAACAGAGTAAAGGACAAGGGCAGTCCCTTGGAGGGCATTCAGCAACCAGCTTATACATGGATATGTCTATGAATTCCTGTTGGAGAGCACCTAATGGCTGTAAGAACTATGAGTCAAGACTTTAGCCACAGCAACTGAAGTTTCTTGGATAGTTTTGCCAGTTTTAGTTTTAACATGTCATTCATTCTGAGTTCTGGTTATGGTAGAGGCAGTAAAACTTAAAGCGTGACATGTAAAGAGTTAAGAATCCCTTAATTGTCGTTCTGGTGAAATGAGTAGACAAACCTATCTCTCTCCTTAGACAAATATAGGGATATTACCCAAACCTAAGATTTATTTACTACTATTCAAGCAGTTAGTTTTTAACAAGGAAGGTCTTCTAGCCAGCAGACAGTAGTAATAAAATGTTCATAGCTTCATTAAGTGGAATAACTGGATAATATCTGTTGTGCTATTGAGGTGGAATCCCCAAAGTTCATATACAAGTAGAAGAAATGTTAATGGTGATTGGGGAATTTATTTTAAGTTACAGAAGGCAGTCCAGTGAGTTTAGTAAAGGCTCTGGCATGCCAGCTTTCAACAGTTCAAATACAGGAACAACCATTTCAGATAAGGTTTCTCACTTATCCCAAGAGATCAAGAAATCCTCCACATTGGTAATTGACTGGGAAAGTCACCAATAACTTTTATTTTTTAGAGAAAGAGGCTTTCCATGATGTGTGATGTCATTACTTAGATAATGGACTTGAGACTAATAAAATTAATATTTAGTCGATATTTAGATGCTTTGTGTACCTTTTATAATAACACTGTCAGCAAAGAGAATAAATTCTTCACGACTTTCAATCTTTCATTCATAACAGAAAACTATCAACATTTCATAAACAGCCGTGAGATATTCCTTCTCCTATTTGGAACCAGTCTGTTGTTCCATGTCCAGTTTTAATGGTTGCTTCCTGACCTGCATACAGATTTCTCAAGAGGCAGGTCAGGTGGTCTGGCCGAAGAATTGATGCTTTTGAACCGTGGTTTGGAGAAGACTCTTGAGAGTCCCTTAGACTGCAAGGAGATCTAACCAGTCCATCCTAGAGGAAATCAGTCCTCAATGTTCATTGGAGGGACTGATGTTGAGGCTGAAACTCCAATACTTTGGCCACCTGATGCGGAGAGCTGACTCATTTGAAAAGACCCTGATGCTGGGAAAGATTGAAGGCAGGAGGAGAAGGGGCCCACAGAGGATGAGATGGTTGGATGGCATCACCGACTCAATGGACATGAGTTTGAGTAAACTCCAGGAGTTGGCGATGGACAGGGTGGCCTGGTGTGCTGCAGTCCATGGGGTCGCAAAGAGACGGACATGACTAAGTGACTGAACTGAACTTATCAACATTTCATATAAAGGTGACTGTGTATAAAATATATATTTTTAGGAATGTATAATGAGGGAATCGGATATCTCTCAGATTTGGTTTATTTAATTACAGGAAGTAAGAAATTGCTTTTGTAAACCTTTGAAAAATGATTGTCTGTGTATTACTGATTTTCAAGTGATGCAAATGGTTACAGTGATCTGAATACAGTCCAGTTCAGTCGCTCAGTCGTGTCCGACTATTTGAGACCCCATGAATCACAGCATGCCAGGCCTCCCTGGCCATCACCAACTCCCGGAGTTCACTCAAACTCAAGTCCATCAAGTCAGTGATGTCATCCAGCCATCTCATCCTCTGTCATCCCCTTCTCCTCCTGTCCCCAATCTCTCCCAGCATCAGTCTTTTCCAATGAGTCAACTCTTCGCATCAGATGGCCAAAGTATTGGAGTTTCAGCTTCAGCATCATTCCTTCCAATGAATACTCAGGACTGATCTCCTTTAGGATGGACTGGTTTGATCTCCTTGCAGTCCAAGGGACTCTCAAGAGTCTTCTCCAACACCACAGTTCAAAAGAATCAATTTTTTGGCTCTTAGCTTTCTTCACAGTCCAACTCTCACATCCTTACATGACCACTTCAAAAACCATAGCCTTGACTAGACAGACCTTTGTTGGCAAAGTAATATCTCTGCTTTTGAATATGTTATCTAGGTTGGTCATAACTTTCCTTCCAAGGAGTAGGCATCTTGGAGCCCCCCAGAATAAAGTCTGACACTATTTCCACTGTTTCCCCATATATTTCCCATGAAGTAATGGGACCAGATGCCATGATCTTAGTTTTCTGAATGCTGAGCCTTAAACCAACTTTTTCACTCTCCTCTTTCACTTTCATCAGGAGGGTTTTTAGATCTGAAAGGTATGTGAGATACTACCAATGAAACATTTTTAAAATAGCTTTATTGAGATATCATTGATATAACAAAAAACTGACATTTTTTTACTATTCAGAGAAATTATTTTTTTAAGTGGTTAACTTTTAATAAGCCTATTGTCCTGGTATCAACAAGAAATGAACACTGTGGTTTTAGAAATCTTTTTGGCTTAAAGAAGTCTTTTGCTTTTTTGTTAAGGGCAGTTGTTGGCAGATCAGAGCAGCTACTTACTCTGAAGGGTTTTAATCTGTCAGGTTTTTTTTCCTTTTTAAGATATTACCTATCACTCCAACACAGAATGGTTGTTCTTCCAGTGTTGTTGTTATAATATCAGCTGCTGCTGCTGCTGCTAAGTCACTTCAGTCGTGTCCGACTCTGTGAGACCCCAGAGACAGCAGCCCACCAGGCTCTGCCATCTCTGGGATTCTCCAGGCAAGAACACTGGAGTTGCCATTTCCTTCTCCAATGCATGAAAGTGAAAAGTAAAAGTGAAGTCACTGAGTCGTGTCCAACTCTCAGCGACCCCATGGACTGCAGCCCACCAGGCTCCTCTGTCCATGGGATCAAGCAGGTATCTTTATATAGACTAGACATAGAGGTATGCTTGTTGTTAGGTTTTCTAATTTTTTTTACTCTAAAGGGTTATTAATTTGGTCTGCAAATTTTCCTTTTCCTAAGTCAAAATATCTTCAAAATATTCCATAAATTGTTGGAATTCAGAGATAGCCTGCCAGCCTGTTTTCTGACTAAATCTGCCACTTCAGATTTAAGACCATCAAAAAAGAAAGTGTATAAGGCAGTTGTGAGGCCTTATCCTGTATTTATATCAATCTGTAGTCAAATTTTGACCTTTACACCTTATAGCAGTTTGATCATCAATTTGTTTTGCTTTTAAACGAAGGTTTTTTTTTTTTTTCTGTGTCTCACAAGGAGATGCACCAATAGATTGATATCAGAGGGTCGCACAGTCCTAAATTCTTCAGTGGACTTTTGTCTTTCCTTAGAAGGGTGTGTGTGTGGGTGTGTGGGTGTGGATGTGGGTATGTGTGTATGGATGTCTGTGTGTGTGTGGCTCAGTCATGTCCAGCTCTTTGCAAACCCATGGACTGTAGCCTGCCAGGCTCCTCTTACAAGCAAGCCCATATTTAGACTATGCAGATCTGATCCTGACCAAGAGTTGAAGCTATATAGGAAGGGAGATGGTCATCATCTTCACCTATGTTGATGGACAATCACTGCCTACATACTAGGAGCTGAAAAAATGACTTGCTCACCTGTCCTGTCACTGAGACTCCTAGAAGGGAGATGCCAGAGGATCCCCAGCAGCGTCCTGATGAAAGTGGTCCAGGTGGAGCAGCAGAGGACCTGAACCTGATCCAAATCCAAACCCCAGCACCAAAGACAGTGGGAGAAAATTAACCAGAGCGGCTGTTAGCATAAGCCCGTAGTTCTCAATTCGGGGCAGGGATGAGTCAATGAGCAATGACACGGGCTACACTTGCCAATGTCTGAAGACATTTTTGGTGACCCACCTTGGAAGGTTGGGAAGTGGCTGTGCCGCTGGCTTCTGGGAGGTAGAAGCCAGAGATGTCACTCAGCATCTTATAATGCATCCTATACAGACTCCCACAACTAAGAATTCAATAGTGCAGAAACTGAAAAATGCTGATATCAGCTTTTGTGCTAAAAATGCAAGCCATCAAAAGGTTCTGAAAGGAGAGATACCTGTTTTGGAGAAAAAGACCAAAATTTTTAGAGCTTTAGCAGAAACTGTCAAAGTTAAAGTTAACTTGAAAACTCACTGGTCAAAAATGGTTCCATGAATAGGGAAGAATTATTCTTATAGATTATGGGTGTTGGTCGTATGATTCATATTTTTACAAAAAGAGATGGAGAAGAGTTTAGGAGCTAAGGTCATGAGCAAGAGAGGACTGAGAACAGCCATAAGGGTCAAGGACAAGTGGGGGCCAGAGTAAAAGGCTGTCTCACAAAACCAAAATGAAACTTGCCCGGGAGATCCATGGGAGTAGAAACATGTCATCAAATGCAGGATTCTGCCTAGTGGTGGAATTTTGTCCCTTTAGAATAAATAAGAATGTGAAGCATGGTAACGATAAATTAGTTTACTGTTCAAAGAACTATTGGGCTTTTCTCATAGCTCAGTTGGTAAAGAATCTGCTGGCGATGCAGGAGACCCTGGTCTGATTCCTGGGTTGGGAAAATCTGCTGGAGAAGGGATAGGCTACCCACTCCAGTATTCTTGGGCTTCCCTTGTGGCTCAGCTGGTAAAGAATCCTGCAATGCTGGAAACTGGGTTCGATCCCTCAACTGGGAAGATCCTCCGGAGATGGGAAAGGCAACCCACTCCAGTATTCTGGCCTGGAGAATTCCATAGGGCTGAATAACTATGTAATACAGGATACAACCTGTAATACTAGTCTGGTCAAGGCAATAGTATTTAGATAGAAAATATTAAGCCCATNGCAATGCTGGAAACTGGGTTCGATCCCTCAACTGGGAAGATCCTCCGGAGATGGGAAAGGCAACCCACTCCAGTATTCTGGCCTGGAGAATTCCATAGGGCTGAATAACTATGTAATACAGGATACAACCTGTAATACTAGTCTGGTCAAGGCAATAGTATTTAGATAGAAAATATTAAGCCCATTCTGTTTCTCCTATAGAGCCATATCAAAGATAGTTACAGCTTCTTACCAGACTGATTCTTTTTTTTAATTTATTTTTATTTTTTTACTTTATTTTACTTTACAATATGGTATTGGTTTTGCCATACATCAACATGAATCTGCCACAGGTGTACATGTGTTCCCAATCCTGAACCCTCCNGTGATGGACAGGGAGGCCTGGTGTGCTGCGATTCATGGGGTCGCAAAGAGTCGGATACGACTGAGTGACAGAACTGAACTGGATAGACCTAGAGATTATCACAGTAAGTGAAGTAAGCCAGACAGAATGCCAAATATCATATCACTTATATGTGGAATCTTAAAAAAAAAACAAAAACATACAAATGAATTTGCTTTCAAAACAGAAAGAAAATCACAGACATAGAAAACAAACTTAGGGCTACCAAAGCGGAAAGGGAGGAAGGAATAAATTAGGTTGCAATTAACATAAATACATTACTATATATAAAATAGATGGCTTTCCTGGTGGCTCAGACAGTAAAGAATCTGCCTGCAATGTGGGAGACCTGGGTTCGATCTCTGGTTGGGAAGATCCCCTGCAGAAGGAAATGGCAACCTACTCCAGTATTCTTGCCTGGGAAATCCTATGGACAGAGGAACCTGACAGGCTATAGTCCATGGGATTGCAAAGAGTCAGATACAACTGAGAAACTAACATTTTCACTTTCATATAAAATAAATAACCAACAAGGACTATAGCAGAGGAAACTATACCCAGAGATCCCTCTACACATTAACATCAGATGGTCAGTATCGAAATCAGACTGACTATATTCTTTGTAGTCAAAGATGGAGAAGCTCTATAAAGTCAGCAAAAACAAGGCCTGGAGCTGTTTGTGGCTCCTATCATCAGCCCCTTATTGCAAAATTCAGGCTTAAATTGAAGAGAGTAGGGAAAAACCACTAGGCCATTTAGGTAAAGCATCTGCCTGCAATGCAGGAGACCTGGGTTCGATCCCTGGGTTGGGAAGATTCCCTGGAGAAGGAAATGGCAACCCACTCCAGTATTCTTGCCTGGAGAATCCCATGGATGGAGGAGCCTGGTGGCCTACAGTCCATGGGGTCTCAAAGAGTAGGACACAACTGACTTCACTTTCACTTTCAATCAAATCCCTTATGATTATACAGTGGAAGTGACAAATAGGTTCAAGAGATTAGATCTGATAGACAGAGTGCCTGAAAACTATTGATGGAGATTCATAATATTGTATAGGAGGCCGTGATCAAAACCATTCACAAGAAAAAGAAATGCAAGAAGGCAAAGTGGTTGTCTGAGGAAGCCTAATAGCTGAGAAAAGAAGAGAAGCAAAAAGCAAAGGGGAAAGGGAAAGATATACCCAAGTGAATTCAGAGTTCCAGAGAATAGCAAGGAGAGATAAGAAGACCTGCTTAAATTAACAATGCAAAGAAATAGAGGAAAACAACAGAATGGGAAAGACTACAGATCTCGTTAAGAAAATCAGAGATACTAAGGGAACATTTCATGCAAAGATAGGCGCAATAAAAAACAGAAATTGTAAGGACCTAACAGAAGCCAAAGAGATTAAGAAGAGGTGGCAAGAATACACAGATGAACCGTACAAAAAAGCTCTTAAGGACCCAGATAATAACGATGGTGTGGTCACTCACCTAGAGCCAGACATCCTGGGGTGTGAAGTCAAGTAGGTCTTAGGAAGCATCACTATGAACAAAGCTAGTGGAGGTGATGGAATTCCAGCTGAACTATTTCAAATGCTAAAAGATGATGCTGTGAAAGCGCTGCATTCAATATGCCAGCAAATTTGGAAAACTCAGCAGTGGCCACAGGACTGGAAAGGTCAGTTTTCATTCCAATCCCAAAGAAAGGCAATGCCAAAGAATGTTCAGATTACCATACAATTGCTAGCAAGATTATGCTCAAAATCCTTCAAGCTATACTACAGCAGTATGTGAACAGAGAACTATCAGATGTACAAGCTGGATTTAGAAAAGGCAAAGGAACCAGAGATCAAATTGCTAACATACACTGGATCACAAAAAAAGCAAAGGAATTTCAAAAAACATCTACTTCTGCTTCCTTGACTACACNCTAGCAAGATTATGCTCAAAATCCTTCAAGCTATACTACAGCAGTATGTGAACAGAGAACTATCAGATGTACAAGCTGGATTTAGAAAAGGCAAAGGAACCAGAGATCAAATTGCTAACATACACTGGATCACAAAAAAAGCAAAGGAATTTCAAAAAACATCTACTTCTGCTTCCTTGACTACACCAAATCCTTTGACTTGTGTGGATCACAACAAGCTGTGAAATATTCTTAATGAGATGGGAATATCAGACCACCTTACATTCCTCCTCAGAAACCTGTATGCAGGACAAGAAGCAAATACCAGACCACATTACTTGCATCCTGAGAAACCTATATCTCAGGACAAGAAGCAACAATTAGAACTGGACATAGAACAGTGGACTGGCTCAAAATTGGGGAAGGAGTACGTCAAGGCTGTATACTGTCACCCTGCTTGTTTAACTTATATGCACGGTACATCATTAGACATGCCAGGCTGCATGACTTACAGGCTGGAATCAAGATTAATGGGAGAAATAACCTCAGATATGCAGACGATACCACTTTAAGGGCAGAGTGTGGAGGAACTAAAGAGCTTCTTGATGAAGGTAAAAAGTAGAAGAGTGAAAAACCTGGCTTAAAACTCACTATTCAAAAAACGAAGATCATGGCATCTGGTCCCATTACTTCATGGCAAATAGATGGGAGAATGCACGGTGTCAGATTTCATTTTCTTGGGCTCCAAAATCAATGTGGATGTTGATGACAGCCACGAAGTTAAAAGATGCTTGTTCCTTGGAAGAATGGCTATGGCAAACCTAGACAACACATTAAAAAGCAGAGATATCATTTTCCCAACAAAGGTCCATCTAGTCAAAGCTATGGTTTTTACAATAGTCATGTATGGATTGAGAGTTGGACCATAAAGAATGCTGAGCGCTGAAGAATTGATGCGTTTGAACTGTGGTGATGGAGAAGACTCTTGAGAGTTCCTTGGGCAGCAAGGAGATCAAACCAGTGAACCCAAGAGGAAGTCAATCCTACATGTTCATTGGAAGGCCTGATACTGAAGCTTCAGTAGTTTGGTTACCTGATGCAAAGAGCTCACTCATTGGAAAAGACCTTGATGATGGAAAAGATTGGGGGCAAGAGGATAAGCGGATAACAGAGGATGAGATGGCTGGATGGCATCAATGACTCAATGGATATGAGTTTGAGCAAACTAAGGGAGATAAGTGAAGGGCAGGGAAGCCTGAAGTGCTGCAGTTCATGGGGTCACAAAAAGACAGGACTTAGAGACTAAACAACAACAATAAAATATGGCAAAAGAACTGAAGAATATATATACATATATATATGTATATGAATCACTTATATAAAGAATATATATGCATCATTTATATAAAGAATATGTTTATATATGAGTCACTTATATAAAGAATATGTACATATATATGAATCACTTATATAAAGAATACATATATGAATCATTTATATAAAGAATATGTATATATATGAGTCACTTATATAAATATGTATATATACATGAATCATTTATATAAAGAATATGTATATATATATATGAGTCACTTATATAAAGAATATATATATATGAATCATTTATATAAAGAATATGTATATATATATATGAATCACTTATATAAAGTATATGTATATATATATATGAATCATTTATATAAAGAATATATATATGAGTCACTTATATAAAGAATATGTATATATATATGAATCACTTATATAAAGAATATATATATGAATCATTTATATAAAGAATATGTATATATATATNATAAAGAATATATATGCATCATTTATATAAAGAATATGTTTATATATGAGTCACTTATATAAAGAATATGTACATATATATGAATCACTTATATAAAGAATACATATATGAATCATTTATATAAAGAATATGTATATATATGAGTCACTTATATAAATATGTATATATACATGAATCATTTATATAAAGAATATGTATATATATATATGAATCACTTATATAAAGAACATATATATATGAATCATTTATATAAAGAATATGTATATATATATATGAGTCACTTATATAAAGAATATGTACATATATATATGAATCACTTATATAAAGAATATGTGAGTATATATATATATATGAATCACTGTGCTGTATACCTGAAACTAACACAGCATTGCAAATCAACTATACTTCAGTTTAAAAACTTGTAGGTAGTTTGGTATTTTTCTATGTTCGTGAAATAAAAAAAAAATTCAACAGCTTAATATATTTTATTTTTAAAAGCTACAAGTTGAAAGATAAAACACTAATTTTTATTTTAAGAATATTATGGCCTTTCTGTGTGGTCCACAGATGAACAAAATTGGCACCATTTAAGAAGTTAGAAATGCCAGAATCTCAGGCCCTGAAGCAAAGAACTACATTTTAACAGGATCCCATGTGGCTTATATATATATGGCTTATATATATATATGCTTATATATATATGTGTTTGAGAAGCACAGTTCTAGATGACGTAGATAATTTGAAGAATTACACAAAATGATATAATACAGCTATGTTAAAATTTACATCTCACACAACAATGAACATAGTACAGGAGTGTAGTTTTGATGGAACATGAACATTTGAGGAATTTTAAAACCTACAGTTGTTTTCTAAAATGTATGATTCCTTTTGAAATACTGCAGCAATAATCATTTAAAAGACAAGATTTCTAAACACTTTCAGTTTTCAGTATCTATTTGACTACTTGAATATCATTTCTCATTGGAGAATGTTACATCTCAAATTACAAAGTACAAATTATTAAGAACCTAAAGCCACTAATGTCTAAGACAATGCTTCTGTGTAGTTACATTTTCTACAAAATGAAGATACTGGGACAAATAAGCACCAAAACTGCCACAAAGAATATTGCTACCATGAAAGCAAGAGAAATGACTATTTTACAACAAGTTATATCTTAATGACATAGTTCTTAATTTTTCATTTTCTTTTACCTTAGATTTCATTATTTGATTTGTGCAATTTATATGAAATATGTTTGTTGTCAACATTGCAAGTTACATAATATACTCCTCTAAATATTTTTTACTGAGGAAAGAATTTTTTTTTTCACATTCACATGGAGATTCCATAAGTGTTAGCAGTGGACAGAGAGACCCGGTTGATCATGGTTGGGAAAAGGAAACTCCTTGACATGGCCAGGGGCAGAGCGGAGGAACTAAGCCTGTGATCTCTCTCTGGCTGAGATGGTTGCAGCCCCAACCTCTTTCAATAGCATTAGTGTAGTTCATTAATTCACCCTATGATTACTGTTTTCTTGCCCTGGGATTGTTAATGTAAGTTTCTAAGACAGTCACTTTTTTATCTTTTTGTTGTTTTTCTCTCTCTGATTGTTCTCACTTATAAAAACCATTTTTTTCTGAAATCAATTGCATAAAGCAACATTCATTCTAACTAATTTCTAAGACCACTTTAATCTCTTTAATACTTTGTGTGTGTTTTGCTTTTTACTTTTATTTTAGGAACTTGGTTCCTAAAGGTACTAGGTCATTTTTATTTCAGTTGCTTTTGAAAATCGTGCTGGGCATTTTAATGTCAGCCTATACATTTTTTTTTTAAGTATGCCTATAGCCTTTCTTAGGCTCACTAGGAAAAATGAATAAAATGAAAGGGCTTAAAAAAATCTTAATAAGCAGAGTGCAGATTTATCATATGGGGAACCTGCTTTGCAGGAATGCAGCGATATATGACCATTGGTCAGTCTCACTCACATGAGGCAAACTCCATTACTTGCTGTGAGCAAGAAAAAGGTTACCTGACCCAACTGGAGAGTATTAGCTTTTGTGTTCAGCTATGAAAAAATTGGTTTGCCACTTAGGTCAGCATCATGATGTAAATCTTAATGAAAGTTTCTGAGATGTGAGAGTAAATCAAGCTGTTTGGCCACCTTGATGCTCTCTTAATCTGCCTTTTTTTTTTTTTCTTTTTTTTGCTTTATTTCTTTCTGTTGGCGCAGAGATCTCAATGCAGACCCATCTGCAGAGTAATCGTCACTCCACCCAGCCATCTTGGCCCTTTTGGCACCCAAGGCTGAGGATACTGGAGATTCACGTATTACTTCTCTTTCTTTGTAGACTAAAAGGGAAAAAAAAATCCTTCATTTCTTTTGTCTCACTTGAGATTTTTTAAAAGCTTCCTTTTATTTGGGATCCTATGTCTCTTGCACAATGAAAAACTGAATGAGACTGCTATTATAAAAGAAAAGTTATCTGGATTATCTTAATGGGTGAGTAGGGAGCACAAAGATCCTAAACAAACTAGATTGTTTTCCTGATTCCTACAATCTTTATAGGAATAGCTATTGAATTAGACTCTGCTTTTTATCATAATTACTTAAAACACAGTAAGGCACTTAAGCAAGCATACTGTATGGAAAGAATACAATATGCTTATTTGGAATGATTTATTCATTCATTCAATCAGCCATATCAACCACTACTTACTGAATGTCTATTTAATTAGTATAAACATGTCAAGTCCTTTTCTTGGTACTGAGGACACTGATGAATAAGACATACAAGGACTTACTCTCATGTAAATCATGTGACAGGAGTGGAAGAAAGAAAATAAATAAGATAATTTTTGTGGTAAACAGCGCTAAGCAATGAAAACAATGAAACAGGGTCCTATGAAGGGATAGGGCAGGGATCAAAACTTTCATTGGATGGCCAGAGAAAGCCTCATTGAGGATACGATGATTTTGGGTGAAGCATGAATGACATAAAAATAACCAGCCTTAGGAGAGTCTTCAAGTAGAGAATTTCAGTCAGAGGGTGTAAGAAGTACAAAGACTTTAAGGTAAGAATAAACTTGGAGGAAGATCAATAGATTTGGAGTCCAGTAGATAAGAGGGAAATCTCTGGATTATTTAGGGCCTTGCAGGCCCCGTGAGAAGAAATTTGATTTTTTCCAAGAGCAATGGGATGCCAAAGCACAGGTTTAAGCAGGGTTGTGACATGGTCTACTTCATATTTTAAGACCACTTTGGATATATCTAGGAGTAAAAGAGCATGAAACTGCAAATCAGGAAGTCACTGGGGTTACCCAGATGAGAGATGATAATGGCTCTAAAAGGTATGTCCCTGGTGGCTCAGACGTCTGCCTACAATGCGGGAGACCTGGGTTCGATCCCTGGGTCGGGAAGATCCTCTGGAGAAGGAAATGGCACCCACTCCAGTACTCTTGCCTGGAAAATGCCATGGAAGGAGGAGCCTGGTAGGCTACAGTCTATGGGGTTGCAAAGAGTCGGACACTATCTAATAGTGTAAGATGAAGGAGGTGGACTCTTTGTGGATACATTATCTTTTAATTTATTTTTTATTGAAGGATAATGGCTTTACAGAATTTTGTTGTTTTCTGTCAAACCTCAACATGAATCAGCCATAGGTATACATGTATCCCCTCCCTTTTGAACCTCCCTCCTATCTCCCTCCCCATCCCACCCTTCTAGGTTGATAGAGAGCCCCTGTTTGAACTTCCTGAGCCACACACCAAATTCCCATTGGCTGTCTATGAGCCAACAGAACATGCTGACAGACTGGATGTGAGGGATGAAGAAAAAGAAAAAATTGTTGACTTGAGCCATTGCATGGATCTGACCTCATGCATTGATCTAGGAGAGACTGCAAGGGAAGAGTTTTCTGGAGAAAATTCTAAGATTTGATTAAGTGTGAGAGGTCAATTATATATCAAGTAAAGAAATCAAGCAGGCAAAGGGATATACAAGTTAGGAGATTAAGGGCAGTTAAGGCCAGAGATAAATAATTTGTAATCATCTGTATACTGATTATGTCTTTTAATTGTGAAGTTTACTGGCATCCAATAAACTGAAAAATACACTGATTATTAAGAGCATAGAAGCACATTAAGGGAAGACAGAAATGCAAAAAGGCAAGTGAATGAAGTCAAGTANCTCCTATCTCCCTCCCCATCCCACCCTTCTAGGTTGATAGAGAGCCCCTGTTTGAACTTCCTGAGCCACACACCAAATTCCCATTGGCTGTCTATGAGCCAACAGAACATGCTGACAGACTGGATGTGAGGGATGAAGAAAAAGAAAAAATTGTTGACTTGAGCCATTGCATGGATCTGACCTCATGCATTGATCTAGGAGAGACTGCAAGGGAAGAGTTTTCTGGAGAAAATTCTAAGATTTGATTAAGTGTGAGAGGTCAATTATATATCAAGTAAAGAAATCAAGCAGGCAAAGGGATATACAAGTTAGGAGATTAAGGGCAGTTAAGGCCAGAGATAAATAATTTGTAATCATCTGTATACTGATTATGTCTTTTAATTGTGAAGTTTACTGGCATCCAATAAACTGAAAAATACACTGATTATTAAGAGCATAGAAGCACATTAAGGGAAGACAGAAATGCAAAAAGGCAAGTGAATGAAGTCAAGTAGAATTTAAAATGATAATAGGAGAAAATAATAGATATAAATCACACAAAAACAATCCAAAAAATGCATAATTGGAGTCCCAGAAAAAAACTAAAACAATGAGACAATACTTCTTAAGACTATAACTAAATACTTGCTTGAAGTAAACAAAATCACTTAAAATTTCAAACTGAAGGGGGAAACTTTTAGCAGATAAAAACTGTCCCAGAATATTCCACACAAGCATATCGGTAGAATTATTGGACTTTAAAAAAGATTGTCTTAAGAAAAACCTTACATTTATCCAAGGGAACAATGTTCAAAGCCCATAATTTTATCTTTAATCAAGATTATTTCAAGTATAAAGGCTACGGCAAAACAGTTTTGAATATGCAAATGCTTAGGAAATACTGTCCAAATGAACAGCTTTTGAGGAAAGTACCAGAAGGCAAAATTCAAGTAATTGAAAGATAACTGATAAAACTTGGGTACAAGGACCAGCAGTTTTGAAACCTTCAGAAGATTTATAAACACATACTGTTTTGGTGTATGAACATAGTTAAAACTTATGGTTAAAATTTCCAAGTAGAGGGCTTCCCTGGTGTCTCAGTGGTGAAGAATCCACTTACCAGTGCAGGAGACACAGGTTAGATCCCTGCCATGGGAGGGTCCCACGTGCCACAGAGCAACTAAGCCCGTGCTCCACAACTGTTGAGCCTGTGTTCTAGAGCCCAGGAGCTGTAACTACTGAGCCCAAAGGCTGCAGCTCCTGAAGCCAGTGCATCCTCGAGTCCGTGGTCTACAACAAGAGAAGCCACTGCAATGAGAAGCGCACACACCACAAAGAGTAACGCCTGCTTGCTGAAACTACAGAAAAGCCCGCATAGCAGTGAAGATCCAGCATAGTCAAAAGTAAATTTAAAAAATGATTAAAAATATATTTCTGAGTAGAAGAATATAATAGTAATAGATGATAATTCTAGTTGTATATGTAAGAGGTCCACCACTATTTATAAAAATTATCTACTCCCATCTATTAAATTTTTGCCAATATATTTGAGCACTTCTTGGAATTTACAGACTATATTAGATAACTAGAGGTCTTAGAATTTGATATATTAATTATATAAAATTTCAAATGAACTGTTTAACTCTCTGCCTAAGTAGACTGTATGCATAGGGGAACATTAATTCACAGGAGCATGATACTCAAGATCTCATCTGTGATCTCATCCAGACTGTAAAATTTTAGAGTCCACTAAGGATTATGGATCTTCATTTTCATTGTAAGTGAGTCATCAGCTGAATAGAATATGACTTTTTATTTCTAACAGAAAATAAGGTAAATATTTTAGAATTCATTAGGAAAGACTGAAAAATATGAAACTTAAAAAAAGAGTTCGATTAGGCAAATTGCTACATTTATAAAACATAATATATTCTTCTTTACTCCTATTTCTTACCGCATGACAAAACACAATAAACCAAACTTTGAAAAATGATCTAAAATGATAGTCAAATATAATAATACTCAAAGCAGTAACTATATTTAATCAATACCAAAATTAAAAATGTTTTTAACTCAGAAAAAAATCAGCTAAGGTCTATTTAATGTTTTGGAAACAAAGACAATTCTGTCAACATGTAACACTTTTGGGCCAATGTCATGTCAAAATGCCCAAAATGATACCAATATGATTTAGAGTAAGAAGCTGTTTGAAATGTTAACATAATATCGACATCATCATAGAATGTTGGAAATTTCTATTTCTTCACTTAATGCAACTAAGATTAACAGTTTCACATTTTGTGGAAAGCTTAAAATGATTCCAAAGTCAGTGTCTTGTATTATGAAAGATCGGTATGAAGAAGGATTTGGGGAAGGAGCTTGAGCTAGGAATTGTTACTTAACGTGATTGTGACAGTTTGTTTAATTATTCAACATTTATTCACATAGACTGTTTCTGCCTGTCCCATACCAGCTGAAGCCATGTGCCTAGCTATTTTATGCCATTATGGTCTTCTTTTTAGGATACCTCTTACTCTGACCAGTGGGTTTCTACTTCTGTGGTAAAGAGGAAGAAATTACCATCTGTATTTAGCCTTGCTGTTTCTATAGACTAGGAACAGATTTTGCCTCCAGTGAATCACATATTACAAAGGATGAAGTTATGAAATTAATATTTTAAAAAGGAAAACCAATATAATCTACAGAAAAGGGTAGAAGAGGTTTAGAAAAAAGTTATACTATATTTGCTCTCCAATAGAACAAGCTATAAATGATGCTGAAGCTTTAGTCTCTGTAAGCATGAATTCGGAATAAGATATGGAAAGTCTGTCACCTGGTAAGTCACCTTGGGTCATGTCCAATAAAATACTAAAACTTGAAGTTAGGAGTGCACATCAGATCATGTTTATTTATTTATTTATTTATTGAGTCTAGACAAAATCACACTTCATAGGGACTATCAGGGAGCCACCCGCTCCTGGGTAAAGACTGAAGAATGAATGGTTCAGTTCTCCAAAAGCCACTGGGAAATGTCAGCACCATCTAGTTAATGAATTCCTGATTTGTTTGGCATCTGCACTTTCTTAAGAAATTGCTGATGTGTTTAGACTTCCTCTTTTCCTCAGCAGCAGTGAAATTTGTTGATTATGATGGCCTTATATAACATCATCCAGGCAGAAAGCTAAAAGATTACACATTAAAAAGAAACAGGCCTGTTTATTACCAAGCATTGTGCTCTCTCATGTGCATATCTCTGTTCCTCAGTCTTTGACCAGGGTGCTTTGTGGGAAATGCTTTGTTAAAAGTATTTCCATGGCAGGCCTCCACTCATGAAAATGTCATTTTCTCTGCCTGGTTGTGATACAAAGTCTTTTTCACCTATTGAAACCTATTAAATTTCCTTCAAATATTTTTGTTTAACTCTTAGAAAAATAGGTAGTGAAGGACCATTTAGAAACATGTAGATTTAATGAGGAATTGATGTTTGTACTTAAAAACATTTTTCAAAGAAACTTGTCTCTGTTTAGCTGAATACAAGCCTGCAATCTTTACAGATTTCATTCAACCAGGTCAAACAATCCCAGACTGTCTGTATTCCACATTATTTTCCCTTAACTTCTTTTAACCATATGTTTGTTTTAGGAGATATTCCACCAGAGGTAAAAAAGTCTGCCCACTTAAGATTCAATAAGAATCAGTCTGGTTCAACCTCTTTAACAAGTGGTACTGGGAAAACTGGTCAACCACTTGTAAAAAAATGAAACTAGAACACTTTCTAACACCATACACAAAAATAAACTCAAAATAGATTAAAGATCTAAATATACGACCAGAAACTATAAAACTCCTAGAGGAGAACATAGGCAAAACACTCTCTGACANGCTTGATCATGCCTTTGCGTATGCCAAGCCTCCTTCCTCATGACCTTTGCCACGGGCGGAGTTCCTCACACTGGCTCCTGGCAGAGAAGAGAATGGTTACCCTCTCTAGTATTTTTGCCTGGAGAATTCCATGGACAGAGAGAAGTCTGGTGGGCTACGGTCCATGGGATAGCAAAGAATCAGACATGACTGAGCAACTAAGGTTCTACAAAGTAGTAGAACTTGTAGTCGGAGAGTGCGATGGCACCCTACTCCAGTACTCTTGCTTGGAAAATGTCATGGATGGAGGAGCCTGATGGGTTGCAGTTCATGGGGTCACGAAGAGTGGGACACGACTGGGCGACTTCACTTTCACTTTTCACTTTCCTGCATTGGAGAAGGAAATGGCAACCCACTCCAATGTTCTTGCCTGGAGAATCCCAGGGACAGGGGAGCCTGGTGGGCTGCCATCTATGGGGTTGCGCAGAGTCGGACATGACTGAAGCATATTAGCAGCAGCAGCAGCAGCAGCAGAACCTGTAGTATTCTTGATCATCACAGAGGAGAAGTCCGTCTGTAATGGAAAGGGTGAAGTCGCTCAGTCGTGTCCAACTCTTTGCGATCCTATGGACTGTAGTCTAGCAGGCTTCTCTGTTCATGGGAATTTCCAGGCAAGAATACTGGAGTGGGTTGCCATTTCCTTTCTCCAGGGGATCTTCCTGACCCAGGGATCGAACCCAGATCTCCTGCATTGCAGGCAGATGCTTTGCCATCTGAGCCACCAGGGAAGCCCATGTAATGGAAGGGTGACATAGAAACCAGCAGGCCACTGCACTGCTTCAGGATGGGATGAACTCAATGTAGTTTATGCTCCAGGGCTTCTTTGGAATCAGACTGAAGCTCAACTCCAATCTCAACCGTTATGTCCTACCTCTCTCATTGTCCTTTTCTTGAAATCACTTCCTAATAAATCACATGAACAAGAATATCTGTCTCAGGATCTCCTTCCAGAGAATCAGATCTGATGAATACTTTGTCTATTAGGAAATTTAGTTTGAAAGAAATGTTAAATTAAAACCTACATTCTGAGCCCTGGCTATCGGTTAGTTTTACTGATGAGCTCATAATGCTTTATTTGTTTTATTCTTTGAGATCCAACTTAAGCCTCATGAATTCCCTGATAAAAACAAGCCAGTAATTTTGAAACAGGCCTCAAGCACAGTCAAGTTCTGGTCCACAATGCTTTATTAATGTGATCGGCCTCTACCGTTTGAGAAGAAACTTCAGAGTTGTAGGAATTCCTTCCCTTGGTATCAAGAGTGAGAGACTGATGGGAGGGGAATGAATGATTCCATTATTCTATTTGCCCTAATGCCTGGTAGTTGAGACCATGGAATAGTGAGTTTGAAGACTAAATCTGGAGACTTTTCCACTCGGTAAGACTGCACCTACCAGACCACATGATCTCTTTCATGTTCCCCTTCTGCTCCCCAGCCCCTACTTTCTCCGCAAAATTATCATGTGAAATTTTGACAGAGAGGATTACATTTGCATGTGGGGCTCCACTAGATTTAAAGCCAGCATGCCAGCCCATAGTTTGTCAAAATTTTGACTGATTTCACCTTATCCCACCAAAAACTGACCTTTCATAGCAATTTCACTTCTCTGCCTGTTTAACCTTAACCTCAGCAGCTAGTCCCAAGTAGGAACAGTAAAGTCACTCAGTCGTCTCCAACTTTTTGTGACCCCATGGAATGTAGCCTACCAGTCTCCTCTGTCTACGGGATTTTCTAGGCAAGAGCACTAGAGTGGGTTGCCATTTCCTTCTCCAGGGGATCCTCTCAACCCAGGGATGGAACCCAAGTCTCCCACATTGCAAACAGATGCTGTACTGTCTGAGCCACCAGGGAAGCCCAAATAGGAAAAACATCCTCCAATTTCTTGACCCTTGGGTTCAAGGGTTCGAGGGAAGGGTTTTTTTGGTGTTCTTTCCATGTATAGCTCTTCAGTGATTTTAAGAGGTTATATATTAGTTTTATAGACAATTTCTAGCAGACTAAAACTTGTTCATGTCTTTTTTTTCTTTCTAATAAGGGAACCCCACTTCTTCTGAAATTATTTCTAACATTATTCTGGAAGTTCTTGTTGTTCAGTCACTAAGTTGTGTCCAACTCTTTGAGACCCCATGAACTGCAGCACACCAGGCTTCCCTGTCCTTCACTGTCTCTGAGAGTTTGCTCAAGGTCATGTCCATTGTGTCAGTGATGCCATCCAACCATCTCATCCTCCGTCACCTCTTCTCTTCCTGCCTTCAATCTTTTCCAGCATCAGGGTCTTTTCCAATGGGTTCACTCTTTGCATCAGATGGCCAAAATATTGGAGTTTCAGCTTCAGCATTAGTCCTTCTAGTGAATATTCAGGCTCGATTTTATTTAGGATTGGCTGGTTTGATCTCCTTATTGTCCAAGGGACTCTCAGGAATCTTCATCAGTACCACCATTTGAAAGCATCAGTTCTTGGGCACTCAGCCTTCCTGATGGTCCAACTCTCACATCAATACATGGCTACTGGAAAAACCATAGTTTTCACTACACAGACCATTGTTGGGAATGTGATATCCTTGTTTTTTAAAATGCTGTCTAGGTTTGTCATAGCTTTTCTTCCAAAGAGCAAGCTGTAAGTTCTTACAATACAGTAAAATATAAAACAAAAATAAGAAACATTGTAATGGAAAAGATGAAGCAAATTATTATTTGCATATCATCTGACTGTATGTCAGAAAATAAGAAAGTCACTTAAAATTGAAATTAATTGAATTTAAAACTAGTTGGAAGATAGGTATATAAAAATAGTTTTCCCATAGAACATAAATAACATGGAAGAGAATGTAATATAGTAAAAAGCTTATCAAAAACAACTGCTGCCACAAGAAATAAGTATCCAAGGATAAACTTTAAAGAACAGGACATTTGTGAAGAAAATCTTACACATAGTGTTAGAGATTTGAATGAATGAAAAAGCATACCTCCTCCCTAGATAAGAAAACTGAATATTATTGTAAAAATTACAGTTTTTTAGAATTATTCTATAGATTTAATGCAATTTCAACAAAAACTGAGGCTGCCTGTAATTTTAAATTGGGATTGCAAGGAAGGTCTTACTGAGAGAGTGGCATTTGAACCTAGACTTAAAGGACATGAGGGGACAATCAT
The DNA here is from genome assembly GCA_006410615.1 of Neotragus moschatus. NCBI lineage: Eukaryota > Metazoa > Chordata > Mammalia > Artiodactyla > Bovidae > Neotragus > Neotragus moschatus. The sequence continues at coordinate 1,299,246 of SJYA01001145.1, forward strand.
GAAATCTGAGGAAGAATACTCCAGGCAGAGGAAACTGAAGCCTTGAGTTATACAGGAGCCCTGAGAGGTTTGAAGGAATGGAAAGAAAACCAGCACAGTTAGGACGGAATTTATGAGGAACAGAGTCATAACAGCAAATAGTAGGAATGAGATGAGAATGGCAATGGAGTCACATCATGTAGGCCGTTGCAAGCACTTTCCTCTGAATGAAATGACAAACTAGTGGAGAGTTTTACCCTAAGGAGTGAGCAGTGAGCTACATTTGAATAGAATGTTTACTGCTGAGTTGAGAATAGCCCAGTACATGGCAAGAGTGTAAGGAAGAGCAATTCAAAAGCTATGATAAAATTAAAGCTATTTGAGTTTATTTTTGTATATGGTATTAGAGAATGTTATAATTTCATTCTTTACGTGTAGCTGTTTAGTTTTCCTAACACACTTACTGAAGAAACTCTCTTTTCTCCGCATATACATATTCTTGCCTCCTTTGTTGATAGTGTGGATATATTTCTCAGCTTTGTATTCTTACATTGATCCATGTTTTGCTTTTGTGCCAGTACCATACTGCTTTGATTTGTGTAGCTTTGTAGGCTGTCATCTGAAGTCTGGGAGCCTGATTCCTTCAGCTCCATTTTTCTTCCTCAAGATTGCTTTTGCTATCTGGAGTCTTTTGTGTTTCCATACAAATTCAAGACTTTTTGTTCTAGTTCTGTGAAAAATGCTATCAGTAGTTTGTTAGAGACTGCAAACTAAATGTCCATTGACAGTTGAATGGATAAAGATGGGGTATATATACACTATGGACTATTACTCAGCAATAAAAATGAATGCAATACTATCATTTGCAGCAACATGGATGGACCTAGAGATTATCATACTAGGTGAAAGTAAGCCGGAATAGAGAAAGACAAATACCACCTGACAGCATATGTGAAATCAAAAATATGATAAAATTAACTTTTATACAAAATAGAAATAGGCCCACAGATACACGAAGCAAACTTACTGTTACCAAAGGAGAAATGAGGGCAAGGATAAATTTGGAGTTTGGGATTAACATATTGATATATATATTACTATATATAAAATAGATAATCAATAGGGACCTACTGTATCAGAGAACTATACTCAATACTTTTGTAATAACCTATACAGGAAAATACTGTTCATGGGGTTCTCAAGGCAAGAATACTGAAGTGGTTTGCCATTCCCTTCTCCAGTGGACCACATTCTGTCAGAGCTCTCCATCATGACCTGTCCGTCTTGGGTGGCCCCACAGGGCATGGCTTAATTTCACTGAGTTAGACAAGGCTGTGGTCTGTGTGATCAGATTGACTAGTTTTCTGTGATTATGGTTTCAGTGTGTCTGCCCTCTGATGCTGTCTTGCAACACCCACGGTCTTACTTGGGTTTCTCTTACCTTAGACGTGGGGTATCTCTTCACGGCTGCTCCAGCAAAACGCAGCCGCTGCTCCTTACCTTGGATGAGGGGTATCTCCTCACTGCCACCCCTCCTGACCTTGAACGTGTGGAGTAGCTCCTCTTGGCCCTTCCTGGGCAGCCACAGCNTGTCTTGCAACACCCACGGTCTTACTTGGGTTTCTCTTACCTTAGACGTGGGGTATCTCTTCACGGCTGCTCCAGCAAAACGCAGCCGCTGCTCCTTACCTTGGATGAGGGGTATCTCCTCACTGCCACCCCTCCTGACCTTGAACGTGTGGAGTAGCTCCTCTTGGCCCTTCCTGGGCAGCCACAGCTCCTTAGATGTGGGGTAGCTTCTCCTGGCCACTGCCCCTGACCTCAGACTTGGGGTGGCTCCTCTCGGTCGCTCCTGTACCATTGCAACCTGGCACTCTCAGCCACCACCCCTGGCCTTGGGCGTGGGGTAGCTCCTCTTGGCCGCCACCCCTGGCCTTGGATATGGGGTAGCTCCTCTTGGAACTGAAACAAAAAAAAAAGCAAAAAAAAAAAAAAATAGAAAGAGCAAGAGAGTTCCAGAAAAACATCTATTTCTGCTTTATTGACTATGCCAAAGCCTTTGACTGTGTGGATTGCAATAAACTGGAAAATTCTGAAAGAGATAGGAATAACAGATGACCTGACCTGCCCCTTGAGAAACGTATATGCAGGTCAGAAAGCAACAGTTAGAACTGGAGATGGAACAACAGACTGGTTCCAAATAGGAAAAGGAGAACGTCAGGCTGTATATTGTCACCCTACTTATTTAACTTCTCTGCAGAGTACATCATGAGAAACGCTGGGCTGGAAGAAGCA
>SJYA01001145.1:1305773-1439920 GCA_006410615.1 Neotragus moschatus
GTTTTTCTGGAACTCTCTTGCTTTTTCCATGATCCAGCGGATGTTGGCGGTTTGATCTCCGGTTCCTCTGCCTTTTCTAAAACCAGCTTGAACATCTGGAAGTTCACGGTTCACATATTGCTGAAGCCTGGCTTAGAGAATTTTGCACATTACTTTACTAGCATGTGAGATGAGTGCAATTGTGTGGTAGTTTGAGCATTCTTTGGCATTGCCTTTCTTTGGGATTGGAATGAAAGCTGACCTTTTCCAGTCCTGTGGCCACTGCTGAGTTTTCCAAACTTGCTGGCATATTGAGTGCAGCACTTTCACAGCATCATCTTTCAGGATTTGAAATAGCTCAACTGGAATTCCATCACCTCCACTAGCTTTGTTTGTAGTGATGCTTTCTAAGGCCCACTTGACTTCACGTTCCAGGATGTCTGGCTCTAGATAAGTGATCACACCATTGTGATTATCTGGGTCGTGAAGATCTTTTTTTGTACAGTTCTTCTGTGTATTCTTCCCACCTCTTCTTAATATCTTCTGACATAAAAAGTTAGCTTAAAGCTCAACATTCAGATAACGAAGGTCGTGGCATCTTGTCCCATCACTTCATGGCAAATAGATGGGGAAACAGTGGAAACTGTGTCAGACTTTATTTTTTAGGGCTCCAAAATCACTGCAGATGGTGATTGCAGCCATGAAATTAAAAGATGCTTACTCCTTGGAAGGAATGTCATGACCAACCTAGATAGCATATTCAAAAGCAGAGGCATTACTTTGCCATCAAAGGTCCATCTAGTCAAGGCTATGATTTTTCCTGTGGTCATGTATGGATGTGAGAGTTGGACTATGAAGAAAGGTGAGTGCCAAAGAACTGATGCTTTTGAACTGTGGTGTTCGAGAAGACTCTTGAGAGTCCCTTGGACTGCAAGGAGATCCAACCAGTCCATTCTAAAGGAGATCAGTCCTGGGTGTTTNATGATTTTTCCTGTGGTCATGTATGGATGTGAGAGTTGGACTATGAAGAAAGGTGAGTGCCAAAGAACTGATGCTTTTGAACTGTGGTGTTCGAGAAGACTCTTGAGAGTCCCTTGGACTGCAAGGAGATCCAACCAGTCCATTCTAAAGGAGATCAGTCCTGGGTGTTTTTTTGGAAGGAATGATGCTAAAGGTGAATCTCCAGCACTCTGGGTACCTCATGCGAAGAGTTGATTCATTGGAAAAGACTCTGATGCTGGGAGGGACTGGAGGTAGGAGGAGAAGGGGATGACAGAGGATGAGATGGCTGGATAGCATCACCGACTCGATGGATGTGAATTTGAGTGAACTCCAGGAGTTGGTGATGTACAGGGAGGCCTGGCATGCTGCTATTCATGGGGTCGCAAAGAGTCAGACACAACTGAGTGACTGAACTGAACTGATACAGGAAAATAAAAATCTTATATAACTGAATCACTTTGTGATACACCTGAAGCACAGCATTGTAAATCAATTATTGTTTAATTTAAAAATACATTTAAAATGAAAAAATGATGAAACGTGCAGTGGGAATCAAATATTACTATAAATACCTAAAGAATTTCTAAAAACTAAAATTTATAAGAAGCTTTATTTCAGTTACAATTTTTAAAAGTTCAAAAGAAATTCTATGATAATACTTTTTAGCCAATTGCAACCTTAACAAATATTGTTGTGTTTGTTGGCTAACATAAATCTACTGTTCAAGAACTACTGAAGAAGATGCATACCCATTGACTTAGTAATTGTCATTCTAGTTATCTGTCTTAAGAGTTTAGAAATTTAGAAACTAATATTTGCAACAAAGATATTTTGTCACTGTTATTTATTCCACACACTTGTAATGAACAAACTGAAAATGAAATTAAGAAAAGATTTCATTTATAATAGCATCAATAGAACAAAATACTTAGAAATAAATCTGACAAAAATTTAAAACTTGTACACTGAAAGCTGCAGTGTATTGTAAAAATAAATTGATGAAGGCTTAAGTAAATAGATTTCTCATTGTGGGTTTGCCAACTTAATATTGCTAAGATGGCAATAATCGCTAAGTTGATCTCAAGATTCAATACAATTTCCATCAAAATCCCACTTGGCTCTTTTGTAGAAATTGACAACTGATTCTAAAATACATATAGAAATGCACCAGGCCCAGAATAGCCAAAATAGTCTTTAAAGGGAAGAACAAAGTTGGAGAATTCAAATTTCCCAGTTTCAAAACTCACCTAAAGCTGAAGTAATACTGTATCATACAAGCCCAAGGTACTTCCATGATACATAGATACATGTAATTAAAACAGGATTCCTGAAATAAAATTTTTTATTTATGGTCAGTTGAGTTTAGGCAAGGATGTTAAGACATTTCATTGGAGGGAATGAATACTTTTAAGAATTTGATGAGAAAACTGGCTATACACATGCAAGAGAATGAATTTGGACCCCTATACACCATATACAATAGCTAACTCAAAAATTAATATAAGAGCTATAATACTTAGAAGAATGCTTAGAAAAAATTATGAATATATATGTTAGCAATCTTGAACTTGGCAATGATTTCTTACATATGACATGTAAAGCACAAATAACCAAAGAAAACCTGGACTTATTAAAAGTTTAAAAAATTGTACTTCAAAAAAAAAATTGTGCTTCAAAGAACACTACCAAAAAAGTGAAAATACAAACCACCCAATAAGAGAAAATATGGAAAGCCATGTATTTGGTTCTAGTATCCAGAACATATAGGAGCCTCCTGGTGGCTCAGGGGTAAAGAATCTGCCTACCAGTGCAGGAGACATGGGTATGATCCCCTGGAGATGGAAATGGCAACCCACTCCAATATTCTTTCCTGGGAAATCCCATGGACAAAGGAGCCTGGAGGGCTACAGTCCATAGAGTTACAAAAGAGTCAGACATGACTGAGTACTAAACAACAATCATCCCTAACATATAAGGAATTCTTAAAACCTGTATCATTAAAATAGAAACAACCTAGTGTAAAACTGGTGTACATTACTGGTGGGAATATAAAATGGCTCAGCCACTTTGGAAAACATTTTTTTCAGTTTCTAAACATGTTAAACTTAGAGTTATCATATGACCCTGTAGTTCTACTCTTAGGTATATATCCTCCTGCTGCTGCTGCTGCTAAGTCGCATCAGTCGTGTCTGACTCTTAGTGACCCTATGGACTGTAGCCTACCAGGCTCCTCTGTCCATGGGATTTCCCAGGCAAGAGTACTGGAGTGGGGTGCTATTGCCTTCTCCGAGGTATAGATCCCAGAGATTTGCTAATAATATACGTCCACTCAAAAACATGTACATGTGTGCTTACAGCAACATTACTCAACAACCAAAGAGTGAAAGCAATTCAGATGTCCATCAGCTTTTGAATGGATAACAAAATGTCATGTATTCATACAGTGGAATATTATTAATCCATAAAAGTGAATGAAGTACTGATGCATACTAGAATGAAGATGAACCTTGAAAATGTTATATTAATGAGTGAAAGAAATGGGTCACAATAGGTCACATACTGTATGAGTTCATCAACTAAAATATCCAGAATAAGCATGCAGAAAGTAGATTAATGGTTTTCAGGGGCTGGAGGCAGGATTTTTGCTGATGAATGTGGAGTTCCTTTTTAGATGATAAAATGTTCTCAAGTTTGAAAGTGGTATTGGTTGCACAATTTTGTGAACATATTCAAAGCTGCTGAATTGTATATTTTAAAATGGTTACTTTTGTGATTTTTTAAAAAATTAGAACTTAATGAAGCTGAGCTAAAGAAGGGGAGGGGGATGGTTATACTAGACTACCTCTACATAAGGAAGTATTGAGTATATATTATGTTGCCCAGATAGTAATGAGATGCTGTTGCATCCATAAAGCAATACTAGATTTCTCTGAAGAAAGCATAAATAAGAATAAAAAGGGACTCTAAAACAATAAAAAACTGATAATTGTGAAAAATATCAACAGAGGTATTGCTGCTGCTGCTGCTGCTAAGTCACTTCAGTCGTGTCCGACTCTGTGTGACCCCCCTAGATGGCAGCCCTCAAGGCTCCCTCATCCCTGGGATTCTCCAGGCAAGAACACTGGAGTGGGTTGCCATTTCCTTCTCCAATGCATGAAGGTGAAAAGAGAAAGTGAAGTCACTCAGTCATGTCTGACTCTTAGCGACCCCAGGGACTGCAGCCCACCAGGCTTCTCCGCCCATGGGATTTTCCAGGCAAGAGTACTGGAGTGGGGTGCCATTGCCTTCTCCGAACAGAGGTATTAGGAATTTAAATTAGCAAAACTGCTTAGTTATGGATAGAATAGAACCAGAATGCAAAAATAAATATAAGAAATAAAGTGTAATTAATCCAGAAATATCTAAATATTAAGAGTTCCAGAGAGATTAGGGGAAAGGAAGGTAAAGAAGTAATCAAAGAATTAATAGCAGACAATCCCCTGGAACTAAAAGTCTTACTGTAATTCAAATGAACCCACCAAGGATCCAACAAAAAGGATAAAAAACAATCCCCTTTAAGTCACTTTCTCTTAAATTTTAGAATACTGGTTACCAACAAATGAACTTAAATTCTTCCAAAGAAAATAGTGAGTTACAAATGACAGACATCAAAATGGCATCAGCCTTCAGACTCACAGAGCAGTATTGAATGTCCTAACAGTGAGGGGTTACCTTCCAAATTCTGAGGGTGAATACATTTTCATCTAAAATTCTGTATCTAGGTAAGCTACCAAGAAGGTAGAAGGATAATGTGAACATTTTCATAATACAGTTCTTCTAAAAAGTAACCTTTACACGACTGAAGCAACTTAGCAGCAGCAGCAGCAGCAGCCTTCTTTAAGTTACTCCAGTATATTCTGAAGAAAAACGAAGACTCAGGCCAAGAGGAAACAGAGATTCCTACCCACAAGGATAGTGAAAGGAGATGTTCAGATGGTAGTACTGTACCAACCCTATAAAGAAACCAAGTCAAAGCAATAGAGGGATCAAAGAAGGAGGTATATAGAAAAAAGTTAAATTGAACAACTATTTTATTTGATATATAAATGCTTTTGAAAAAAATTCTAATAGCTGTTTGAAACATCTGTGGGGAAGAGTGGCCAGAAAATGATAGCTAGACAATTATCCTCCAATTGAAATAAATAAAAGAAAATGATAGCTAGAAATAAGAAACAAAGCAAAGGTGAGATGAAGTAACTATTACTGTCCCCTCCCACAAGAAGAAATGTTCTACTAGAAAAGAAACATAATCATAATTAACAAATTGGTACAGCAATAAGTGATATTTGCATACTTATAGTGATGGAAACATTGATTGTCACTAATAAAAATTGTGACATATATTCAGATAGGAAGTGAAGTCGCTCAGTTGTATCCGACTCTTTGCGAATCCCCCAGACTGTAGCCCACCAGGCTTCTCTGTCTTTAGGATTCTCCAGGCAAGAATACTGGAGTGGGTTGCCATTTCCTCCTCCAGGGGGTCTTCCCAACCCAGGAATCGAACCCAGGTCTCCCGCACTGCGGGAAGACGTTTTAACCTCTGAGCCACCAGGGAAGCCCCCTTCAGGTAGGAAGTAGTATGTAAATCATGTAAAAACTAAATCCTCGACATAATAGAAAAATGAATAATACCTAAAATTTTAAATTAAAAAACACCTAGAAATATAGACCAATTAAAAAGACTCAATATGGTACTTGCTGAAGAGGTAGGTTGAGAAGTAGGGTGGTACATGGCAGGAAAACACATTTTTCTGTTACAAGGCTACAAACTGCAGCTTGTACACATTGGTGAAACTTTTTATTTTTAAAAAGGAAAACTGGAATCATTTGGAATATTTGAATAACAAAATGGCCAAGCCTGTCAAATATATACCTTTTTATCAGGTCAAAGAGTTCCTTTTTATTACAGTTTATAACAATGGTTTATAACATTATGTAAGTTTCATGTGTACAGTAGTATATTAATATATTTAACTCTGTGTGCCCTACAGCTTGCTCATTACCAAAAGTTTAGTTTCCATTCATCCCCATAAGGTTGAATTCTCTTACCCATTTTGTTCCTTTACCTCCCTTCCTTTCTGGTAACTGCTACTCCCTTCTCTCAAACTGTGTGTTGGTTTTTGTTTGGTTTGGTTTCTCCTTTTATATTCTTTCTTTACTTCCCTGGCTTTTAAAAATGTTGCATAAGTGAATGAAGCCATATTGCATTTGTGTTTCTCTGCCTGAATTATTTCACTTAGCATTGTACCCTAAAGGCCATTCATGTTGTAGGTCTGCTGCTGCCGCTGCTGAGTCGCTTAGTTGTGTCGGACTCTGTGCGACCCCATAGACGGCAGCCCACCAGGCTCCACCGTCCCTGGGATTCTCCAGGCAAGAGTACTGGAGTGGCGTGCCATTGCCTTCTCCATGTTGCAGGTCTAAATATCAACCGAATGTCATTTTTATTGAAAATGAGTTTTCTGTCTTAGAACATGAAATAATGCTTTGGTTAATCAGGAGTGTCTTAGATTTGATAAAATAAATATTTTGAGTATACTGTTAAATATACTTTTAATGACAGATAATCTATAGAAATCAATCAGGTATTAAGCCACAGATTCTGTCACAGAGTTGTGGCTATGGTGGACAGTTAGAAATATCTAATGTAAAAGGGGAAGTAGCACAACAATCACCATGATACAGAGGTATCGTGGGATGAAGAAAGAAAAGAGCAAGAATCAAGATAATGTTGGCACTGAGCTGCTTTTCTTCAGATGTATATAAACATATGATTGGAAAATGAGAGTCATCTGTAGATGCACTGAACAGAAAGGAAAAAAATAGAAAAATGAGAAAACAATCTGGAAAGAATTTTGGGAAATGCAACTTAAGACCAAATAAAATTAATCTAAAATCATTTATAACTTTCTGGACAAACAGGCAAATATCTTCTTTCAGCAAGCTGATCCTGAGAGGTAAGTCTCTAATGTACAAAGGGAAGAATCTACAATAGGCATCCAGGTAAATTTGCTACAGGAAGACAGGATGGTGATTTCATAGAACTTACCAGGACTTGTAAAGTTGTTAGTGATAGTGAAGTGGCAGAAGAGTTCTTCAATGCAACCTATTCAGCTTAGGTCTCATAATTTTTCATATTCTACTGTATAAAGCACTCAGTTCCCCTACTGGAGGCTGCAGACTCACAAGGAGCCTTTGGATGATGCAATTGCAGAATTGGAAATAATGAGAATGGAAAGTATAAAGATTCTACAATCATCATGCAATTGTTACATGAGAAACTCATGCTATGGACTTCAGCCACCCCGGGTGACAATGAAGAACAGAATAAATAAGTATTGCAGCATGTGGAAGATGGACACCACTGAGTCATCAAAGCCAAAGGAGCATTCACCTCTGACTAGCCCAGCCATGCTCATTCCTACCCCTCCAAAATCTCCATAGTCACTAAAAATAACCAAACCTTACTTTTACATTTGGGTGCAGCATACAGGTTTTATCCTCTTCTTTTAAAAAAAACTTTAGTTGTCTTGAGGGCAAAGAATAAACCTTGGTGAATTTTACTAGTCCTCATTTTAAGGTTCTTCAAGACTCCAAGGCACAGGCTTTCTCTAGTATCTCTACTATTGCCTCACCAATGGGAAATATCAGAAATAGACAGTCTATTTTAAAAAAATTAATCCTCCTAGTAATAGAATCTCAGAGAAAGTTTTATTTCTGTAAGGAATATAAGATAGTATATTTCCTTTTTCATAAAATTTCTGAGTTATATATTGATATTTACAGTTAACTAGTTTAAATTGAAGGCCTAGGTAGATATGACTTATTGTATTTATTGTAGCAGTTATATTGTCAAAGTTTTTCTGAAATGTTACAAACAATATGGCACAGGTTTTTGCTCCTTTTACCTTATTTCAAAGTAGGAACCTGTACTGAGAGAACTACATCAATCTTCAGCCCTTTATTGTTATTTTATTATTTGTGTGTGTTTCCTCTTTCCTTCAGTAGCATACTAAGCTGTTTGGGGAATGAATAGACCTCAAAGGTGTAGGAAATCACGGGTATAGTGGCTGTGAAAAGTGAAAGTTTCTAGTTGTGTCCAACTCTTTACAGCCCCATGGACTGTAGCCCACCAGGCTCCTCTGTCCTTGGAATTCTCCAGGCAAGAATACTGGAGTGGGTAGCCATTCCCTTCTCCAGGGAATCTTCCTGTCCCAGGAATCAATAAAACCTACTCAAAGTGGATTTGCTTTTTATTATCACCATGCTGAAGCAATTCTAAACAATATTAGTGATAAAGCTTGCTTCCACCTAAAATAATCTTGCTTTTGTTTTAATATTAATGTCTATTGCAATTGAGAAATCTGTATGCAAGTCAGGAAGCAACAGTTAGAACCAGATATGGAACAACAGACTGGTTTCACATAGGAAAAGGAGTACGTCAAGGCTGTATATTGTCACTCTGCTTATTTAACTTATATGCAGACTACATCATGAGAAACGCTGGACTGGAAGAAACACAAGCTGGAATCAAGATTGCCAGAACCTCAGATATGCAGATGACACCACCCTTATGGCAGAAAGTGAAGCCTCTTGATGAAAATACATTTGTTCTTATTTGACATTTACATATAAAAACTCAGCCATAATTGCAATCAGTTCAGTTCAGTCACTCAGTCGTGTCCAACTCTTTGCGACATGAATTGCAGCACGCCAGGCCATCCTGTCCATCANAACCTCAGATATGCAGATGACACCACCCTTATGGCAGAAAGTGAAGCCTCTTGATGAAAATACATTTGTTCTTATTTGACATTTACATATAAAAACTCAGCCATAATTGCAATCAGTTCAGTTCAGTCACTCAGTCGTGTCCAACTCTTTGCGACATGAATTGCAGCACGCCAGGCCATCCTGTCCATCACCAACTCCCAGAGTTCACTCAGACTCATGTCTATCGAGTCAGTGATACCATCCAGCCATCTCATCCTCTGTCGTCCCCTTCTCCTCCTACCCTCAATCCCTCCCAGCATCAGAGTCTTTTCCAATGAGTCAACTCTTCGCATGAGATGACCAAAGTACTGGAGTTTCAGCATTTTTCCTTCCAAAGAAATCCCAGAAAGTGAAGCCTCCTGATGAAAGTGAAAGTGGAGAGTGAAAAAGTTGGCTTAAAGCTCAGCATTCATAAAACGAAGATCATGGCATCTGGTCCCATCACTTCATGGAAAATAGATGTAGAAACAGTGGCAGATTTATTTTGGGGGGTTACAAAAACACTGCAGATGGTGATTGCAGCCAAGAAATTAAAAGACGCTTACTCCTTGGAAGAAAAGTTATGACCAACCTAGATAGCATATTCAAAAGCAGAGACATTACTTTGCCAACTAAGGTCTGTCTAGTCAAGGCTATGGTTTTTCCCGTGGTCATGTATGGATGTGAGAGTTGGACTGTGAAGAAGGCTGAGCGCCGAAGAACTGATGCCTTTGAACTGTGGTGTTGGAGAAGACTCTTGAGAGTCCCTTGGACTGCAAGGGGATCCAACCAGTCCATTCGGAAGGAGATCAGCCCTGGGATTTCTTTGGAAGGAATGATGCTAAAGCTGAAACTCCAGTACTTTTTGGCCACCTCATGCGAAGAGTTGACTCATTGGAAAAGACTCTGATGCTGGGAGGGATTGGAGGCAGGAGGAGAAGGGGACAATAGAGGAGGAGATGTCTGAATGGCATCACTGACGCGATAGATGTCAGTCTGAATGAACTCTGGGAGTTGGTGATGTACAGGGAGGCCTGGCATGCTGCGATTCATGGGGTTGCAAAGAGTTGGACATGACCAAGTGACTGAACTGAACTGATTGCAATTATGGCTGAGTTTTTATATGTAAGTGTCAAATAAGAACAAATGTATTACTTATCCTCTAAATAAAGACAGTATTTTCCTTAGATGTTAATTCAAAGAGCCTCAGTTATAGTTGCCTCCCATATAGGTGTAGATTTAGCTATGTGCATTTGTTTGGAGAGTAATTTCCTAAGGCTACAGATCTTTGACTTGCTTCCAGCACTGTTGGTGTCTTCATCCCTTAAGATATCACATATTGCTGCCTTCAAAGAGTGGATTCAAAATAAACAATGATAGTGCAATGATTACAAAGACAAAGAAACAGAACTTGACTTATCTCAATTCTATCATTCTGTGACCACGTGGAGTTTTTATTTGTGCTTAAAATATTTAAGAAGGCTTCCCAGTGGCCTAGCGGTAAAGTATCTGCCTATCAATGCAGGAGAAGCAAGGTTTGATTCCTAGTTCAGGAAGATTCCCTGGAGTAGGGAATGGCCACTCCAGTGTTATTGCCTGGAAAATTCCTTGGATAGAGGAGCCTGGTGGGCTACAGTCCAAGGAGTCACAAAGAGTCTAACACAACTGAGTGACTGAGCAGCAGCAAAATGTTTAAAACAGAAACAGTGAGCAAGTGAAGAAGTATAACATTTCATAAATGCAAATTTTATAGGTGTGAAAAATATACATAAATATGCATGAAATATATTTATTTCATCTTATGGTTATTACTGAAAATAATTTTCTTCGATAAAGGAGAGAAGGTATTTTTAAATGATCTACTCTGAGATCAGATAACTAGAAACACCAGTGCCCACTATTGTCCATCTTCCTTGCCAAGCCCCTTTCAATTGGTATGTGTAACAGAATGCTGACTTTGATTAGTAACAGATATGATAAAGGGACATATATTCAGAATCTTATTGTTACTGAAACAAAGCATCAAATTCACATTTAACTTAAGTAATACAAAACCAATTTTAGAATATCCCTGAAGGGTTATGACAAAGTTCACAAATAAGCTATAAATAAACAAGCATGTCAACATATATGTAAAACACACAGAACTATATGTATATTTTGTGCATATTATTTTATGTATGTTGGAAAAATAAACATCCTTTTATTTAGCCTTTAGATGAAAGAGGAAATTAAAACTGAAAATACATAACATTCAGAAGTCAATGGCAATGAGAAGGGGCTACATACCATATCTGTGAAGTGTAGATAAGATAGAACTGAAAGAAAAATTCAATTTAATGTCTTTATTGGGGATAAAAGCATAAAATGACAAATTAAAATTTTAATTCAAGTAGCTAGTGGGAGTATTAACTCTACATAAAAAGAAAATAGGATAAAATAGTTGTAATATAAATAGGTTTATACTGTAATAAATAAAAAGTTTACTAATTTAGAAGAATTAATATTTGCCTCACATAAATTAATAAGGAAATGACAAATAATTATTTAAATGGAACTAAAAATATGGAAAGGCAGGAAGCATAAGGAATATGCTTAAGCTCATTTGCAGTCAAGGAATTACAAACTAAAATAAGAAAATAAAACAATTTTCTATTGGATGGGCAAATTTTATTACTGATAACATGAAGTGATAGAAAAACTGAAAAAAATAAGATTTCTGGCACACTGTTGATGGAATTTGAATTAGTGCAGCCTTGTGGAAAAAATTTGTTAGTACTTATCAATATTACATGTGATATACCCTTTTGATCTGACAATTCAATCTAGAGAAATTTATTTTACAGAAAGATTTGTTCACATGTTCACAAAGATATCTGTATAAGAATATTTATTACATCTTTATTTATAGTAACAAAAATAGAAAACAACTTAAAAGTCAGTTATCTTGGCATTTTTATCTTATGGAATATCATGCTGTCATTAAATGGAATGATACAGATTTGTATGTACTGAAATAAACTCAAGCTACCTAATTCCTAAGTACTTTATAAAGTGAAGAAAGCTAACTCATGGGAAAATGTATACTATGATCCCCTTTTTGGAAAAAAATTTTTTTAACTTAAGTAAATGTGTATTCCCATCCCTGTATGTAAATGCATGGAAAGCAGTCTGGAAAATACACAACAAACTGTTTCTTCATGGTGTGGCATTGGAATTGGGGCAGGGAGATAATAGACTTATTTTTCATTTTATATGATTTTGTATTATTTGCAATTCTTTCAAGAACACATTTATGAAAACTGTGCAATTGTGATATATAGACTGATAGACAGCCTTTAAAGTAGTTCCAAAGGATAGTACAAGAGTAGTAAATGGAAAACAGTCCAGAAATTAACAATGAAGACAGGATAGTTGTAGAATAATCTCTAGAGCCTGAGTTTAAATCCCACAACTGTGTGATCTTGGGATGGTAATTTGCCAGGAGCCAGTGTGAGGAACTCCGCCTGTGGCAAAGGTCATGAGGAAGGAGGCTCGGCATACGCAAAGGCAGGATCAAGCCTCAGGAGACCCTCTGTTCCTGAGCATCTCCCCCAAAACCAGAGTATGCCTACTTTATTGTGTTATGCTTTCCACCTACTCTTCTGACATTAACAGGAGGCTGTGCCCCCACCACTTTTTCTGGAAAAAGTTAATTTAGAGCTTTTAGATAATAAGTCTCCTGGACATAATAAGAGTGTTTCAATCCAAAAACCCCTCCGATGGCTTTCTAGCCTGCCTGCCGGACTCTAACAGCTGCGTATGTGATTGTTTGTGGCCTTCCAACCACGAGAAGCACAGGAAGTTTAAAGCATCCTAGGAATGTAGGGGCTTCCAAGGAGTCAAAATCATTGGAATAGGACTGATTTGTTGAGCCAATACTTGCTGCCAAGTTTTCATATCTTTTATTTGTGGATATAGTTGGTATGTAGAAAAAACAGGTAGTAGCCCTGGCATTAGCAACATTAGATCTTTGAGTTAAGTACTTTCTTTGTTATAACCCACTGCCCCTTTGTTCTATAGGAATGTAACTTTATTTAGTATTTTGAGGGTGATGAAGAGTAAAGGAAAAACACTTCAGGGGAAAATGAGTTCTCTGGTTGATAGACATTTATCTAGGAAGAAAGCCATAAAAATGTTAACAGGCCTCTTGGCCAGAAGATAATGTAAACCACCTGAGACTTTTTGTATATACGGGAAGGTATGCAAAAAGAAAGCCTGGTCTCAATAAGGATCAGGACTGCTGCCCCTGCATAACTCTGCATATTCCGTTATTTCTTTATGTACAACTTGGGATATATAAGCTGCTTTTGAAAATAAAGTTGTGGGTCTTGGGTCTGGCACCGATGCTTGGCTCCCCCATGTCGTTCTTTTCTCTCTTTTCTGGCTGAATTCCCATCTGAAGCATGGAGGCTCATCGTGTCTACTTATTTGCCCTGGCTTCTAAGACCCATGCGAGAGGGAGCCCAAGGCGGGGCGCCCTCCGCTATTCAAGCGGGCGCCAGTGGCCTACGTAGATGGTACAAGTTCCTTGTCTTGGAACTTTATTAGTTTTCCACATAAACCAAGTTATTCAGCCTCTTTTCTCCACTAATTTTCCTACTAAACTATTCTTTCCTAATCTCTGTTTGTATTTCTAAATAAACAAGTTTTTTGCTCGCCGACTCCCTCCCTGCTTCGAATTCCCTGGATCCACCGGGGCTGGACTTCAGCAGTAATTAACCTCTTTGTCTCAGTTTCTTCGTCTGTGAAATAAGGGTGGTTAATGGAACATTATTCAAGTGAATATGTATAAAATTCTTAGACCAGTGTCTAAGGATATATAATGTACTCCATGTATATCTAAAAAGAGTGTTAGCTAGTCTTATTAAAGTCAATAGAGGAGCATTTCCCAAGAAGAAATGTTTGATATTCTCAAATTGGAAATGGATGAGAAATGAAATAACTGAGATTTATTTTCACATCTAAAAGGACTAAACCAAGAGAATAGTCCTCAGGTTAAAAAACAGCAAAAAGTATGGGGCACCAAAAATGCTGATACCTTTAACTGATATACAAGAAAAGAAAGAAGTGATTATAATATAGATTAATTTGTGAGAATAGACTTAAAGGAAATGTTTTCAGAATAAAAGTGTTCAGTATGTTTGTAGCCTTCTATAAAATTGGTCCCATCCAAAATGTCCATAAAACATTTTTTTTTGATAAGACATTTTGGCTCATGCCAAATGATCCTTGAAATTTGATCCTATCCAAAATGTTCGTGAGCCCATTTGGTTATGCCATTTGGTTTTGGATAGGAACAAATATCAAGGACCTTTTGGCATAATGTTGTATAGACAGTATAGACAGGACCAAATGTCTGCTAACTGTTGATAGCAATGGAAAAAAGGAATCAGTGGACAAAAGATGAAAGGTGAGTTGGGAGAGAAGGGTGACTGGTGGAAAGTGACCCCAGAAGGGACAGAAGGAGATAGAATCAGTAGCACAGAATAATGTGATAGGGAATTATTTCCAAATAGAATTTGAAGCATGGATCCAGCATTCTGGGAAAAAACTTACACAGATCTGTAACTCTGGAATTTGGAATCTGCTTTGTACTGAGAGTGCTTTCATACTGGATATAGAGGAAAGGAGCAGTTGTCATGGTGGCTTAGCAGATGAGCATGGTTATCATACTGAATGACAAATTAGGGCATTAGAAGGACAGGAGGAAATTTCAGAGCCTCAGAACTGTTGGTGAAAGTTTTAAAGAATTGTGGAGATATGAAAGTGAAGTCACTCAGTCGTGTCCGACTCTTTGCGACCCCATGGACTATAGTCTGCCAGTGTCCTTCATCCATGGGATATTCCAGGCAAGAATACTGGAGTGGGTTGCCATTTCCTTCTCCAGGAGATCTTCCTGACCCAGGGATTGAACCTGGGTCTCCCACTTTGTAGGCAGACCCTTTACTGTCTGAGCCACCAGGGAAGTCCAAGTGGAGATATGAGGGAAACTTAAATCTAGGTGTGGAAGCTTAAGAATGTGCTAAATCAGTCAGTTACAAGAAACTCTGAAGTTTCAGTCAGATTTTCAAACTTCTTCAGCATAGGAAATAGTGAAATTGGTGAAATGAACTATCTACCTACATCTATAAGGGATGTCGATGTCCTATTTTTGTTGCAATCACTGACTCGATGGACGTGAGTCTGAGTGAACTCTGGGAGTTGGTGATGGACAGGGAAGCCTGGCATGCTGCGATACATGGGGTCGCAAAGAGTCAGACATGACTGAGTGACTGAACTGAACAGAACTGAACTGAACTGAGCTGAGCATTTCGAATAGAGCTTCCCAGATGGCTCCTGCCAATGCAGGAGAAGTGGGTTCAATCCCTGGGTCAGGAAGATCCCCTGGAGAAGGAACTGGCAACCCATTCCAGTAGTCTTCCCTGGGAAATCTCATGGACAGAGGAGCCTGGCAGGCTATAGTCAATGAGGTCACAGAGAGTCGGACACAACTTAGCCCCTGAGCCACCAGCATTTTGATATACCATGTATTTAATTAATGTTAAAATGCATTCAGTCATAATACATTGCATCTACTACTACCTTTTTTTTTTACTACTTTGTTTTTTAATAAAATAGAACATTTAACATATTTGTTAACCCTCAAATTTTAGTCTGTTTTTATAATTTGAAAAGAGACATAGAGAAAAACCACAAACATAATTTTAGCAATGTCAATTACATCTAATTCTGCTTGTTTCTGTCATGTTCTAAATCCCTCACCAAAAGTTGAAGTGTAAGGAAAGGTGAGATGGGGGGAAAGAGTGAACATGGGGGACAAATTAAATGGGAGGGACATATGACATTTATTCGTCCACATACTTGACATGTCTTTCCCATGCCTAAACTCTTCTGATGGAACCTCTTTCTTCTTTGGCAGATGTTTTGGAAGAAAACAGGTGAAGGGTGGACAGACACAGAGTAAGTAAAAAGAGACACTGTATACCTTTGTAACAAGGAAATGTATTTTTGTGCATACATTCATGGATCCATGAAACTTTTAAGACTATATCTCACTTTAAGTAAGCTCATATGAAAATAATTGATACGTGCAAAAAAAAAGGGTTATTATTTACTTTAGAAAAGATTATTTCCTGTCATGAATGTTTTCTCTTGAACTTTAAATTAGCAAGTGATCTCCAGGGCAATAAACCCAAGAACTGATTTACAGTCCTTTAAAAATGTATTATTATTTGCCCAAATTCCAAAAGCAGAAACATAGTGGTACAAAATGTGGTTCAACAATAATTTTTTTCTTGATGCCCTTCTAAATGCCGTTGGTACTGAAATAGAGCATGAGTTGAATGTAAACCATCCAAAAGTATATATTTTTTTAAATCTCCGAAATACACACCAAAAGTATCTGAATACAAAGTCTAACCTTTCTCCTCAGCCTCCTTTGGTTGGGGATGGGGGCAGCTGTTACCGACTTGAAGACAGCTAGTTTGCCCACAACTCTAGGTTTGAATTTAGCCACTGTAGAGTTTATCACCAAGACAGTGTCAATATAATTCACAGCTGTGCATATAAGACTAGGTTAGGGGTGGAGGTGGGTGATGAGGGGTAAAGGTTGAAGGGATTGAGGCTGAAACCGTGGGCCCTGGCCTAGGGACACTGAATGAAGGGACAGGATGGCCCTTGGGGACTAATCTCTAGCTCTTAGGGTCTATTGTAGGCAAGCATGATGATAATTTTACAAGCCTAATTACCTCTTTGGTGGGTAGAGAGGTTTTCCTAAGCTATTTATAAAGTGAAATTGGAAGAATTAATGAAGAGGAGGTTTCTGCTCAACAAGTGAATTGGCTGAATTAGAAGTATTTTCTTGCTTTGTCATCTATAAAAGTCAAGAAAATGTTTTATAATATGCGTTTGAATATCTATTTTGTTTTTCTGATCTTAGATCTCTGTAACATTTAGAGTGGAAACTTTGCTTGGCTTTATCTCTTTTTGATATCTAATTAAACCTGATTTAGTGGAGAATTTATCAGCATGCCTTTTTCCTCATATTTCATTTATGGATATGGACAGACACCCATTTTTACCATGCACTGTTCGTTGAAAGATCAAATACATCAGCATAATTTAAATAAATCTGAGCCCTATAAATTCCCACTGGATACAAGACCACAAATGGAAACAAGAACAAGGGCATGTTCAATGACATTAAAATGCAACTAATTTAAAACACAAAGGAAATACATTTCTATGGAGCGCCTAATAAATCTACAGCCTTCATTTCCACAAGATTTTAGTGAGCCAAATACCTCAGCAAATTTCAAGAAAGAATTACACATTCATAGCACAGGAAAAAAATATTTGTGGCTATGAGGCCACATGAACTATCAATTTCCATGCTCTGTTTTTGAGTTGAAAGAGATTCCAGCCAACTTCCTAGATTAGTAAAAATCGCTTGATAATTAGGGAAAGTGCTAAAATAAACTAGATTTGAAGGTCTTCATTTACTTAATTCTTTTATTTGACTGATGGGTTTATTTCAAGTAGCACTGGGGATATAGAAATGGCAGAATGTTTTCTTGGCTATCTTTGAATTGATTATACCAGTAGATCATTAGTGTAATTGAATCAGTCTCCTGCAAAGATTGGATGATATGCAGAAACAGTCATTTTTATGGTAAGACAAATATATTTGTATAACAATATTACTGGAGGAAAAGAAAAGAGAGCAGACTGATAGGAGACTGAATGAGAGCTGGAAGAGAGAAAGAAAAGAGCAAGATATCACATGGCTGGCATCACAGAGTGGTTCTGAACCAAAACAGAGGTAAGAGGTCAAGTTTAGCTAATGAACTAGCTAAAGCCTTTATTTCCCCTCCTTATTACAAATGTTTCTTTTTTTTAATTTACTGATTTTATTTCCGGCTGTGGTGGGTCTTGGTTGCTGTGCGTGGGCTTTCTCTAGTTGCCCAGAATGAGGGCTGCTCTCTAGTTGTGCTACAAGGGCATCTCGTGGTGGCTTCTCGTTGAGGAGCACAGGCTATCGGGCACGTAGGCATCTCCAGCTGCAGCTCACAGGCTCCAGGGCACAGGTTCATTTGTTGTGGCAGATGGGCTCAGTTGCCCCATAGCATCTTCCCAGACCAGGGACTGAACCTGTGTCCCTTGCCTTGCAAGGCAGATTCTTAACCACTGGACCACCAAGGAAGCCCCACAAATGTTTCTCAATGCATAGTCTTCCATGTAATGTGGATCCCCATGTTTTCCTTTTTTTTCCTCTTCTCACACCAGCAATTACTAAAGAAGAGACGCACAAGTAAGCTTCCCTTTATCCAGATAGCTTCTTAAAAGTATCTCTGAGGTTTAAGAAAGTCAAATGTCCCTTCCTATGTGCACAGCCTTCTGAAATATGATCCGTGAACTCTCTACAATTCCAAGGCCTTGATCTTTCCATTCCTTCAAATATTTTGTAAGCCATCTGTCATCCCCCAAGCACTATAATAGACTCTGGAGATGTGTCAACAAAGTAAAATATTCTGCTCTCAGGAGTTTACATGCTACTGGGAGAGGGAAGATGGGAGAGAAGATAAATAATAAAATAAAGAGTAAAATGCATTGATGGTAATAGATGCTAGGGAAAAAGACAAGTCAAGAAATATGAGGAGTGTGTGTGTGTGGAGGCTGGGGAAATGGTATATAGTTTGAATAGAGTGGTCAAGAAAATTCTCACTGAAAAGTGTCAGATGAACACTGTAAAACATAAGGAGTGAGGTATATATAAGGATGTTTCAAAGCAGAAGGAAAAAGGGGAATGCAAATTCTCAGAGGCAGATAGTGATTCTGGATTTAATTTTGATAAAGATGGGGACTTGGGGCTCTTGACAAAATTGTGTCATTATCTGGTTTGCCTTTTAATGGCTCATTCTTACTTTGAGAGTAAACAATTTGTTTACTCATTGAGAGAAAACGAATCTGAAGTTTTGCATTGGTAGGTGTAGAGTGGATGATATAGAAGTTAAAGTCTTTAGTGCAGTCGCAGAAGTTAAAGTCATAAAAGTTGATGGGAACTTCCAACAGAAGCATGTGAGAAGAACAAATAGAGGCATTGATGGAACCCTGCTGAGTACGAACATGTAAGGGATGGAAAAAGATTAACTTAAAGAATCCAAGAAAGAACCTGTCAGAAAAGTATGAAAGGAAACAATCATGAAAGGTAAATACTATGGAACTTCACTTAAGGACAGATGAGCTTAGACACCATGAATTTGCACGGACCTGAAAGTGGACTGAAGTATGGTTGTTTGATACATTTAGCAGTACTTCTGCGCCAGTAATAGCATAGAAGACTCATTGAAGAACTGGTTAACGTTGTGTATTGCTAAGCAGGTATGATAAACATTAAGAACATCCAATAACTGAGATTTTAATGAGAGACAGTGGAGAAGATATTCAGCAATATGGTTTCAGGTAGGGAAAAGTAAGTAAGACCCAAAGAAGGATAAATAATGGGGAAACAGGAATCAAGAAATGATGTGTCTAAGAATCTGAAGAGCAGATTTAGTAGGATGAGCTTGGAAATGAGGATAGGAAAGAGTGGTGTAGAGTGAGATGTGGATGCTTCAGTTTTTTAATGGGAAGAATAATATAGCAAAATCTAATTATATTGAACTTAAAAGTTGATGCCTTTGCTTAATGTGTCTTAGACTATAGGCAGTTTCATTACATGATATAGATTTAACTATTCTCTCTTAACTTCTTTTGTTGTTGTCTTAAAATCCCAAGTTAAAGGATTCTCTTCCAGATGTTTTAGTTAGAGACATCTGTTCTAGTGTATGCCAACTGACCACTGTAAGGAAGACCATGGGCCCCAGTGTAGGAAAGCTGCCTCATCTTATAGAATCTTCTTTTCACTAGGCTTTTTGCTGAGTTACTGGATATGAGCATTTTACACAAACTTACATAGTTTTAGGGAGCCCAACCTCACAAAAAAAGTTTTGGCTGTGATTAGACCACTGAATGCTAGTTTAGTGTTTTTTTCAGTTAAATAGTTTGGAATGAAAGCATTCATACTCATTATTTAATAAAATGAAATAAAATCAGATATGTAAAGGCAAAGATGTTGTTTAAATAGAAATGTACTATTTACTCTCAAATATGATTACCAGAGGTTAGATAAGTAGATAGGTAGATCTTAGTTTTAATTTTAAACTTAAGTTGAATAACTCTCTTGAAGCAAGGTAACATTGTTGACTGC
Source organism: Neotragus moschatus (assembly GCA_006410615.1). NCBI lineage: Eukaryota > Metazoa > Chordata > Mammalia > Artiodactyla > Bovidae > Neotragus > Neotragus moschatus. The sequence continues at coordinate 1,325,833 of SJYA01001145.1, forward strand.
TTCTGCTTATACATCTCCAACTTTTCCTTTATTTTCCTTTTCTTTTTTATTGAAGTATAGTTGATTTTACAATGTTGTGTCAATTACTGCTGTACAACAGAGTGATGTGAATCACTTGTATATATACCTGTGCTGTGCTTAGTTACTCAGCTGTGTCCAATTCTTTGCGACCCCATGAACTGTAGCCTACCAGGTTCCTCTATCCATGGGGATTCTCCAGGCAAGTACTGGAGTGGGTTGCCAAGCTCTTCTCCAGAGGATTTTCTCAATTCAGGAATTGAACCCAGGTCTCCCACATTGCAGGCGGATTCTTTACTGTCTGAGCCACCAGGAGAGCCCAACCACTAGGGAAGGCCATAAATATACACATACATTCCCTTTTATAATATTCTTTTTCCATCATGGTCCATCACAGGACACTGAGCATAGTTCTCTGTACTACATGGCAGGACTCTGTCATCCATCCATTCCACATGTAAAACCTTACGTCTGCTGACTCCAACCTCCCACTCTGTCCCTCCCTCAGCCTTCTCCCCTTTGCAACCACCAGTCTGTTCTCTCTGTCCATGCTTCTGTTTCTGTTTAATAGACAGGTTCAATTGTGTCATATTTTACATTCCACATATAAGTGACATCATGCGGTGTTTATCTTTCTACTTCTGACTTACTTCATTTGGTATTAATCTCTACTTGCATCCATGTTGTTGCAAATGGCATTATTTTGTTCTTTTTATGTCCTAGTAGTATCACAACTGTATTGCCAGTAAAAGCAGGTCACATGTAAATGTACCACATCTTCTTTATCCAGTCATCTATTGAGGGCCATTAGGTTGTTTCTATGGCCTGGCTATTGTAAATAGTGCTGCTATCAACATCAATCAGTTCGGTGCAGTCGCTCAGTCATGTCTGACTCTTTGTGACCCCATGGAATGTAGCACGACAGGCCTCCCTGCCCATCACCAACTCCCGGAGTTAACTCAAAATCATGTCCATTGAGTTGGTAATGCCATCCAGCCATCTCATCCTCTGTCGTCCCCTTTTCCTCCCACCTTCAATCTTTCCCAGCATCAGGGTCTTTTCCAATGAGTCAGCTCTTTGCATCAGGTGGCCAAAGTATTGGACTTTGAGCTTTAGCATCAGTCCTTCCAATGAAACCTCAGGACTAATCTCCTTTAGGATGGGTTGGTTGGATCTCCTTGCAGTCCAAGGGACTCTCAAGAGTCTTCTCCAACACCACAGTACAAAAGCATCAATTCTTCATTGCTCAGCTGTCTTTATAGTCCAACTCTCACATCCATACATGACTACTGGAATAACCATAGCCTTGCCTAGACGGACCTTTGTTGCCAAAGTAATGTCTCTGCTTTTCAATATGCTGTCTAGGCTGGTCATAACTTTTCTTCCAAGGAGTAAGCGTCTTTTAATTTCCTGACTGCAGTCACCATCTGCAGTGATTTGGGAGCCCCCCAAAATAACATCTGTCACTGTTTTGTTTCCCCATCTATTTGCCATGAAGTGATGGGACCAGATGCCATGATCTTAGCATCAACATAGGCGTGCATGTATCTTTTGAATTATAATTTTTGCTGGATCATATGGTAATTTTATTTCTAGTTTTCTAAGGAATCTCTATACTGTTTTCCATAGTAGTTGCACAAACCTACATTCCAACAAACAGTATATGAGGGTTCCCTTTTCTCCACACCATCTCCAGCATTTGTTGTTTGTAGGCTTTTTTATGATACCCATTGTAACAAGTGTGAAAAGTGAAAGTGAAGGTTGCTCAGTTGTATCTGACTCTTTGCGATGCCAAGGACTGTATTGTCCTTGGAATTCTCCAGGCCAGAATACTGGAGTCGTAGCCTTGGTACATTATTGTAGTTTTGATTTGCATTTCTCTAGTGATTAGCAGTGGAGAAGGCAATGGCAACCCACTCCAGTACTCTTGCCTGGGAAATCCCATGCATGGAGGAGCCTGGTAGGCTACAGTCCATAGGATCGCAAAGAGTTGGACATGACTGAGCAACTTCACTTTCACTTTCCACTTTCATGCACTGGAGAAGAAAATGACAACCCACTCCAGTATTGTTGCCTAGAGAATCCCAGGGACAAGAGCCCGGTGGGCTGCCATCTGTGGGGTCACACAGAGTTGGACACGACTGACCTGACTCAGCAGCAGTGATTAGCAGTGTTGAGCATCTTTTCATCTGCCTGTTGGCTATCTGTACTTTTTTTTTTTTCTTTGAGAAATATCTGTTTAGATGCTCTGCCCATTTGGGGGTTGGATTTTTTTTCTTTTCTTTTTTTTGTATTAAGTTATATGATCTGTTTGTATATTTTGGAAATTAAGTCTCGTCAGTTGTATTGTTTGCAAATATTTTCCCCCATTACTTAGGTTGTCTTCACTTTGTTTATGGTTTCCTTTGCTATGCAAAACCTTGTATGTTTGATTAGGTCCCATTGTTTATTTTTGATTTTATTTCTATTGCTTTGGGAGACTGTTCTGTGTTTGAGGTTTTTTGTTTTTTGTTTTTTTTTCTAAATTAGCAGAGAAACGCCTGCTAGTATAGTTTTTGTTTTCAGAGTGAACACTGAAACAAATTGCCTCTTCTTATCTTTGCTGCTGACCCTTTTGAGTTCTAGTCACTAAATGTGAACCTAAGTTTTCAGCTTCACACCTCTTTTCCTGATTTTTAAGTCTGTCTTTTGGTGGAATAGATGCTCCCTATATGAAAGCTGGGCATAAAATTGTGACAAAATGAACTCAAAAGTTCTTCTTCGTCATTAATCTCCAAGTGTCCGTCTCTGATGTAAACCTGCAGAGAGAGGACTTGGTAATTCCCTGCAACAGAGTGAAATAAAAATTGTATGGTCCTCAAAGGTAGTGCTCCCACAAGTAAATCTAGCAGCACAGACTTCTCCTTTTTCATTTAAGCCAAATGTCCATTTTCCTGTAGCATGAATAGAGAATTTATCAAGAGAAAAAAATTCTCATAAAAGCTTAATTAGGTGTTAAGAGAAATAAGCTAATAGAAAGAATTAATAAAAGGGAAGACAATAGCTGGCATATTTTGATGAATAATGTCTACTAATGTGTTAAATTGGCAATAAAGAAAAGTTATGCAAAGAAGTGGGAAAAAAGCAGAGAAAAGAAAAAAAAAGAACAAAGTTCTCAAAGTATATAGGAAAATGAAGGAAGGAATGAAAGACAGCAGTGAAAAGTAGATGTTGAAACAGAATTGAAAGTTCCCACCATTTTAAAAACATTATTTAACTAATAAAATTGAAAGTATCAATATTAAACTACAGGGTAATTCATAAACCGAGATAAAGATATTTTATTAAAATTCTGTTTACATGCCACTGGATTTTTTTAATGTACTACCATTGTAGTAGAACAGTCTATAATCTGTTTCTTTATATCATTGGATAGATTATTCCATATAGAGTTCATATGAAAATAGAGAAATCATACAGTGTCTCAAAAGCAGAGGACTCATTATATGTGTATATTAATCGGAATATTCAATTCTACTTGAATAAACACAACTATAATACTAAAATTTTAATATTTTCTGGATTCCTAACTATTCCCTTGATGATTTAGGATTACCCATTATTTAAAGTATAATTGGGACATTCCCCCAAAATCTAATGGTTGCTTCTTTATTATAGCCATGTGCTCAGATTTATTCAAAGAGAGATCAGTTTCTGCAGCATCCTTTAAAAATAAAAAAATAAAGTATCTGATTGTGATTGCTGTTTTGTAGGTTCAGACATTTAATGCATTCTTCCTTGGAAAAAAATAACAACTAGGAGCAATAATCACCCGCAAAACTTTGCAACACCAATTGACTTGAAAAGGAAACAAATATTTCCCCCACACACAAGAAAAAATACTGTCCATTCCTGTCAGCCTTTTCAACCTCTTTTGTGTTCCGAGAAATTGCGAGTAATGAAAACAGGGCAGAGCCAATCAAATGGGTGTGTATACTAGTGCACTGTGAGAGTTGAAAGCTCTGCATTTAAAATAAGGTTTATGCATAATTCATAGCCTATGCATGTTTATGTAAATTACCAAAGGCGGAAGTATATAGGAAACCGGAATCTGAGGTAAAATGACGATGTTATAATATACTGCTGGACTTGCATCTCGCCAGTTCAACATACCCCCCTTTATACTATTCTTGAAAATTACATCATATGCCAGTTCACACTAGGGAACCTAATAAAACTTTGAGGCTCACACCCATAGTATATTTTTCAACATTTCTTTCAGATTCCGTTTATTATTAAACACTGAAACTTAGCCATATATAACTCAGACAGCCTGGGAATAAAAATGTACATACATATTCCTGTTAATGCGTGTTATATAAATTGAAGGAAATAGAAACAGTGCCTAGAAATTTTATTTAAAGATTGGGAGGTTTTAAATGTATGGAGATTTCCACTTCTAAAAAATGGAGGAAATGAACTCTTCCATCACTGAAATCAGAGTCAGTGAATTTTGGAAGATAAAATCGTGTTTGGAAGGCAACCTTCCACGTGACATGGAACACTGGTGTGGTTTCTGGCTGGTGATATGCCGCTCAGACTCACCTTCTGGGTTAAAGTGTTCTTTTGAATCAGTCATTGTGGGCTGCCAGCAGAGAAGAGCTTATTTGCATGAGCTCTCCACCTCCTGGTCAGCTCTGAAAATCGTGGCAGCGTAACACTGCAATTGGCAAAGGAGTGTTTAAAAATGATAATAATAGTAAATAAGGGCTTCCAAAGAAAACACTGTCCTAGAATTAAGTCCAGTGCACCTGAAATTCATTGCCGTGTTCTGTCTTAAATTGTTATAAATATAGCAGGCATTTTGAAGTCACTTCTGTTTGTTCCTTTCCTAATGTACTGTGTGAACCATTTTTCACACGTGTTAACGTACTATATGCAAATTGCGTTTAATGTGTTTTATTCACAGGATGCATTTACAAATCATTTTTTGTGTATGGGAGGAAGCAGTTGCCTCACTTTTGCATGGGAAACTGAAAAGGAGGAGTACATATCACTACATTTCTCAAATGAGAAAATTTAAATGAAATGAGGAAGCCTACAGATGGCTGTAAGAGAAATTTTCAAGGTTTCTAATTCAACTCTTAGTACCTTTTTCTCACTTCACATACAAAATCTGTTGCTGAATTTCCCTCCTTAAGAGTTTGAAGCTCTTGTCATGAGAAACAGTTATCCCTTCCATTATTCGTGCTTAGTTCCATGTATCCTGTTCCTCTTAGAAATCAAAAGGAAAAGCTCAGAAACAGCAAACACTTACAGGTGAAGCAAAGATTAATTTAAACATTTGTGCTCCACGTACTACCATAGTAACAGAATAATTTCTCACACATCTAATAGTCATGTATTTTATTTATGGCATTTAAAGACTTTCAAATAATTTGCGACAGAATTTATTTTAAATAGTTCTCATACACTAAACTACGTAAATCAGTATGTTTTAAAAATGCAGAGTAGGTTAAATATTGAAAGTATATTAAAATTCCATTTTGTATAATATTAAATATGTAACCAAAAAGAATATCCTAATTGTGATAAAAATGATGTGAAGAATGTGTACAACATAATGCTTTTATTCTGCTAATTTATAGAAATAGGTCCCTAAATGGTTATTATTTTCATTCCATGTGTAGAATGACCAGGAAAAATGCTAGCAATTACTCGGTGAATGGTGTTCTACCCTGGCATGAAGCTATCACTAATTTGCATATAGCATTGTTGGAGATGAAGCCTGTGACATACAGATCATCATCAACATTGGGAATTCACACTGCCAACTGTACCTCCTCATACAAACACATACTGCCACTTAGGGATCAAAGGGAGTGTTGCCACTGCAGTTCTGAGCTATTAAAACACATCACGCTCCTGGAATTTTAAACATGTTTAGAAGTGGGATCTTTTAGAAGGATGTTTTTTTCCTTTGTTATGTAAACAAAAGGAATTCTTTTAGAAACTTATTCCATGGAAATATTGGTCTTTTACCTACATTTTCATGGTTTCCTCAAAGGAAAAAAAGGCATGTAGCACAACATTAAGATTTTAATTATTTGATATGTTAGTATCAAAGAGAATGTAAATGTAGTTACGAACAAAATGTAAAAGTCTTCTTTAAATTTAAGACAGAAAAGATCAAAATGTAGATACAGTCCACTAATTTTTGAGCAGTGTCTTTTAGTAGCTTCTGTGGTGACATGAGTCCACAAACATAAACACAAATGAGGCAACTTTTACCTCATTTATCAAAAAGACAAAAGAGAATCTTATTTTTAATTATTGGTATAATTATCTCTATTATTTCCTTTGTGTTGCGTATATAGTCACTGATTGACTTATTTCCTGCTATTCATCCTTATTTATTAAAAAAAAAACTAAAAATTTTTCTCTGTGCATTTTAGATTAAGTATTTTGAATTTAACATAATGAGGGATTATTATTATTTCTTGATTTAAATAAAAGCTGAATTGATAACAAAATAGTGAATTGGTTGTGCAACTTGAGAATTATACTCTCAGCAAAAAGATATTTTTCTACCAAATTTCTGAGAGGACATGTGAATGTGTTAGAGAATTTACGTCTGCCCTATGGGACTATCTATAGTAGATTGTTTCTATACATTATATGTCAAGACTTGTCTATTGAGGCAAATACAGCAGGTATGCACAGGAGAATAATTTATAAAGTATGCTTACAGGGTATTTTTTTGTCATGTCCTCACCCATTCTCTATTACCTTTCTTGTCCTCTAATTTTCATGAGGCTCTGTTGTGCATCTTATTTTCTGTTTAGTGAAGAAGCTGAGTGATTGGTTATGTATGATAAGAGGAAAAATCAGTCACATGTGGACAAGGCTGGCCTGATAAGACTGCACTGAAGTATGCTTTTGGTTGTGTAATAATTTCCAGCTGTGTTCTAGTTTAAGAAACCATCCAACATGACATTCCTAGCTTAACTCAGTCACACATTTCATACAGGTAGTATTTTTCAGATGACACCAAGTTGGAAGGGGTTGCTAACACTTCAGAAGAGAAGATCAGAATTCAAAGTGACCTCGATAAATTGAAGAAACAGCATGAAGCAGATGAAAACACTGGCTTGCCACAGGTCCTTCAGGGGGGAAAAAAATCTAAGCTGGAATTCATCACTCAGTTATTTATTCATTCATCCAGTATTTATTGAATTCCTACTATGTGCCAGCCCCAAAGTGAATATTGGTTAATTTTAGCTTGGAATTCTGACCCCTCCTTTGATAACTGGTCATTTTAGGAAATAAATCTCTCTCAAAATTGTATGTTCCTGCATTGTGCAAAACTTAGCAGGTTTCAGAAAAAAAATACAAGCAGATCAAGGAATACCATCATCATACTGATATGTGTGTGTATGTACACATATATGTGTATGTATAAATACATACATGTATATAATATGTGTGTATCTATATAGTATATATACGTATATACACTCTTCATTCGTTTTAAACACAAGTCACTTTGAGGAGATAAAATGTAGTATTTAATGTTTAACTTTGGGTTACAATAGGTTGGAATGGGGTTCCCAGGTAGTGTGTAGTAAAGAATCCGCCTCCCAATCCAGGAGACACAAGAGACTCAGGTTCGATCTCTAGGTCAGGAAGATTCCTTGGAGTAGGAAATGGCAACCCACTCCAGTATTCTTGAAAAATCCCATGGACAGAAGAGTCTGGTGGGCTGCAGTCCATGGTGTCACATAGAGTTGGACATGACTGAGCACACACACACACTTTCACAGGTTATAATAAAAGTAAGTAAAAGGTATTTTCATACTGTTCATGGGGTTCTCAAGGCAAAAATACTGAAGTGGTTTGCTATTTCCTTCTCCAGTGGACCACATTTTGTCAGAACTTTCCATCATGACCTATCTGTCTTGGGTGTCCCTACACGGCATGGCTCATAATCATTGAGAGGGCCTTAGGAAGCATCACGATGAACAAAGCTAGTGAAGGTAATGGAATTCCAATTGCACTATCCCAAACCCTAAAAGATGATGCTGTGAAAGTGCTGCACTCAATATGCCAGCAAATTTGGAAAACTCAGCAGTGGCCACAGGACTAGAAAAGGTCAGTTTTCATTCCAACCCCAAAGAAAGCCAATGCCAAAGAATGCTCAAACTACCAGACAATTGCACTCATCTCACACGCTAGCAAAGTAATGCTCAAAATTCTCCAAACCAGGCTTCAAAAGTACGTGAACCATGAACTTCTAGATGTTCAAGCTGGCTTTAGAAAAGGCAGAGGAACCAGAGATCAAATCGACAACATCTGCTGGATCATGGAAAAAGCAAGAGAGTTCCAGAAAAATATCTATTTCTGCTTTATTGACTATGCCAAAGCCTTTGACTGTGTGGATCACAATACACTGTGGAAAATTCTGAAAGAGATGGGAATACCAGACCACCTGACCTGCCTCTTGAGAAACCTGTATGCAGGTCAGGAAGCAACAGTTAGAAGTGGACATGGAACAGACTGGTTCCAAATAGGAAAAGGAGTACATCAAGGCTGTATATTGTCACCCTGCTTATTTAACTTATATGCAGAGTACATCATAAGAAACTCTTGGCTGGATGAAGCAGAAGCTGGAAGATTTCTGGGAAAAAAATCAATAAGCTCAGATATGCAGATGACACCACCCTTATGACAGAAAGTGAAGAGGAACTAAAGAGCCTCTTGATGAAAGTGAAAGAGGAGAGTGACTAAGTTGGCTTAAAGCTCAACATTCAGAAAGCTAAAATCATGGCATCCGGTCCCATCCCTTCATGGCAAATAGATGAGGAGACAGTGGAAACAATGACAGATTTTATTTTGGGGGGGGGCCTCCAAAATCACTGCAGATAATGACTGCAGTCCTATAGTTAAAAGACACTTGCTCCTTGGAAGAAAAGCTATGACCAACCTAGACAGCATATTAAAAAGCAGAGACATTACTTTGCCAACAAAGATCCATCTAGTCAAGGCTATGGTTTTTCTAATAGTCATGTATGGATGTGAGAGTTGGACTATAAACAAAGCTGAGCACCGAAGAATTGATGCTTTTGAACTGTGGTGTTGAAGACTCTTGAGAGTCCCTTGGACTGCAAGGAGATCCAGTCAGTCATTCCTAAAGTAAATAAGTCTTGAATATTCACTGGAAGGACTGATACTGAAGCTGAAACTCCATACTTTGGCTACCTGATGCGAAGAACTGACTCATTGGAAAAAAAACCCTCATGCTGGAAAGACTGAAGACTGGAGAAGGGGATGACAGAGGATGAGATGGTTCAATGGCATCATGGACGCAATGGACATGAGTTTGAGTAAACACCGGTAGTTGGTGATGGACTGGGAGGCCTGGCGTGCCCTGCAGTCCATGGGATCGTAAAGAGTCTGACATGACTGAGTGACTGAACAGAACTTAAAACGTATTTTAGTGGTTAAATCTTTATATGCTATAATTCAGGAATATTCAATTCACTTTAAAAAATTTGATTCCAATAGTATTCTACCTTTGTTTTCCCCTGGCTGTCTTGAGGAAGAGTAATCATGCATCCTAGTTTGATGGGGACAATTGACATTTGCTTTTTCAGCATAATTGTTAGTCTCTCTCACTCTCAGAAGTGATCCACTTAAAAAATAAATTATGTGATCCCCCTAGTTTGAGATCTGTACCCAAACAGTGTGCTTTCTGATGGTGTCAACTAAGATGTCATTCCTGCCCTTGGACACCTGGAGGGACATAAATATCAACAGATCTTTTCAGAGGAAACCAATGACCAGAAGGATGAACAGACTTCACAAAGGAGCCGGTAGTCAAGAGACTATTAAAACTGTTAAATTTGAGAACATAGGACAGTAAAGACTAATGAACAACTTACCAGACATAGTTAGTCTTTGAGCAAAAACTGCATTAGATTGGTGTCTTTAACTTGAAAACCCAGTTCCCAAGACAAAATAGGCAGAAATGGTAATAGTATGTGATAGTAATAGCCATAAGTAACTAACGTATACCTATCTATAATGAAAGCATTTCCATTACTTTTCCAGACTTCACCATTCCTTGGAATGTACATGTATATATTTTACTGGTAACCAAAATTGTATAACTATTTTATAACTGTTGTACCTACGTCTTATTTCTCATAATCTTTTTCTCTTCTCAAATTTGTAGCCTTAGGTGTGAGGAAATAAAGAGTTAAATTTTTAAACAGCCACTGATATGCTCTCTAAAGCAATTATTCCTTCTGTCACCAAGAGATAAATGTACTACCACAAGACATTACAAATGTGCTCTTCTAGACTCTAATACAAATTACTGTCAGACCACACCACTTAAAGCCTTCTTGCTCTTATTTAGTAAAGCCAATTCCTTGTGATTTTTAAAAAATATATAAAGAAGAAAATATCTTGCTCTGAGGATTGAGAATACATTTTAACAATTTTTAACCCTTTTAAAATAACATTAGCTGCTTATTAACTCTTTCAGTACCAAGACGCACAGACATTCTGGAGCAAGTAGGTGAGGCAGAGAGCCTCTGGTGTTGGGTGAGTTTTCAATGTCTATTAGGTATGCAGGAAGCACCTCTAATCAAGGAAAGGAACACTAAAGTTAGCCCATACTTCAAGCCTCATGAAGACAAATTTAAATTGCAAAAAATGTCAACTAAGTTTACCTTCCTTGTAGTCTCACCCAAAGCAAAAATGATCTCAGGGTCACACAGAACATATTAATGTGCCTAGAGACTGTGGACACAATGCATGCATCTGGGTTTGTGATTATGCACTATAATTTTTTCAGTTCCCTAGATCTGTGAAATGGCAAGTCTAATCAACAACTCATTTTTAGGAAGCTAAACTTAAAAACAGAGCTACTTGGCAGCCCATAGGCCACAGAAAGGTGCCACAAAGTAGGCTATGAGTGAAGCAAGGTTGTGAATGAGTGCTGTCGTTTTTTAAAAAATCTTTTTAGCAGTTTATTATGGACATTTCAAACATGGGAGAACAATGAAAGAATTTTTTTAATGAATACGAGTATACCTACTACCTAGACTCTACATTTATCACATATGTTTTATCACATTTATTTCTTATCCTTCTATCTTTCTTTAACCTCTTTTTTTTAATTTTTTTAAATTAAAAAAACCTATTTCATATTGGAGCATACTTGATTAACAATGTTGTGTTAGTTTCAGGTGTTCAGCAAAGGGATTCAGTTATATATGTATCTATTCTTTTTCAAATTCTTTTCCAATTTAGGTTATCACGAATATTGAATTATGTTCCTTCCTGTGCTATACAGTAGGTCTTTGGTTATCTATTTTTTAAATTTATTTATTTAAACTGAAACAAAGATAAATATTTTTAATGATAAAAGGTAAAATTTACAAATATATAGCAGTGTATGCACGTGAATACCAAACTCCCAGACTATCCCTCCTTCTCACCCTTCCTTTGGTAACCATGGAAGATTTCTAAGTCTGTGAGTCTATTTCTGTTTGTGAGCACCGAAGAATTGATGCTTTTGAACTGTGGTGTTGGAGAAGACTCTTGAGAGTCCCTTGGACTGCAAGGGGATCCAACCAGTCCATTCTGAAGGAGATCAACCCTGGGATTTCTTTGGAAGGAATGATGCTAAAGCTGAAGCTCCAGTACTTTGGCCACCTCATGCAGAGTTGACTCATTGGAAAAGACTCTGATGCTGGGAGGGACTGGGGGCAGGAGGAGAAGGGGACGACCGAGGATGAGATGGCTGGATGGCATCACTGACTCGATGGGCGTGAGTCTGAGTGAACTCTGGGAGTTGGTGATGGACAGGGAGGCCTGGCGTGCTGCGATTCATGGGGTCGCAGAGTCAGACATGACTGAGCAACTGAACTGAACTGAACTGAAGTTCATTTGTACTTTTTTTTTTTTTTTAAGATTCCACATGTAAGTGATATAATATTATGTTTGTCTTTCTTCTTAATCTCCAGGTCCATCCATGTTGCTACAAATGGCATTATTTTATTCTTTTTAATGGCTGAGTAACACTCCATTATATGCAAGTACCACATCTTCTTTATTCATTCACCTGTCGATGGACATTTAGGTTGTTGCCATAATGGCTAATGTAAATAGTGCTACAACGAACATTGTGGTGCATGTATCCTTTGAAACCACATGTTTCTATGACCAAGAGTGGGATTGTTGGATTTTATGGTAACTCGATTTTTAATATTTTAAGGAACCTGCATACTCTTCTCCATAGTGGCTGTATCAGTTTACCTCCCACCAACAACATTTATTGTTTGTAAATTATTTGATGATGGCTATTCTGACTGGTTGGAGAAGGCAATGGCACCCCACTCCAGCACTCTTGCCTAGAAAATCCCATGGACAGAGGAGCCTGGTGGGCTGCAGTCCATGGGGTCACTAAGAATCGGACACAACCAAGCGACTTCACTTTTCACTTTCATGCATTGGAGAAGGTAATGGCAACCCACTCCAGTGTTCTTGCCTGGAGAATCCCAGGGATGGGGGAGCCTGATGGGCTGCCATCTATGGGGTCGCACAGAGTTGGACACAACTGAAGTGACTTAGCAGCAGCAGCAGCAGCATTCTGACTGGTGCAAGGTGATAGCACATTGCATTTGTATTTTTCTAATAATTAGAGATATTGAGCATCTTTTTATGTGCCTCTTAGCCATCTGTATGTCTTCTTTGGAGAAATGTCTAGCTCTGCCCATTTGTTGATTGAGTTGTTTGATTTTTTTTATATATATATTGAGCTTCATGAGCTGTTTGTAAATTTTGGAGACTAATCCTTTGTTGGTTGCATTGTCTGTAGATAAAGTTCTCCCACTCTATCGGTTGTCTTTTTGTTTTGTTTACAATTTCCTTTACTGTTTAAGGATTTCAGTCTGTAGATTGGAGAATGATGTAGAAATGCAGAGCAAAGAAAAGATGTGATGTGAGCCAGGAAAATTGACCAGTCCTCAGGTATGTTTCCAGACCAGCCTAGCAGGCCCAGCACTGCTTCAGCCACAGGCATCCACTCTAACCACCAACCCCATTTCATTAGTATAACTACAGCAGTCTTGTTTTATTTTTTCCAACCAAAAAAAATATATATTTTGAGGAAAAAAGTGAACAATTAAATAGATAAATAAGAAATTAATGAAAGAAACTGTCTTCACTACAGAATAGAAGTTGTGTGTTTAACAGGAAATAGATTAAATACTATGCCGAGAAACAAAGACTATCTGGCTTTGAGAATATCATGAAAAAAGCCTTGACACTTGATTTGAAAAACTTTCACTAAGCACAGAATAAGAGACTACAATGCTTTGGCCTTTTCTCCCCAACACAGTTTACACAAACTGTAGCAGTGGGAGGAAACAGCTGTTTTCATTCAGTCAGTAAGTCATGTCTCAAAATGATCAGTTCTTGGGTACTAAGCCTACTTTATGGTCCAACTCTTACATCCGTACATGATACTGGAAAAACCGTAGCTTTGACTATACAGACCTTTGTCAACAAGGTGAGATCTCTTCTTTTTGATACACTATCTAGGTTTGTCATAGCTTTTCTTCCAAGGAGCAAGAGTCTTTTAAATACATGGCTGCAGTCACTGTCTGCAGTGATTTTGGAACCCAAAAAAATACAGTCTGTCACTGCTTCCAATTTTTTCCCTTCTACTTAACATGAAGAGATGGGACTGGGTGCCATGATCTTAGTTTTTTGAGTGTTGAGTTTTATTTATTTTTTTTAACATCACCTATAACTTTATTAAAGAGATCAAATCTTTGTCAGATCAAGCCTCTCGATTTAGCTTCCAATCTGCAGGAAATACAAAAGATAGAGGAAACACACTGAAATGCATCATGAGTGAAAGTGAAGTCGTGTCCGACTCTTTGCAACCCAGTGAACGGTAGCCTACCTGGCTCTTCCATCCATGGGATTTTCTAGGCAAGAGTACTGGAGTGGGTTGCCATTTCCTTTTCCAGGGGAGTGTTGAGTTTTAAAACACTCTTCTCTTTCACCCTCATTAAGAGGCTCTTTAGTTACCTTTCAGTTTCTGCCGTTAAGAGTGGTATCATCTGCATGTCTGAGGCTGTTGATATTTCTCCCAGAATTCTTGATTCCAGCTTGTGATTTATCCAGTCTGGCATTTCACATGATGCACTCTGCATATAAGTTAAATAAACAGGGTGACAATATACATCATTGTCGTACTCTTTCCCAATTTTGAACCAGTCCATTGTTCTATGTCCAGTTCTGTTACTTCTTCACAGGTTTCTCAGGAGACAGGTAAAGAGGTCTGATATTGCCATCTCTTTAAGAACTTTCCACAGTTTGTATGATCCACACAGTCAAAGGCTATAGCATAGTCAGTGAAGCAGAAGTAGATGTTTTTCTGGAATTCCCTTGCTTTCTCTATAATCCAGTGAATGTTGGCAATTTGATCTCTGATTCCTCTGCCTTTTATAAACCCAGCTTGTACATCTAGAAGTTCTCAGTTTACATACTACTGAAGCCTAGCTTGAAGGATTTTGAGCATAACCTTCCTAGCATGTGAAATGAGCACAATTGTCTGGTAGTTTGAACACCCTTCTTTCAGATTGGAATGAAAACTGACCTTTTCTAGTCCTGTGGCCACTGCTGAGTTTTCCAAATTGGCTGACATGTTGAGGGCAACACTTCAACAGCATCATCTTTTAAGACTCGAAACAGATCAGCTGGAATTCCACCACCTCCAATAGTAATGATTCATAAGGCCCACTTGACTTCACTTTCCAGAGTATCTGGCTCTAGGTGAATGATCATACCATCATGATTGTCTGGGTCATTAAGATCTTTTTTGTATAGTTCTGTGTATTCTTGCCACCTCTTCTTAATATCTTCTGCTTCTGTTAGGTCCATACCATTTCTTTTCTTTATTGAGCCCATCTTTGCATGAAATGTTCCCTTGGTATCTTTAATTTTCTTAAATAAATCTCTAGTCTTTCCCATTCTGTTGTTTTCCTCTATTTCTTTGCATTGATCACTGAGGAAGGCTTTCTTATCTCTCCTTACTGTTCTCTGGAACTCTGCATTCAGTTGGGTATATCTTTCCATTTCTCCCTTACTTTCCACTTCTCTTCTTTACTCAGCTATTTGTAAAGCCTCCTCAGAGAACCACTTTGCCTTCTTCCATTTCTTTTCCTTTGGGATGGTTTTGGTCACAGCCTCTTGCATAGTGTTACAAACCTCTGTCCATAGTTCTTCAAGCACTCTGTCTACCAGATCTAATCCTTTAAATCTATTCATCACCTCCACTGGGTGATCATAAGGGATTTGATTTAGGTTGGTCATACCTGAATGACCTAGTGGATTTCCCTACTTTCTTTAATATAAGCCTGAATTTTGCAATAAGGAGCTTATGATGTGAGCCACAATCAGTTTCAGGTCTTGTTGACTGTACACAGCTTCTCCTTTTTTGGCTGCAAAGAATATAATCAGTCTGATTTCACATCTGGTGATGTCCATGTGTAGAATCGTCTCTTGTGTTATTGGAAGAGGTTATTTTCTATGACCAGTGTGTTCTCTTGACAAAACTCTGTTATCCTTTGCCCTGCTTTATTTTGCACACCAAGGCTAAACTTGCTTGTTACTCCAGGTATCTCTTGACTTCCTACTTTTGCATTCCAATCCCCTATGATGAAAAGGACATTTTTTTATGGTGTTAGTTCTAGAAGGTCTTGTAGGTCTTCATAGAACCGTTCTACTTCAGTTTCTTGAATGTTAGTGGTTGGGGCATAGACTTGAATTACTGTGATATTGAATGATTTGCCTTGTAAATGAACTGAGATCATTCTGTCCTTTTTGAAATTGCACCCAAATTTTTGAAATTGCGTTTCAGACTCTTCTGTTGACTGTGAGAGATGCTCCAGTTTTTCTAAGTGATTCTTGTGCACAGTAGTAGATGTAATAGTCATCTGAATTAAATTCTCCCATTCCTATCCATTTATTTCAGGATTCCTAAGACATTGATGTTCACTCTTGCCATCTCCTATTTGACCACATCCAATTCATGGGCCTGACATTCCAGGTTCCTATGCAATATTGTTCTTTACAACATAGGATTTTACTTTCACCACCAGACACATTCACAGCCGAGCATTATTTCTGCTTTGGCTTATCTGCTTCATTCTTTCTGGAGCTATTAGTAGTTGCCCTCAGCTGTTCCCAGTAACATATTGGACACCTTCTGATCTGGGGGCTCATCTTCCAGTGTCATATATTTTTGCTTTTTCATATTGTTTATGGTGTTCTCATGGCAAGAATATTGGAGTGATTTGCCATTGCCTCCTGCAGTGGACCACTTTTGTCAGAACTCTTCAGAATGACCTGCCCATCTTGGGTGAACTTGCATGGCATGGATCATAAATTCACTGAATTACAACAAGCCCCTTCACCATGGCAAGGCTGTGATCCATCAGGGAGAGAGGAAACAGAGGCATGGACTATTCTGCAAGTCTTGTCTTCTGTTTGGGGAAATTATGTCTACTTCCTATTTATAACATTCCTATTAGAGATTATAAAAATACTACTTCTGTGTGCCCTAAGGAAGAACAGTTATATTTGGGTGGTGTTACTCTCAATCATATTCATAAAAGAGGAAATCCCACCAGCTCAAGTGACAGTGAAAGTGAAGTCGCTCAGTCATGTCCAGCTCTTTGCAACCCCATGAACAGTAGCCTGCACCAGGCTCCTCCATCCATGGGATTTTCTAGGCAAGAGTACTAGAGTGGGTTGCCATTTCCTTCTCCAGGGAATATTCCTGACCCAGGGATCAAACTCAGGTCTCCTGCATTGTAGACAGACACTTTACCATCTGAGCCAATTGGGCCCAAACCTCTGAGTTTGGGCTGTGGACAAAAGATTCTTTTCCATAGACCCTCATAACACTGAAAGTCCCTTGGTCTGCAAGGAAATCAAACCAGTCAATTCTATAGGAAATCAACCCTGAATAATCACTGGAAGGACTGATGCTGAAGCCGAAGCTCCAATACTGTGGCTACCTGGGGCAAAGAATCGAATCGCTGGAAAGGATCCTAATGCTGGGAAAGATTGAAGGCAAAAGGAAAAGGGACGCAGAGGATGAGACAGTTAGATAGCATCCCTGACTTAAAGGATGAGAATTTGAGTTAACTCCAAGAGACAGTGAAACACAAAGGAGCATGGCATGCTGAAGCCCAGTTGGTCGCAAAGGGTTGGACACGATTTATCTACTCTGCAATAACAACATGATACTGATGATAAATCTTAACTTATTCTAGAACTTGAAACAACCAATCAGAAAAGCAGTAAAGAGCTAAGACCCAATATTCATACTATCAAATTATTGTTGTTTAGTTGCTAAGTCCTGTATGACTCTTTGGGATCCCATGAACTGTAGCCTACCAGGCTTCTCTGTCCATGGAATTTTCCAGGCATGAATATAGGAATGCGTTGCCATTTCCTTCTCCGGGGGATCTTCCTGACTCAGGGATTGAACCCATGTCTCCTGCACTGGCAGGCAGATTCTTTACCATGGAGCTACCAGGGAGGCCTAAATTTAACTCTAAAATTAATTCCCTAGATATTAATACCACCAAATTGTACTCGTAAATGGTAAATTTTATATTATGTAGTATAATTTTAAAAGTTAGAGTTAAAAGTATGATTCATTTGAAAAAAAAAGAAAAATCTTTTGATTGTTTACGGCTCCTAAAATTCTAACTTTTAGGCTTTCTTGGTGGCTCAGTGGTAAAGAATCTGCCTGCCAATGTGGGAGACATGGGTTCAGCCCCTAGATGGGGAAGATTCCACATACCACAGAGCAACTAATAACTGTACACCACAATTATTGAACCTGTGCTCTCGAGCTAAGAACTGCAACTCCTTAGCCCACGCACTGCATTTGCTGAAGTCTGAGCACTCTAAAGTCAGCATTCTGCAAGAAGAGAAGCCACAGCAGTGAGAAGCCTGTACACCGTTAACTAGAGAGTAGCCCCTTTCTCCACAACTAAAGAAAAGCCCACACAGCAACAAAGACCCAGAACAGTGAAAAATAAATAAATTAATTAACAAAACAAATTCTGAGTTTTAGCTCTGAGCCAGTTGTTTGTGGAAATAACTAATTACTTAATGAGGAGCTGAGCGAAGGAAGAGACATCTCTGATGCAGGTTTTCTAAAACAAACGGGTTAGATGAGGTCAGAATAAGGCAGGCCTTGAGAATTGGTTAGTGTTATCTTAAGAATGTGTTTAAATAAAACCAGTTTGGTCCTCAAGCCATCTTATTTTTGAGGTCTTTATTACCATTATGGAGAGAAATTAAACAAATGACCAAGTGAAAAGAGGAGACAGGTGATAATAGCGGAAAAAATTAATTTTTAAACATTCAGAAGCCTTGAGTATAGTGATTGCTTTGCTATAACTGAGTATATGAGGACTATTAATTTGTTTAAAAAAAAGAAAAAAAAGTTGTTGGCACATCAAAGAATTAAGCAAAATAATCCCTGATGATATGTTCAAACTGTGGTTAGGATGACTCTCAAATAAACTCAGATCTTCCCGCCCCTGTAGAGAATGGTGTTTTTCAAGAGTCCAGATAGCATCAGGGATTGTATTTAATATTTTTTTTCCTTTTCAACTAACCTTCTAATGCTGAACAAATTCAAGTATCCTTATACAGTGCAAGCTAACATGTTACATTTCTCTACCACAAAATATATGCCATAGGGAATTAATTCAGTTAAATTTGCACGTACGGACTATTTAATGGCCTGTGATACCTCTCTAACTGGTTCTTCAAGGCAGGTTTCATCTCCTTCTTTCCATACATTGTTCTGTGCCAGAAGCAACCTTTCCCTCTTGCTTGGTCTCTGTGAAATACTAAGCAAGACATCATCAATTAAAAACTGAAAGTGATAAGAAACTACCAACTGCCAGGTCGTTGTAAAAGCAGCAGGTCTGTTTCCTCGGGGAGGGGCGGAGGGCAGAAAACAAGGTTCTGCATCAAATAGAATTATTTATAGCAATATTTTCTTCCCCATTTTGTAGAAAATAAAAGATATGAAAAAGCCACAAGGTTCTGCTCTCGTTTTGCATTTTGGTAATGTGCTGGCTGAAGGTCTGAAGACAGAGATAAAAGGCTTAAAGGTTCTAGGTAATAAAGACTTCTGGATTTCTTCCCACTTACTTTCCCTTCACAGAACTACCAGATGAGAGATCTTGGCTATATGCATCAGCTCTAGTAAAGCTGCTTTTCAGGGGAAGCTTCCCACTGGAGCTTCCACCACTCCTTTCATCATCCCTCCTTTGTCGGCAGGATATGTGTTGGTATAGCCTTTTGAAAATAGTTTTAAAATTTAAAATATACACACTTCTTGATCTTAACATTGCATGAATATTTCTGTAGGATTGATTTTTGAGACGGGGGAAAGCAGCCCCTGACGTCCAGGAGCTGGCCTTACAAAGAGAAGCCTTGATGGTGCTGATTGTTTACCTGGCACCCACAGCTAGACGGAGGTGTTCTTCTGTTGGACATTTAAAAAAATCTCATAGAACACTAACACTGCCCAAGGTCACTTGGTGACTGTGACGGAGTGAGACCAAAGCAAAACGAAACAAAAAAGATAGCTTCCTGGAGTCTTAGCCAAAATTGCCAGACCAAAACCCAAATTGTGTGTTTTCAAATACCCTCTTACTGAGATCCCTCATGGGTCACCATGATGCATGATCTCCCTTATTGCAACAAGCAATAAACCCAGATTACTTTCTGGGAGTCTTCAGTGGAAAGGCAGAAACAGCTCTTTGAGTAAGAATATTGCTTAGAGCAATATTTGTAATAGCAAAAATTGGATCCAACCTATTCAGAAATATGAAAATGATTCTACATGTTATAAATACATCCATTTTATGAAATAGGCCTTGAATAAGTTGGATGCATAGTTTTTGGAATGGGGAAAAGACTGTCCAAGCTGTGCTGTTATTTGGAGGAAAAGAGGAAGCAACTTAAATAAAATCACACAAAAAATAGGACACTGTTCTATGTATAGGAAAAAATCTGTGTGTGTGGTGTATATACAGAAAAAGTTCTGAAAGAATGCACATCAAACTCTTAACAGTACCATGAGGAAGCAGTTAAAAAGAAAATTTCATATTTCATGTTACGCACATCTATATTGTTTTAATTCTGACAAAGTTCTGTAATTTTTAGATTTTTTAGCTTATTTTTTTATACTGGAGTGTATTTGATTCACAGTGTTGTGTTAGTTTCAAATATACAGCAAAGGATTTATACATATACCTATATCTATTCTTTTTCACCTTTTTCACATATGGGATATTACAGACTATTGAGGAGCGATCCCTGTTGATTGTCTATTTTATATATAGTAATGTTTATATGTTATAGTAATGTTTATATCCGCCTAATATATCCCCCCCCATTTCTCTTTCGTAACCATAAATTTGTTTTCTAAGATTGTTTTCCATAATGGCTGTACCAATTTACATTTCCACCAACAGTGTAGGAGCATTCCCTTTTCTCCACCCTTTCTCCAGCATTTATTGTTTGTAGACTTTTTGATGATTACCATTTTCTGACCTCTGTGAGATGATACCTCATTGTAGTTCTGAATTACACATCTCTAATAATTAGTGATGCTGAGCATTTTTTTCATGTGCTTTTTGGCCATCTGTGTGTCTTCTTTGGAGAAATGTCTGTTTAGATCTCCTTTCCATTTTTATTGGATTTTTTAGTTTCTGATATTGAGCTGCATGATGTAATTGTATATTTTGTCAGATACACTTTTTGCAAATATGTTGTCCCATTTTGTAGTTGTCTTTTCATTTTGTATATGATTTTCTTTGCTGTGAAAAAGTTTTTAAGTTTAATTAGATCCCATTTATTTTATTTTTTTTTTTCATTTCTCTCAGAAGTGGATCCAGGGAGATATTGCTGTGATTTATGTCAAAGAGGGTTCTGACTATGTTTTCCTCTAAGACTTTTAGACTGTCTGATCTCACATTTAGGTCTTGAATCTATTTTGAGTTTATTTTGGGGTATAGTATTAGAGAATGTTCTAATTTAATTTTTTTTTACATATAGTTGTTCAGGTTCCCCAGCCACTTATTGAAGAGATTATCCTTTCTCCATTGTGTACTCTTGCCTCCTTTGTTGTAAATTAATTCACCAGAGATGCATGGGTTTATTTCTGGACTATTTTATCCTATTCCATTGATTCATGTGTCTGTTTGTATTCCCGTACCATACTGTATATATGACTATGTTGTTGTTGCTGTTCAGCCACTCAGTCATGTTCAACTCTTTGCGACCCTGTGGACTGCAGCATGCCAAGCTTCCCTGTCCTTCACCATCTCCTGGAGCTTGCTCAAACTCACACCATCCCATCGTCTGTCATCCCCTTCTCCTCCTGCCTTCAATCTTTCCCAGAATCAGGGTATTTTCCAATGAGTCAGTTCTTCTCATTAGGTGGCCAAAGTATTAGAGTTTCAGCTTCAGTATCAGTACTTCCAATAAATGTTCACAGTTGACTTCGTTTAAGATTCACTGATTTGATCTCCTCGCAGTCCAGGGAACTCTCAAGAGTCTTCTCCAACACCACAGTTCAAAAGCATCAAATCTTCAGTGCTCAGCCTTCTTNTCATTAGGTGGCCAAAGTATTAGAGTTTCAGCTTCAGTATCAGTACTTCCAATAAATGTTCACAGTTGACTTCGTTTAAGATTCACTGATTTGATCTCCTCGCAGTCCAGGGAACTCTCAAGAGTCTTCTCCAACACCACAGTTCAAAAGCATCAAATCTTCAGTGCTCAGCCTTCTTTATGGCCCAGCTCTCAAATCCATATATGACTACTCGAAAAACCATAGCATTGACTATATGGACCTTTGTTGGCAAAGTAATGTCTCTGCTTTTCAATATGCTGTCTAGGTTGTCGTAGCTTTTCTTCCAAGAAGCAAATGTCTTTGAATTCATGGCTGCAGTAACCATCTGCAGTGATTTTGGCGCCCAAGAAAATAAAGTCTGTCACTGTTTCCATTGTTTCCCCATCTATTTGCCATGAAGTGATGGGACCAGATGCCATGATCTTCATTTTTTGAATGTTGAGTTTTAAGTTAGCTTTTTCACTCTCATCTTTTACTTTCATCAAGAGGCTCTTTAGTTCCTCTTCACTTTCTGCCATAAGGGTGGTGTCATCTGCATATCTGAGGTTATTGATTTTTCTTCCCGCAATCTTGATTCCAGCTTCTGCTTCATCCAGCCTGGCATTTCACATGATGTACTCTGCATAAAAGTTAAATAAGCAGGGTGACAATATACAGGTTTGATGTACTCCTTTCCCAATTTGGAACCAGTCTCTTGTTCCATGTCTGGTTCTAACTGTTGCTTCTTGACCTGCATACAGATTTCTCAGGAGGCAGGTGAGAAGGTCTGGTATTCCCATCTCTTGAAAAATTTTCCACAGTTTGTTGTGATCAACACAGTCAAAGGTTTCAGTGTAGTCATTGAAGCAGAAGTCAAGAAGCAGAATTTCTGGAATTCTCTTGCTTTTTCTATGATCTAATGGATGGTAGTAATTTTATCTCTGGTTCCTCTGCCTTTTCTAAATCCAGCTTGAACATCTGGAACTTCTCAGTTCACATACTGTTGAAGCCTAGTTTGGAGAATTTTGAGTGTTACTTTACTAGCATGTAAAATGAGTTCAATTGTGCAGTACTTTGAACATTCTTTGGCATTGCCCTTCTTGAGATTGTAATGAAAACTGAGCTTTTCCAGTCCTGGACCACTGCTGAATTTTCCAAATTTGCTGGCATATTGAGTGCAGCACTTTAACAGCATCATCTTTTAGGATATGAAATAGCTCAACTGGAATTCCATCACCCCCACTAGTTTTGTTCATAGTGATGCTTCCTAAGGCCCACTTGACTTCTCGCTCCAGGATGTCTGGCTCTAGGAGAATGATCATACACCATCATGATTATCTCTGTCATTAAGATCTGTTTTGTACAGTTCTGTGTATTCTTGCCACTTCTTCTTAATAACTTCTGCTTCTGTTGATTACTATAGCTTTATAGTGTAGTCTGAAGTCAGGGAGCTTCATTCCTCCAGCTCTGTTTTCTTTCTCAATATTACTTTGGCTATTCAGGGGTCTTTTGTATTTATAGACAAATTTTAAGATTTTTTTTGTACTACATTTGCAAAAAAAAATGCTATTGGCAATTTGTTAGGGGTTGCATTGAATCTGTAGATTATCTTTGGTAAAATAGTTATTTTAACAATATTGATTCTTCTAATCCAAGAACATGATATGTCTTTCCATCTGTTTTTGTTGTCTTGATTTCTTTCATCAGTGTCTTATAGTTTTCAGAGTACAGGTCTTTATCTCCTTAGGTAAGTTTACTCCTAGGCATTTTATTATTTTTGATGTGATGGTAAATATGATTGGTTCCTTAATTTCTCTTTCAAATCTTTTGTTAGTATATATAAATGCAGCAGGTTTCTATTTATTAATTTTGTATCCTGCAAGTTTACCAGATACATTGATAATCTAATAGTTTTCTGGCAGCATCTTTAGGATATTCTTTTTTGTGTGTGTGAGTTAAGTTTTATTTGGGGCAAAATGAGGACTGTAGCCCAGGAGGCAGCATCTCAGATAGCTCTGAGAGACTGCTCCAAAGTGACAGTGGGAGAAAGACATTATATAAAGTTTTGGTGAAGGGGGAGTTCAATATCATGACTTTTCATTTTACAAAAGGCTTCCTGTTAATCATGAGGATCTGATATCACCATGAAGGGATTTAGTGCATCTCTAGATATGAGGAGATGCAAGGATTGAGATAATAAAATCTGTTCCCCAAAACATCCAACTATCTAAAGACCTGTCCCACCAGATTCCCTGGAGCACAGAATGCATCACTCCACCCAGAACTCCCTCCAGGGTTGTTAAAGGTCAACAGCTATAGCAGCATGGGGTTCAGTCTCCACAAATGCGTTTGTTGTTCAGTCGTTGGCAGTGTTCTTGGTAAGTGCCAATTTGTGGTTGATATGGCCCTCTTGTGGTCATAAACCCGACCATACTTTGGGGGGCATTTCATGACCATTTTGTCCCAGGTTGCTGGGAAGGCTTTTTCATGGTTCTAAAGAAGGTTTTTGTTGATAAGACATTCAATGTGCTATTAGTGGACTAGGTTTTGTTTTGTTTTGTTTTGTTTTTACTTTACAATACTGTATTGGTTTTGCCATACATTGACTTGAATCTGCCATGAGTGTACATGTGTTCCCCATCCTGAACCCCCTCCCACCTCCCTCCTCATCTCATCCCTCTGGGTCATCCCAGTGCACCAGCCCCGAGCACCCTGTATCATGCATCAAACCTGGATTGGTGATTCGTTTCACATACGATATTTTACATGTTTCAATGCCATTCTTCCATATCATCCAGCCCTTGCCCTCTCCCACAGAGTCCAAAAGACTGTTAAATACATCTGTGTCTCTTTTGCTGTCTCGCATACAGGGTTATTGTTACCTTCTTTCTAAATTCCATTTATATGTGTTAGAATACTGGATTGGTGGTTTTCTTTCTGGCATAGGCTCCAGTTTCATCCACCTCATTAGAACTGATTCAAATGTATTCTTTCTAATGGCTGAGTATTATTCCATTGCGTATATGTATTCTTTTCACAGCTTTATTATCCATTCATCTACTGATGGACATCTAGGTCGCTTCCATGTCCTGGCTATTATAAACAGTGCTGCGATGAACACTGAGGTACATGTGTCTCTTTCGATTCTCGTTTCCTCAGTGTGTATACCCAGCAGTGGGATTGCTGGGTCATATGGCAGTTCTATTTCCAGTTTTTTAAGGAATCTCCACACTGTTCTCCATAGTGGCTGTACTAGTTTGCATTCCCACCAACAGTGTAAGAGGGTTCTCTTTTCTCCACACCCTCTCCAGCATTTTTGCTTGTAGACTTTTGGATCGCAGCCATTCTGACTGGTGTGAAATGGTACCTCATTGTGGTTTTGATTTGCATTTCTCTGATAATGAGTGATGTTGAGCATCTTTTCATGTGTTTGTTAGCCATCTGTATGTCTTCTTTGGAGAAATGTCTGTTTAGTTCTTTGGGCCACTTCTTAATTGGGTCTTTTATTTTTCTGGAATTGAGCCGTAGGAGTTGCTTGTATATTTTTGAGATTAGTTGTTTGTCAGTTGTTTCGTTTGCTATTATTTTCTCCCATTCTGAAGGCTGTCTTTTCACCTTGCTTAGAGTTTCCTTTGTTGTGCAGAAGCTTTTAATTTTAATTAGGTCCCATTTGTTTATTTTTACTTTTATTTCCAATATTCTGNTGGGTCATTTATTTTTCTGGAATTGATCTGCCTATGTTGCTTGTATATTTTTGAGATTAGTTGTTTGTCAGTTGCTTCATTTGCTATTATTTTCTCCCATTCAGAAGGCTGTCTTTTCACCTTGCTTATAGTTTCCTTTGTTGTGGAGAAGTTTTAAGTTTAATTAGGTCCCATTTGTTTATTCTTGCTTTGGTTTCCAATATTCTGGGATGTGGGTCATAGAGGATCCTGCTGTGATGTATGTCAGAAAGTGTTTTGCCTATGTTCTCCTCTAGGAGTTTTATAGCTTCTGGTCTTACGTTTAGATCTTTAATCCATTTTGACTTTTATTGTACTGTCATTTTATTACCAATATCTACCATTTCCAATTTCACCACACTTGGATAAGCACATTAGAAATAAAATGTAAATTAAACACTATGAAAGTTCACCTTAAATTAAACATCATCTTGATAGGATATGGATATATAAATTGGATGATTTTATTGCATTGTTAGAAAATTATATTATGAAAGATACAAAAAAATCAATAGCTGTCATTATTTCTGTTTATTTTCCAATCAGCACCATCTTTTGTCAATAATGGCTTTAAATTTTGATTCTGCCCAACAGGTTTCGAAGAATAATTTATTACATGCTTTGGTAAGACAGTTAAAACATTTTCAAATTCAAAATAGATGTTTCTTAACTGAAAGAAATTTCACCTGAGAGTTCATTATAACATTGTCACTTTTTGATTTACTCTTTTAAGAAGAGTGACATGGGCTATAAGTTCACAATTTCAGTCATCAGTGTGAGTCTTGGAAAGACATGACCACCAGTTTTTAACTCTGTACCATTGATTCCCATTCCAACTCCACCACTGACAAGGACTGATGCTTGTTCACATTAATTTCTCCCAAGTATCCCATTTGTTTTAAAATTGAAAAAAAAATTTCAAAGCCTAGGCATCATCCAGGACCAGCTGTGTTTTAGACCATGATTGTGTTTGTGAAACGCCCAAGATGGTTGATATGCTGTGCATTTTTACTCAGCCACTAAGCNACTGACAAGGACTGATGCTTGTTCACATTAATTTCTCCCAAGTATCCCATTTGTTTTAAAATTGAAAAAAAAATTTCAAAGCCTAGGCATCATCCAGGACCAGCTGTGTTTTAGACCATGATTGTGTTTGTGAAACGCCCAAGATGGTTGATATGCTGTGCATTTTTACTCAGCCACTAAGCATCACCCTAATAGAGAAATTTCTAACATTCTCAAAATAATGAAAAGAACAAAATCTACCAGGAAACAAATAATAGAAAACAAGTCAGATAATGTTTCTGCTTAGTGGAACTTATTAATTGTGGGAGCCATGCAGTAATTAATAAATGAGTAAGTACATTGTGTTGTACAGTAAAAGCGATAAATACTATGGATTAATTAAAAATTAAGGGATTTCAGAGATGCATGTTTAGGTCGAAGGCATTTTGCTGCAGACCCAGGTTAGTGTGCAAATCATTTATTAACAATATTTTCAAGAGAAAATGGTTAATTGGGGGTAACAGGATAATAATGAAAAGACAACAAACAAAGGTTCATTTTCAAGCAGATAATTGGCCTCAGTCTCATACTGTGCAGTTGCCTGGAGTGTATATCAGTTTCTGGGCTTCCCTGGTGACTCAGCGGTAAAGAATCATTCACCTGCCATGCAGGAGACATGGACTCTATCTATGGTCAGGAAGATCCCCTGGAGTTTCTTCTGGGAAATCCCATGGACAGAGGAGCCTGGAGGTCACAAAGAGTTGGACATGACTTAGCAAATAAACCAAACAACAACAAGAACAATATTAGTTTTTACTTTAACAAGCAATAAGAGGACTGGGTTATTATACCTCCACTCAGTCAGTCATTGGCTAANGAGTACAGTATTGTAAAGCAAAACAAACTAAAAAAATAAAAATTAATAATAAAAAAAATAATAAAAAAATAAATTGATAAAAAAAAAAGGAGTGAATGTCTGATATATTCAACAATTGAATAAATATCAAAAACATTATGCTGAATGAAAGACTTTAATACAAAAGAATATAAAACTTTTGATTCATTTATATGAACGTAAAAACATTTATAGTGATAAAAACATCACTGGTGGAGCTGAATAGGAGGGGACAGACAAACTAGGGGAGAACACAAGGGAATTTTTGAGGGATATAGGAAATGTTCTGTATCTTGATTGTGGTACTTACATGGGTGCACATGTTTATCAAAACTCACTGAACTCTTCACTTAAAATGAATGCATTTATTGTATATAAATTACAGTTCAATGAAGTTCGGGACTTTTTGATCTCTATGTTTGTAAGCCTGAGTCTTGATAGTTATATTTACTAGTTTGTTGTGTTTTTTAGATTCTACATAAAAATGAGAATTAGATTCTACATAAAAATCATATAGTATTTGTCTTTCTCTCTCTGACTTATTTCACTTAGCATAATACCTTCCAAGTCCATTCATGTTGCTGTAAATGACAAAATTTCATTCTTTTTAATGGCTGAGTAACATTCCATTCCATGGCACCCCACTCCAGTACTCTTGCCTAGAAAATCCCATGGATGGAGAAGCCTGGAAGGCTGCAGTCCATGGGGTTGCAACTGAGCGACATCACTTTCTCNCAAGTCCATTCATGTTGCTGTAAATGACAAAATTTCATTCTTTTTAATGGCTGAGTAACATTCCATTCCATGGCACCCCACTCCAGTACTCTTGCCTAGAAAATCCCATGGATGGAGAAGCCTGGAAGGCTGCAGTCCATGGGGTTGCAACTGAGCGACATCACTTTCTCTTTTCACTTTCATGCATTGGAGAAGGAAATCGCAACCCACTCCAGTGTTCTTGCCTGGAGAATCCCAGGGACGGGGGAGCTTGGTGGGCTGCCGTCTATGGGGTCGCACAGAGTTGGACACGACTGAAGAGACTTAGCAGCAGCAGCAGCAGCAACATTCCATTCCATTCCATAGTCTACACCTTCTTTATCCATTCATCTATTAATGGACATTTAAATTTCTTCTGTATTTTCTAACTTTGGGTTTTGTTTGTTTTTCTTTTTCTGGTTCCTTAAGGTGTGAAGTCAGTTTATTTGAGGTTTCTTTTGTTTCCTGAGGTAGGCTTGTCTTGTTATAAACTTCCCTCTTGGAACTGCTTTTGCAGCTTCCATGGATTTTGGATCTTTGTGCTCTTATTTTCATTTGTCCCCAAGTGTTTTTAAATTTCTTTTTAGTCTCTTCAGTAATCCGTTTGTTGTTTATTTTAGCATTTTGTTTAGCTCCATGTGTTTTTGTTTTTTGTATTGGTTTTTCTTGTGGTTGATTTCAAGTCTCTCAGACTTGTGATCAGGAAAGATAGTCTCTGGCCACACCACCCTGAACGCCCCTGATATCATCTAATCTTGGAAGCTAAGCAGGATTGGGCCTGGTTAGTACTTGGATGGAAGAAAAGATAATTTCAAGTTTCTTAAATTTAGTGAGACTTGTTTTGTTGTCTGACATGTAATCTACCCTGGAAAATATTCCATGTGCACGTGAAATGAATGTGTACTGTACTGCTTTATGATAGAATGGTCTATAAATGTGTATAAAAACCTATTTGGTCTCATGTGTTATTTGAGGCCAGTGTTTCCTTATTGATTTTCTGTTCAGATGATCTGTCCATTGATTTAAATGGGGTGTTAAAGTCCCTTACTATTATGTTGCTGTCAGTTTCTCCCTTTGTGTCTGTTAATGTTTGCTTTATATATTTAGGTGCTCTTATATTGCATGCATATATATTTACAGTTTTATGTTTTCTTCTTGTATTGATCATTGATTGTTAGGTAATATCCTTCTTTATCTTTTATTACAGTCTTTGTGTTAAAGTCATTTTTTCTAACGTAAGTATTGCTACCCTGGCTGTCTTTTCATTTCCATTTGGATGGAATACCTTTTCCATCCACCTGTTTCAGTCTGTCTGTATTTTTAGATCTGAAGTGAGTCTCTAGTGGGCAGCATATATATGGATCATATTTTTGTATTCATTCAGCCACTCTATGACTTCTTTTTCAATTTTAAAGCTATCTCTGCTTATTAACTAACCAGATTACAGAAATAATCATAATAGCTATCTTAGTTCATCCTTCTAGTAAGCCTGTTGATCTGATCTTCCCTGTTGCCAGTATCTCTACCTTCTACAAAATGAGTGGTCTTTTTCTTCATTCCATTTCATGGAGAATACAATTCGAAGATCCAGAGGAAGTTGTTTGCTTCTTTGAAATGTTTTCCAACAGCATAGATCTCATGAATCAGATCCTTCTTGTAGATAATGCCATATTTGCTACAGATCGAGCAATCAGCTTGTTATCTGTCAGGGCAAATAGCTTCTTGCTGATTTTGCCCTAACCATGCTTATGGATAAATTCATTTACTGATGTCAGGTTTGGGTACTCCTGTACAATGTATGATTCCACAATTCTCAGCATGTTAATTGAAGCCTTGTTGACTTTACAGAGGCGCCATTGAAGATCTGATGGAGGCAAAGAAGCTCCAACACTTTTTAACCTTGGGCTCATGCCATTGATACCTCTGATCCTGATGATTTTAAAGGAAGATTTGGGTTCTGTGGGTATGTAAAAGTTGCTGCTTTTTCTTATCATCCTAGCCATTCAAATTTCAGTTCTATACATCTGCTCGTACTCCATGTGACAGGGCTTAGCTCTTTCATAGGTATGCATCCTCCTTGCCTTTCAAAGCATCTTTTGGGCAAGCTTCTTTCTCAGGTGCTTAAACTCTGCGAAATTCTTCCACTTTTTCTTAAGGGTTTCTGGCACAGTAGGAACCTTCTTTTTCTTCTCTTTTACATCCTCCATGGTTCCAGCTGGGAAGAGTACCCAATGACTTTTCATTGGAGTGTCTAGTCCATTTACATTTGAAGTAATTATTAATAGGTGTGTACTTATTGCCAATGATAATTGTTTGGGGGTTGTTTTATAGTTCATTTTTGTTCCTTCTTTTGTTCTTTTCCTTTATGATTAGATGACTAGTTGATTTTTAGATTTTCATCTCGTGTGTGTGTGTGTGTGTGTGTGTGTGTGTGTGTGTCTATTATAGGTTTGGGGTTTGTAGTTACCATAAGGTTTATATATATAGGAATCTTTCTATATATACAAATGCATTTAAATTGATTTTCTCTTAATTTCAAATGCATTTCAACAAACCTTCATTCTTACTCCCCTCTCCCCATGATTGATGTTTCTGACATCACGTTTTATACATTTTTGTTTTGAAAATTCCATAACTGCTTATTGTGGCTGTGTACATTTTACTAGTTTTGTCTTTTAACCTTCCTGCTAACTTTATATGTGGCTGATTTACTACATTTACTGTGTATTTGCCTTTATTAGTGAGCTTTTTCCTTTTGTAGTTTTCACATTTCTAGTTGTATCCTTCCCTTTTTCACTTACTCAAGTCCCTGTAACTTTTCTTGTAAAGCTGATTTGGTGGTGTTGAACTTTTAGATTTTGCTTGTCGATAAAACTTTTTGATCTCTTCCTCAAATGTGATGAAAGCCTTGCCAAGTAGAGTGTTCTTGGTTGTAGATTTCCCCCTTTCATTGCTTTAAATATATTGTACCATCCACTTCTAGCCCGTGGAGTTTTTGCTGAAAAGTCAGATTATAGCATTATGGGAATTCCCTTGTATGTAATTTGTTGCCTTTCCCTTGCTGTTTTAATATCCTCTTTATGGTCAACCTTTGCCATTTTAATTACGGTGTGTCTTGGCTTGAGCCTCTTTGGGTTGATACTGTTTGAGACTCTGTGCTTCCTAGATCTGTATATCCGTTTTGTTTCTCAAGTTAAGGAAGTTTTCAGCTATTACGTTCAAATGTATTCTCTGCTCCTTTCTCTCTTTTCTTTTTCTGGGATCCCTCTATTGTGAATGTTAATATGCTTGATGTCTCAGAGATTTCTTAAACTGTCCCAATTTTTTTCTTATGTTCAGCTTCATTGATTGCTGCTGCTCTGCCTTCCGGCTTATTGATCCATTCTTATTCCTCCGTATCATCTAATATATGTTGATTGCTCCTAGTGTATTTTTTTCACTTCAATTTGGTATTCATCAGCTCTGTTTAGTTCTTCTTTGTGTCTTCTAACTCTTGTTAAACTTCTCGTTGCATTCATCCATTCGTCTCTCGAGTCTCTGCTAATCTTTATGATCATTACCATCTCCACTTCACGTAGTCCTTCTGAGGATTTGTCTTATGCCTTCCTTTGAAACATGTTCTTCTGTCATCTCTTTTTGCCTAATTTGCTGTATCTATTCCTTTTTATCTCATAGGTTGACTACATCCCCCAACTTGGAGAAGTGGCCTTTTTAGGAGACATCCTATGCATCTGGTCTTCTGAGCTATATTCTGTAGTGGTCTCCCCTATTTTGGACTCTGTGGTCCTTCTGTTGCAGCTGGCTGACTACCATGGGCAGTCTAGTAGGCATGGCTGACCCCATGTACCAGGTTGCCAGGCTCTGCCTTGTGTGGAGACTACTGGCCAATGGTTGGCAGGGCTGTGTCATGAGATTGCTGGATATGGGACCCTGGGGGATCCCATGGCTGGTTCTGGCCCACTGGTACACATAAACAGGTTCTGGGATGGGTAGTTGTGAGGTCAAGATTCCCAGTCAGTTCCTAGTGTCAGCCTGCTGATACATGGGATCAATTCCTAATATGACTGGCTGCAGGTCATAGGATGTCCCAAAGCTGGTACTGTCCCACTGGTGAGTAGGGCTGGATCCCAGGCAGTTAGTCAAGGAGTCCAAGGTATCTCAGAGCTGGTGTTGGCCTACTGTTTGGTGAAACCAGGACCCATAGGATCCTGGAGCTGCTGCAAGCTTGCTGGTGGGCTGGCTGAGTCCTGACAAGGAAGCTTGAAGAGCTCTGGTGGTCCTGGGTTTATCTACCTACTGATGGGTCATGTCAGTACGCATATGATCCTAAGGCTGGTACCTGACCTTCAGTGGGTGAAGCCAAGTCCAGGTGCTCTACCAGCCCCCCAGCAGGCAGAGTTGTATCCTGGGGTCTCTGACTATAGACCCTGAGGCTACTGGAGCTGGTGTTGACTCTCTTGTGGGTGAGGTCTTTTCCTGATACAGCTGACTACAGGGTCCAGCTCTATGGGCTCAGGGGGTTTAAGTCAGAAGCTGGTACCAGCCTGCTGGTGGTGGAGGCTAAATCCTGGGATGGGTGGCTGAGGATCCAAGGTGTCTCCAAGTTGGTCTTGGCCTGATGGTGGGCAGGACTGGAGCCCAAGTGGCCCTAGGGTTGATGCCATCCTGCCCGAGGATGGGCTGAGTCCTGTCATGGCAGGCTGTGGGATTGCAGTGGTCCCAGGGCTGGTATCTGCCTGCTGGTTGGTGGAGCTGGGGCCCAGGGCATTCCAGGGCTAATTCCTGCCCACTGGTAGGTGGGCTGATCCTGAGGCTAGGGCCAGCTCACTGGAGGGTACAGCCAGGGACTAAGGGGTCCTAAGGGTGGTGCCTGCCCACTGTGCACAGAGCTGGGTCGTAAGGTCTCTGGATGCAGTGCTCTGGGGTCCCTGGGGTCCCTGGGGCTAGTGTCAGTGCTTGGGTATGCGCTTTTGGGTCCTGCGCCCTCTGGTGGACAGAGCCATTCCTAGGGCAGCTATAGGCTCAGGGGGTTTAAGTCAGAAGGCCTGCTGGTGGATGGGGCTGTGTTTCTGCCCAGTTAACTCCTTGGGTTGAGCATCCAAGTACTGCTGATGCCAATAAGCTGGTGGGCAGAGTTGGGTCCTAGCAGTAATACCTGCATCTCATATTTTTCCTGAGTTGCAGGTGGGTTCTTCACCACTAGCACCACCCGGGAAGCCAGTAATAAGCTAGAGGGAGGATTCCAAGATGGGACTCAGCACCAGTGTCCACATGCGAGAAAAAGCTGCTGCCAGCTTCATGTCCCCACATGCCTATAAAATGATTTGGCCTCACTTTGTGGTTTGGGTCCCCCTTTTGATATAGAAACAATGTTAAGATAGAGTCAAGTTTTAAGGATGCAAAAAAAAAAAAAAAAACTAAGAAACAACTTAAATGGTACTTCATAAACCTAAAAAGTTGATAGGTATTTGCAAAATAATTCTGTTTTAAAGAAGAAAGGAAGAAGCTCTTTCCAGAGTTCCAGTCTGCTGATACATATTTATAAAAGAAAAGTTGCTTTTGTAGATAGTAGGCTAGGAAATAATTTCCTGGCAGTCAAGTGCTGTAACCCATATACCAGACAGACTATATTTGTCAAAGAATGAAAATTCTATCTATAAAACAAATTATTATAACTATTGTCTTTTTTGTCCACAAGAGAAAATAAAGTTATAGAACCTAAAGTCATAAATACATGGATCATAGCTTGTGGGCTTTGTAACATTTTAACAACTATAAAAGAACTCTAGTGAAGCTAAACGTGTGCATTTTTTGGTTACTCTCTTATACTAACCTCCAACTATTATTTGTCAGTAGCCAAACAAAACTGCCCATGCTAACCAAAGATGAGGAAGTTCAACTTGTTTATCAAGAGAGAAATATTTTATTGCTATGTTTTCCACACTGAAGTCAACTGATAAGCTTTAAAAGAAGAAATCCACTCATGCTAAGAATATGATAGAAATTATCTTCAGGCTTATAATTCCTTCTTGGTAGAGGCATAGAGAAGAAAAATTTCAAAATGCATTTTTTTACATTATGCTAGGTTTTGTGTGTCTATACATTTAACAAATAAAGAAAAGCCAAAATTTTAAAAATCTGTGTTGATGGATTAAAACAAAAAGCATATGTCCCTGTCATTTTTATTTAGCTATCGGTCTACCACCCTGACAAGTCTGATCTGAACTATAATCATAACTTTGCCCCAACCCACCATGTATCTTTTGGGGAGTCACTTCATATCTCTGTGTCTTACATGTATATCTGACAAGATGAAGGAATTGCAGTGGACAATAAATAGAGGTCTTCTTAAAAGCAGATTTTTAAAGTTAAGTTCTGATAGTTTCTGATTCCATATTCATACTCATGAATATCTTGGACATTATAAATGACTCCAGCTTAGAATCCATCTAACTGACTTCACCCTAATGGACACCCATTTCCTTTTTGATTTTTCCTTTCTTCTACCATCTCCTTTTCAATATAGCACTGAAAGATGCTTGTCTCTGCGGTAGAAATCACTCTTCCTTCTCTTTCATAGTCTCCGCTATCTGTTAAACTAACAAAAAGGCCAAATGGCTTATGATTGCTGGTCTACATTTATTCTTATGACTGCTTGTATACGTCCTCCTCTTTCTAAAGTTTCAGATTTCACAGGAATACTTGGTAGTAGGTACAAAAACTTAGTGGCGGCTTTATTCTAACATTGATATAACAATTACTTATCCATGTAGAAGGAAAAGGCAGTTAGTATCTACCAATATCACAAGCAAAAGTCCAATACTGAAGAAATAAAAATAAGTATGAAGGGTAAACATTTTTAGAGAAAATATATTTATGACATCATAGAAAGGATTTCTTAACTAAGACATACAAAGATATATTCATTAACCAAAAAATTTGGGAGAAAAATATGACCTCAGGATAGGGATGAATTTTTTTAAGCAATGCACAAACAATAATAATTATAAATTATAAGAAGAGACTGCTAACTATAACTGCATTAAAATTAAGAGTTTCTATTCCTCAAAATACATATGAAGGAAACAAAAATATACTACAAACTGAAATACTTTCAGCAAAGAGACATTTTGTTTAAAAATGATTAGGAACTAGGTATCGAAAAACTGATAAATAAAAAGAAGACAAAAGAAGATTCAGTAGAAAACTAGGCCACAAAAAAGAAAGCAGATATTTCATAGAAGAGAAACTATGCATAGCTTATAAACATAGCAAAAGAGTTTCATAACAATTATTAGTTGTTAGGAAAATGTAAATCACAAATAATTTGCTATCGTTTAACATTATCATTGGCATAAATTTACAAATCTGACAACATCATGTATTGGCTACAATACAAATCATCAAGGAATCTTAGACACTTGGTGTGAACATATAAGTAATATAAGAAATCACTAGGAAAATTATAAGTAATATAAGAAATTGCTAAGAAAATTGTCTGTAACTCTGATACAGATAGCATAAAAGCATAATATCATAATATCAGCATAATATCAGCTATAATAATATAAAGCCAAAGTTTACTGGAAAACTTTTTTTACTGATAATATCAAATTATAATTCATATTATTTAAACCAAGCTTCTTTCCTATTTGCTGCAAATAAATTATTTTCCTTTTTTCTGGCTAAACCTTAATGTGGTAGGACTTTTTCCATACAGAACAAGATCTTCGAAAAAGGTATAGACATATATAACCAGTTCCAGATCCGATTTTTTCCCTGTATTCCTGCAAGAGTCTTGCCTTTGTTAGCATTTTCTCTACTGAAACACCTTCTTTTTCTTAAAACTCAGTTCATCCCATTCATCAAGGCCCAGCTCAAATCTCCTTAAATCTCCTGCTGGCAAGTGGCTCTGCCTCCTTTCCTGACAATACCAGCTCTTACCCTTGAAGCTGATTTCCAGTCTTCAGTTCAGTTCAGTTGCTCAGTTGTGTCTGACTCTTTGCTACCCCATTGACTGTGGCATGCCAGGCCTCCCTGTCCATCACCAATACCTGGAGTTTATTCAAACTCATGTCCATTGAGTTGGTGATGGCATGCAACCATCTCATCCTCTCTCATCCCCTTCTCCTCCAGCCTTCAATCTTTCCCAGCATCAGAGTCTTTTCAAACGAGTCAGCTCTCCGCATCAGGTGGCCAAAGTATTGGAGTTTCAGCTTCAACATCAGTCCCTCCAGTGAATACCCAGGGCTGATCTCCTTCAGAATGGACTGGTTGGATCTTCTTGCAGTCCAAGGGACTCTCAAGAGTCTTTTCCAACACCACAGTTCAAAAGCATCAATTCTTTGGTGCTCAGCTTTCTTTGTAGTCCAGTTCTCACATCCATACATGACCACTGGAAAAACCATAGCTTTGACTAGACAGACCTTTGTTGGCAAAGCTGTCTCTGCTTTTTAATATGCTGTCTGGGTTGGTCATAGCTTTTCTTCCAAGGAGCAAGCATCTTTTAATTTCAGGACTGCAGTCACCATCTGTAGTGATTTTGAAGCCCCCCAAAAAATAAATTTTGTCACCATTTTCATTGTTTCCCCATCTATTTGCCATGAAGTGATGGGACTGGATGCTATGATCTTAGTTTTCTGAATGTTGAACTTTAAGTCAACTTTTTCACTCTTCTCTTTCACTTTCATCAAGACGCTCTTTAGTTCCTCTTCACTTTCTGCCATAAGGGTGGTGTCATCTGCATATCTGAGGTTATTGATCTTTCTTCAGTCTTCAGAGCTCTCAAAATTCTTAGGTCTCCTCTATAGTTGTTTATGATCTTTCCCCCCCCACTACATTATAAACCCTTAAATGTAGAATTCACATTTGATTTGTTTTTGAGTTCCTACTTCCTCTAAGAAAACCAATTTGTTTATAGTAGGAGTTCTAAAAAATACTGATTGGTTCAGTAAATGAACCAAATGAGGGTATAATGGTAACATACCACCAATTATTGCTGTTTGTTTCTGTATCTCACAAGACATTTTCATCCCTGAACATGTAGAAATCTAGTTCTTCTATTAGTCTGATCCATTTTATAACAGCTAATTTTTCACCTGAATTCACAACTTGGTTATTATTAATCGTTGACAATTTGGACTTTTTCAAGTTGTCTAATGAGAATCAGTTCTCAGAAATCGTATTCGACCGTTAATAGAATTAATAAATGGTAAGTAGGGGACTCGCCAAATGAAACACTTATCTCAAGCTTTTTTGAAAATAGAAAGCTTACAAATGAGTTTGTGAGCTCACATAACAGTTCCTTATTTATTCCAAATATCTTTGCACTTATGATATCCTTGGCAATTATTAAAAATTTGCTTGTGATTCCTGCTAGCCAGTCTCTCTAAAAGTGATCTCTAAATATTACAGCAAAGAGGGGGAAAAAGGCATTTTCTTGACTCAGCCAGTTGGCAGAGCTAAACCATTCATACCCTTTCTCTCTCTGTTTCTTCTCTGTGATATCATTCAGGAAAGGCAACTATCTCTCTGCAGTTGAGGAGACTGGAATGAAACCTCCTATAAAAAAATCTTAATTGTTTCCTCAGTTTAGTCACTCAGTCCATAGTGTATATTCACATCCCCCAGATTTTGGTTATAAAGAAATTCAGCAAAAAACTGGTTTCTGCAAAATATTCTCAATTCTGCTATTCTGACTCAACTTGATATACTAAATCTGCAAAGAATTGTTTTCCAAGAATATCTTATGGGATTAACAGAATTACCTAAATTTGCCACTGCTTTCTAGTCTCTGAAATTATATTACCATCAACTTAATTAAGATCTCTGGGAAGAACCTTGGAAAAGTTCTTATGATTATTGATTATTTAAACTTTTTTTCAGGAGCACCTATTATTGAATCCTGAAAACATTGCCAATTTATTAACTTTTCCAGATAGCTCAAGAAATACTTTTTTTTTTTTTCACTTATTTTACTTAAATCTTACCTATAGGGTCAGCATTTTAACTTTTAAGAAACTGAAAGAAACTCAGATGCCTTTTGTGATATCTGATGATCTAGACCTGTGCTGTCCCACATGTCCCATATGGCCGGGCCAAACTGAGATGTACATAAATGTAAAATACAAGTCAGATGTTGAAGACTGAGTATGAAAAATCCAGTGTAAAACCTCACTAGTTATTCTTATGTTAGTTACATATGGAAATCATAATATTTTAGATATTTGCTTAAGATACTATTAACATTAATTTCATCTGTTCTTCCTTTTTTAATAAAAGCAGCTATTAGAAAATTTTAAATTTCATATGTAGCTTGTGTTTGTAACTCAGATTATACTTCTATTAGGCAGCCTTGTTCTATACTTTTACCCAGTTTAGCTCAGTGAATTTTTGTTCAGGAATATATAACTATTCATTACTTTAGATTTCATCAGTTTTAAGTCAGAAAAGTTAAGAAAATAATGGGTAGTGACTGATTTTTCAAAGTTGGGTCAGTGTTTGAGAGATAGTATTTTAAAAAGTGGTCATTTCTTTCATCAATAGTTGTCTTCAGATACAATGACAGTTTTTTGACTTTAGGCTGTGTGTAATTGTCAGATACCAAAATTATACCTGGTTGTGTGGGATGCGATATATATGTGTATGTGTGTGTTTGTGTGAAGTGCTGATCAACAGATACGGAAAGCATTATTTAACACACCATTCTTCCCACTTAATAAATATTTGATCAGCAATGACTAATAATCACATCAGAATGATAATACATTCACGTCGAGCCATCAGTAAAATAAGTGCAAAATTCAGAGAAGAGCAAAGACTTCTTAAAACAGCACTATGGAGAACTAGAATGAAGTTATTAACTTTGAGTAACTTCCTTGCCTTTATTATCATTATATCATTCCATCTACAGACTGTTTCTGGCCACTGTAGGGAGGATCATTTTGAAATGTAAGAGATATAATGAGAGCTTTCTTATAATTTTTTAAAAATCTGGTATTTTTGCAAATTCTTTGCTTGCCTTTTCTTTGAGGAGAAAACTATATCTCAGCTTCATGTCATGAAAAAGTACAAAAGCAACAACACACTAATAGGAGGGAGGGAGATACTTTACAAGGTGTCTGTTAACATAGAAAAGTATATGGCACTCATCAAACTTCCAAATTCTTTTTAGAGTGTGTTGACTTGCCGTACTTCCATCCACTAGAAGTGATTCAGAATCAGATACTTAGCGTTCAGATCCTCTGTGTTATTTAAACCAGAGGAAGAGACATGAGTAGTGGATAAGTATTGTGGCTCCCCTTGCATGGTTATTGTTGCTAGGGAAACACTTCCTTCTGATCCTGGGGTTCAGCCTGTCCATCCCACTATCTGGCATCATTGTCTCTCAAGAAGGGCACCATCACAGCATGGCATAAGAACAGGAAACAAAAAAGACAAAAACCAGTACATTATCCTGTTACATACAAACGTTTCTCAGAAAATCTACATGATAGTAACTTCTGGGAAATGAAAAACAGAATCAGTCCTCTAAAAATGCTCTATGCTTACGTGCTGGTGACTACAAGGTACCACATTCACACATTTAAGTATGCAAAAACACCAATTTCCAAGCCACACTTGTGATTGCAGAAGAGAGTATCATATGTCAGGCCCGGACAGGACAGGGCTTGGCATATCAGAGGCCCAAGACCTGGGTCAGGATGGTACCCTGTGATCTTTCTGAGAGGCAGAGTCCCTGGCAGGCAGTGTGATCAGCGAAAGGGCTTTTATGGGAGTAGATTTTGAAAACCAGTGCAAGAAAGACTGAGATTCTTTGGGTCCTAGGGTCAGGTTAAGTTATGAAAAAGCCAGCTAGCCAAACAAGAGCATCAGGAGCAAATAAAAAGAAAGCTGATATATGCTTGTGAAAGAACCAGAAGTCACAAAGGTAACCGTTCTTGCAAATCCAATATTGGCTTCCTCTTGGACTCCTTAGCAACACAGTCAAACTGTTTCTAGGAAACAAACATAAAGCAGAACTCTGAAAATCAATAATATACAGTAACTACTTTGAATGAGCACAGTTAAAAGCACAGTTACACTATTGCCTGTGTATCTATAAGACATCAAACAATCAATTCCTGTACTGCATTTTGTTTTACTCTGGTTTTCTAGCATTTATTGCTGTGTTCTATAAACATCTGTTACATTGAATTGAATGTATAAAATTGAGTATGGTAGAGAGTAAGCAAAGTATACCAAATTCTGAAGTCAGTGGTGCTATAAAAAAGCTGTAGACATAGTAGATAATTATGCAAGTAACTCTACTACAAGATTACACCTCCTCCACGAGAAAACTAATCTGAAAGAACCATAAAAGCCAAAAGTTGCTTATGGGGACCAGATGTAGTCATGGGTACATCTTGGTAAAAGACACTATTTAGAGTTGAGTCAGCTTCCTTTATTCTTTTATAAACCTGGAACTTCATCTTATACGCAGGTCCTGCCTTATAACATATATATAATTGTGTCTTCTTGAGTGGTAATAGAGGGTGGTCCTTGAACATTGCTACTATACAGAAGACCTTAGAATACCTCCACAGAGAACCATACTGACTTAAAAGGGTGATTTTTCTTAGGCTCTCAAGAGTGACATTCTATGTAAACCGATATCCACAAAATGTGATAGTAACCTATCAAATATACGAAAACAGAAGCAAATTGTCTCCAAATCTCTGTCAGCCCAATCAGAACCACAATTCATCCATCAGCTTCTCGACTGCTCTTATAGGCAGTCACAAAATAGATGCCCTCAAATTTCCCCCCTGTGTTGCTGCTGCTGCTGCTGCTAAATTGCTTCAGTCCTGTCTGACTCTATGTGACCCCATAGACAGCAGCCCACCAGTCTCCTCTGTCCACAGGATTCTCCAGACAAGAACACTGGAGTTGGTCGCCATTTCCTTCTCCCTTCCCCCTGTAGACAGCTCCAAATTGTCTGCTGGAACTCCCTTTTTATGTTTTTATCATCATCTTTGAGAATTTTAGATATACTTAAGGCCTTGAGAGGGAAATCCAAATTTATTTTAAAACATTATGAACAGGAAAATAATAAATTACTATTGAGCATACTAATTTAATTTCTTTTCTTTTCTAAATAAAGATTGTCTTCCCAGTAACCCAATACTAAATACAGAATTCCTTTCCTGAAAATCTGAAAGTTCAGCTCAGTTCAGTTCAGTAGCTCAGTCGTGTCCGATTCTTTGTGACCCCATGGACTGCAGCACGCCAGGCCTCCCTTTCCATCACCAACTCCCAGAGTTTACTCATACTCAGGCCCATTGAGTTGACGATGCCATCCAACCATCTCATCCTCTGTCGTCCCCTTCTCCTCCCACCTTCAATCTCTCCCAGCATCAGGGTCTTTTCCAATGAGTCACCTCTTTACATCAGGTGGCCAAAGTATTGGAGTTTCAACTTCAACATCAGTCCTTCCAATGAATATTCAGGACTGATTTCCTTTAGGATGGATTGGTTGGATCTCCTTGCAGTCCAAGGACTCTCAAAATTGTCTCCAACACCACAGTTCAAAGGCATCAATTCTTTGGTGCTCAGCTTTCTTTATAGTCCAACTCTCATATCCATACATCAGTTCAGTTCAGTTCAGTTGCTCAGTCGTGTCCGACTCTTTGCGACCCCATGAATCGAAGCACGCCAGGCCTCCCTGTCCATCACCAACTCCAGGAGTTCACTCAGACTCATGCCCATCAAGTCAGTGATGCCATCCAGCCGTCTCATCCTCGGTCGTCCCCTTCTCCTCCTGCCCCTAATCCCTCCCAGCATCAGATGACAACTGGAAAAACCATAGCCTTGAATAGACAGAACTTTGTTGGTAAAGTAATGTTTCTGCTTTTTAACATGCTGTCTAGGTTGGTCATAACTGAAAAGTTCATTGCAAATGTAATACATACCCAGTTTCCATGTAATGTAGGAGCTACTTAGTCATGCATGCCAATAGAGAGAAAGAAAAAAAGAAGCAGGCAACACTCAGAACTGTCTGTCTAAATCTGACTGGCTCCCCAAAATGTAGCTTTAATCTTTTTAATAAACAGCCCCAAAGAGAGAGCCATATGCAAGACAAGCTACAAAACTTTCTACCTTTATTTTAATCAATAACCTGACGCAAGGGTGCCCATAATATTCCTAATATGAGTGTAACCTTATCGTTTTATTGTTAGGCTCAAACCACAAATCAAATTAAGGAACTTAGTGCTGATAACCAACCATCATAAGGCATCAACTGTGTGCCTAACCAATCAGGGCCTTGACAAGTTGCAAATGGTTGAATTACCTCTGTGGTTGATTTGATCGGTTCAAATGTCAGTTACCAAAGAGGAGAAGTAGCAGAGCTAATCAGAAAGACTGCATACATGGTTTGGCAGTTTACATAACCGCCAATGTGGCAGGAATTTATGTTTGAAATTTGTACCCTGTCCTTCACCATCTCATGCCCCACCCCAGTCCCCAATGAAAATACATCGGGGTATGTCCCATTTAACTTCTCCTGCTCCCTGCTCTCTGAGAGAAACACGTCTCAATCCACTTGGTAAACTCTCGAGGGAAATGGTAAAAGACAAACTCCTTTTCACAGGAGGCTGACAATGGTGAGGAGGTGGTGAAATGTCTGCTGGGCTCCACGTGGGAAAGATAGGCTGGACAATAAATTCGGGGAGCGTGAGAGGCTGGAGGACAGAAGGGATGTGTAAAAAGATTGGAGTCCCCGTTTAAGATGTTCTTAACATGCTTGCGCCAGTGCAAGGCTAGACACTTTGCATCTCGGTTTTCCAAGCATTACACATGACAGTAAATATCTAGGATGTTCAGATCATAGATTTCTTTATATGAAATTTCTCAAACCCAGTGTTTCCTTTCGGGGGGAAAGGCTAAAGGAAATCACAGGATGGTTACATAACTTAGAAGACACTGTAGCAGCAGCATGTGTGGCAATCAAGTGTAGCTCCTCTCTTGGTAGACTAGAAGCCTGTGTATTGTGTCTAAAATTATCCTTGCTCACCCAAGTCACAGCCTGGGCAGCAGCAGCAGCTACCTGTCATGAGACTTCCCTCTAGCCTCTCCTTGCCTTTTACGCTTGTCTTTCTCTCCAAGTAGCCCAGAGCCACATTTTAATAAGTGACCTTCAACTAGCTGAATAATTTCTTCAGTACATGGGTACATTCAAAAGCCTTGGAGGATTTAGTGGTAATAAGTAGTCCTAGCAAATATACGGTCTTATGAAGCCTTTGAAGTCTCTAAAAACTTCCCTTAAATAGCCTCAATAGAAGGTTCGGGCTAGATGATTTACAGAGCCTTGCAAAGCAGAAATCCTACGATTTGGGATCAGCAGAACCAGCTGGATATTACAGCTTACTGCAGTTAATATGGCTTTTCCATCTTTAAGAATATTTTTGGATCCAAAACAGGCTGCCTGAGTTGTTTGGCTATTAACTATTAATTAATGTTCAGTCTACGCTGGGCTAGCAACAAAACCAAAGGCAAAGATTTGTATTCTCATCCCTTTAGTTTAGAGAATGAGCAGATAAAAAAATGTTCCATTAATTGCAATTAGAAAATATTGTACAGGTACCATAAAGGCAAAGGTATTTTCTTGTGACTCTGGATTAACTGTCATTCAGAAGATTCAGGGGGTGTATTTTTCCTTCAACAAG
The DNA here is from genome assembly GCA_006410615.1 of Neotragus moschatus. Lineage (NCBI taxonomy): Eukaryota > Metazoa > Chordata > Mammalia > Artiodactyla > Bovidae > Neotragus > Neotragus moschatus. The sequence continues at coordinate 1,369,648 of SJYA01001145.1, forward strand.
CTCCTTTCCTTCACTTATAACTCATACATTCCACATATATTTCTGTAACTTTATAAACAAGCATGAAAATAATATAACAAAATGGTCATAGTATTTCGTTTTTCAGTTAGGGGTGAAAAATAGAGAAGTCTTCTCCAGTTGGTCGGTGAATTAGATTTCTAACCATATGTGCTCTGAATATCAGTTTTTGAGTCTTAAGGACCTTTTATACTAATTTCTGCTTTTAAAATAGTGATTGCATATTTGGTCATGTATGGCGTCTCTGGCATGGTTTTTGGAGAAATAAAATGTTAAAGCACAGTCATAAACAGTGATAGAGAATCATCAACAGAAAGCATAGGGATTAATAGAAAATTAAACCATCAAAATCAATTCACTGAATAACTAATTTATGAATGGCAAAATTGACTGATCAAATGTACCAAAAACTTGTTTCAAGAAATATTCTTTTAAAATATATTTAATGAAAACAAATACTGAATCCATCATTTTTCCTTTAACATTTATGGAGGAATTACAATATGTCAGACACTGTTTTAAATTATTTATATAAATTTATATACCATTCATACCAATCATATTAGTTATATTTTATTCTTTTCACCAATTATTTTAGAGAAGAAAACAGAGGCACAGTCCTTTTGAATATGTTTCCCAAGGTCACACACCCAAAGCTGTAGAGTTTGACCCACTCTGCTATTCTGGGTCATAAAATGACATTCACAGAAATTATATTGAGTTCATTTAAGAATGTATTCAATATATCAAGATATAAGGAGATTAAAATCAGTTGTTATTCTTTGATTTCAAAAGTTTGAATATTTTTAAATACACTGCTAGGAAGCATGTACCCATTGACTAAAATGTAAAGGGAACACAAACATATTTACTGAATATATTTAAGAAGGATATTCCCTCAAACAAATCATCACTTGCACTGTATTGTAGAAGGGAGACACTAAATAAGAAGAGAAATTAAGCTCCACCTCTTGAAGGCAGAACCATAGAATTTATTGACATAATTTAAAACCACCACAGAAAAAATTTAATCAGTAGAAAATCTTAAATATAGATTATATCTTCTGAGGATTTCATGAAGTGGAGCTAAAAATACCATAGGTTAGATGTCCTGTGAACATTTCATTGAGAGTAGGGGTTTTCTTTTTAAATATTTTCTTTTTAAAAAGAGGTAAATATTCAGATCATTCCTTGCTGAAATATTTAGTTCATCTCCTTGCAGTCCAAGGGACTCTCAAGAGTCTTCTCCAATACCACAGTTCAAAAGAATCAGTTCTTCCATGCCCAGCTTTCTTTATAGTCCAACTCTCACATCCATACATGACTACTGAAAAAACCATAGCTTTGACTAGATGGACCCTTGTTGGCAATGTCTCTGCTTTTTAATATACTGTCTAGGTTGGTCATAGCTTTGCTTCCAAGGAGCAAGCATCTTTTAATTTCATGGCTGCCGTCACTATCTGCAGTGATTTTGGAGCCCCCCAAAATAAAGTCTGCCACTGTTTCAACTGTTTCCCCATCTATTTGCCATGAAGTGATGGGACCAGATGCCATGATCCAGCGGCTGCGCAGCACTGGAGTGGCAGTGTGTGGTGCTGGAGTGACTGTGAGGAGATACCCCACATCCAGAAGCAAAGGAGAAGTGCCAGCAAGACAGGAAGAGGGGCGAAATCATGTTTAGAACCAAACCCCATACCTACCAGAGACGCTCAGAGGGCTTAAACAAACCTTGTGTGCACCAGGACCCAGAGACGCCACAGAGACTGAGACAGAAATATGTTTGAGCATCTCCTGTGGGGTACGGGTCAGCAGTGGACTGCTGCAGGTGGCAGGGGCTCTGGGTGCAGCAGACCTGGGTATGGCATAAGCCCTCTTGGGGGAGGTTGCCATTAACCACACCGTAGAGCTGCCAGGCCTTACACAGGACTGGGAAACAGACTCTTGGAGGGCACAAACAGAAGCTTGTGTGTACGGGGACCCAGGAGACATCAGTAATGACCCCAAAGGAGACTGACCCAGACTTGCCTGTGAGTGTCCAGTAGTTTCTGGTGGAGACGTGGGTTGATGGTGGCCTGTTCCAGGAATGGGGACATTGAGTGCAGCAGTGCATGCATGGGACCTTATTACCTCCACCATAGTTTAAAGTGAAAGTGAATTTGCTCGGTCATGTCTGACCTTTGTGATCACATGGACTATAGCCCATCAGGCTTCTCCATCCATGGGATTTTCCAGGCAAAAATACTGGAGTGGGTTGCCATTTCCTTCTCAAGGAGATCTTCCTGACCCAGGGATTGAACCTGGGTTTCTCGCATCTTAGGCAGACGCTTTACCATATGAGCCACCAGGGAAGTCCACCATAATTTCAGTTCAGTTCAGATCAGTTCAGTCGCTCAGTCATGTCCGACTCTTTGCAACCCCATGAATTGCAGCACGCCAGGCATCCCTGTCCATCACTAACTCTCGGAGTTCACACAAACTAATGTCCATAGAGTCAGTGATGCCATCCATCCATCTCATCCTCTGTTGTCCCCTTCTCCTCCTGCCTCCAATCCCTCCCAGCATCAGAGTCTTTTCCAATGAGTCAACTCTTCGCATGAGGTGGCCAAAATATTGGAGTTTCAGCTTTAGCATCAGTCCTTCCAAAGAACACCCAGGACTGATTTCCTTTAGAATGGACTGATTGGATCTTCTTGCAGTCCAAGGGACTCTCAAAAGTATTCTACAACACTACAGTTCAAAAGCCTCAGTTCTTTGNGTGGCCAAAATATTGGAGTTTCAGCTTTAGCATCAGTCCTTCCAAAGAACACCCAGGACTGATTTCCTTTAGAATGGACTGATTGGATCTTCTTGCAGTCCAAGGGACTCTCAAAAGTATTCTACAACACTACAGTTCAAAAGCCTCAGTTCTTTGGCATTGAGCTTTCTTCACAGTCCAACTCTCACATCCGTACATGACCACTTGAAAAACCATAGCGTTGACTAGATGGACCTTTGTTGGCAAAGTAATGTCTCTGCTTTTGAATGTGCTATCTACGTTGGTCATAACTTTCCTTCCAAGGAGTAAGCGTCTTTTAATTTCATGGCTGCAGTCACCATCTGCACTGATTTTGGAGCCCCCAAAAATAAAGTCTGACACTGTTTCCCCATCTAATTGNAAAGCTGACTTGGAAAATTGAGGTTAAGACAGCTGGCTTCAGAATTTAAGTCTGCATCTGCTCCCTTAAATAAAGAAAATATAATCTCAGATCAGTTCAGTTCACTTCAGTCACTCAGTTGGGTCTGATTCTTTGCGATCCCATGAAATGCAGCATGCCAGGCCTCCCCATCCATCACCAACTTCCAGAGGTCACTCAAACTCACGTCCTCGAATCAGTGATGCCATCCAGCCAGCTCATCCTCGGTCGTCCCCTTCTCCTCCTGCCCCCATTNAGTTCAGTTCACTTCAGTCACTCAGTTGGGTCTGATTCTTTGCGATCCCATGAAATGCAGCATGCCAGGCCTCCCCATCCATCACCAACTTCCAGAGGTCACTCAAACTCACGTCCTCGAATCAGTGATGCCATCCAGCCAGCTCATCCTCGGTCGTCCCCTTCTCCTCCTGCCCCCATTCCCTCCCAGCATCAGAGTCTTTTCCAGTGAGTCAACTCTTCCCGTGAGGTGGCCAAAGTACTGGAGTATCAGCTTCAGCATCATTCCCTGCAAAGAAGTCCCAGGGCTGATCTGCTTCAGAATGGACTGGTTGGATCTCCTTGCAGTCCAAGGGACTCGCAAGAGTCTTCTCCAACACCACAGTTCAAAAGCATCAATTCTTCGGTGCTCAGGTTTCTTCACAGTCCATATCTCACATCCATACATGACCACTGGAAAAACCATAGCTTTGACTAGATGGACCCTTGTCAGCAAAGCAATGTCTCTGCTTTTGAATGTGCTATCTAGGTTGGTCATAACTTTCCTTCCAAGAGGTAAGCGTCTTTTAATTTCATGGCTGCAATCTCCATCTGCAGTAATTTTGGAGCCCCCCAAAATAAAGTCTGACACTGTTTCCATTGTTTCCCCATCTATTTCCCATGAAATGATGGGACTGGATGCCATGATCTTCGTTTTCTGAATGTTGAGCTTTAAGCCAACTTTTTCACTCTCCTCTTTAACTTTCATCAAGAGGCTTTTTAGTTCCTCTTCACTTTCTGCCATAAGGGTGGTGTCATCTGTATATCTGAGGTTATTGATATTTCTCCTGCCAATCTTGATTCCAGCTTGTGCTTCTTCCAGCTCAGCGTTTCTCATGATGTCCTCTGCATATAAGTTAAATAAGCAGGGTGACAATATACAGCCTTGACGNCCTCTTTCACTTTCATCAAGAGGCTCTTTTGTTCTTCTTCACTTTCTGCCATAAGGGTGGTGTCATCTGTATTTCTGAGGTTATTGATATTTTCCCAGCAATCTTGATTCCAACTTGTGGTTCTTCCAGCCCAGCGTTTCTCATGATGTACTCTGCATATAAATTAAATAAGCATGGTGACGGTATACAGCCTTGACGTACTCCTTTTCCTATTTCGATCCAGTCAGTTGTTCCCTGTTCAGTTCTAACTGTTGCTTCCTGATCTGTATACTGTTTTCTCAAGAGACAGGTCAAGTGGTCTGGTATTCCCATCTTTCAGAATTTTGCAGTTTATAGTGATCCGCACAGTCAAAGGCTTTGGCATAGTCAATAAAGCAGAAATCATTGTTTTTCTGGAACTCTCTTGCTTTTTTCCATGATCCAGCAGATGTTTGCAATTTGATCTGGTTCTTCTGCCTTTTATATATCTGTAGAAACAGACTTAATTACTTTTTGAATAAAATACATAAATAAAATTTGAATAAAATACATAAATGTATCAGTCAAACCTCTTATATGCCACTTTGACACTTCAGAACGTGATTTTAATCTTTTCCACCGCTCACCAAAATACAGTCATTCTTTAATAAATATTTCTCCATATATTGTCTCACATTTAGTTTTCTTGATAGGGTATCTTATCCACATGGATGTCTCCAGCCAGCACTAGACAGCCAGGAATGTGTGACACTTAGATCTCCATTCAAGAAAGAGCCTATCGTTCAGTGGTGAGGAGGGCGCGAGGTGAGAGCCTGTAGCTGTAGATCTGCCAAAACTCAGCATGGTATTCGAGGCAAGGCCATGCTTTCCATGAGAAGCACCAGCCTGTGACAAAGGCCTTCTGCCCTACGGAGGGACTCTTCTAATGTCAGTCTTTGATCTGGGGCTCGTCCTTGAGCTGGCCAGGACTTTGTCATCCTGAAGTCCTCACTATCCAGTTCTGCCTCTATCCTGCCTGGCGCCCCATCAACATCATGATGTGAAAGCGTTCCGCGGCCATTATTGTTTTCACTCTTTTACCGTATCACCTCTCCACATGCCTGTAAATCTTTTCCCCTTGTAGCTCCAAATCAGCATCTGATTCTCAGAGAAGCCAAAATAATATACCAGATAACTCACAAAGTTGCATTTCCTTGAATTTCCAAACCTATAAATGTATACAGTTACTAAGTCATCTCCCAGATGTCTCAAAGACACTTTAAATGGAAACTGAGCTCATGATTTTCTCCTAAATTTTTTTTCTGTTCTGATGTTCTGTATCAGTGGGTAGTCCTAGCATCCCTTTGGTTCTGCCAGCCAGAAACCTGGGCTCTGTCCTTGACATTTGGTCTTTCTGGTCCCAATTCATCATCTACTCGTGTTGGTCTTACTTCCTAAATATACTCTTCCTTCTATTTCTCTCTAGCTCCATCAGAGTAGTCTTGGTCTTGAATACCATCATCTCTTGATTTTATTCTACTAGTCTCCATAGACGAGAGTCACCAACCAATCCATCATTCTCCATACTACAGCCAAAATTATTTTCCAAACACAAATTTGGTCATGTCTCCATCTAGCCTAAAATCCTTCTGTTGGTTCCCATTGCTCCTGTAATAAAGGCAAAAGTCTTTAAGACAACAAGTCCCTGAACTCAAGATCGAGCCTCATTTCCTATTCCCTTCACCACCCCATATTGTAACTCCATGATGGCAGATACTGTGCCTATTTTCTTTATCATTTTATCTGAGTCTGCTGAACACTTGACACATACCTGGTGCTCAATATAGAATTATTTAATGAATAATTAAATGACTGAGTGGATAAATGAATCAGTCAGATGAGTCTATTCACAATCCACTGGACACACTTTGTGGTTTTCTGTTGTGGAACAGAGTTGCCTATGTAAATCTTATCTTTCTTGTAATTCTCAGATCAAGTGTCAACTCAATCAAGAAGGCTTCCTTGATTTATCTAGGTGAAAATACTTGTCTTCTTATAAAAATCCTGTATTCCTTTGCTCAGTCACTCAGTTGTGTCCAACTCTTTGTGATCCCATGGACTGTAGCCTCCCAGGCTCTTCTGTTCAAGGAATTTTCAGGCAAGAATATTAGAGTGGGTTGTAATTTCCAGTTCTAGGGGATATTCCTGATGCAGGGATCAAACCCATGTCTCCTGCATGCCCCACATTGGCAGGCAGATTCTTGACCCTGAGCCACCTAGAAAGCCCATTCTTCTTACACTTAATATGTGATCAACTGATTAAATATGTTTAATATATTAATAGAACCAGTTAAATTCCACATTCTTTGAAGGAAAGTGTTGAGTTTATGCTCATAAGTATTCTGCACATCACCTAACATTCACATATGTGTAAAAGTGTATGGGCTTTACTTGATTGAATGATTTGACTGACTGATCTGGGAATATCTGGATGATTTTTCCTGCCACTCGAGCAACTGTTGTGATATTAGAAAGAGTGGATGAGGCTAATAAAAATGTGATGGCCCAGTAAAAATGTTGGCTAGGCAATATATCTCTTGAATCTATCTTTAAGTATCAAGACTAGAAGACTCATTTGGCCTATAAATTTTTGTTGGTTTTGTAAAGCTCAAATGTCATAAAAATCTACTTCATAGCTACAAAATGTGCTGTGGCCGTGTGTTTTTAAGAATTACCTAAGCTTTATACTAAAGAAGGTTTCCAAAAGAATAATATGTGTACCATTGAGGACAGAAAAGTTGATTATAGCTGCTATAGAGACAGGCTGTTTAAAAATCTTTAATTGTGGGAGTTCTCTGGCAGTTCAGTGATTAGGACTTGGCACTATCACTGCTGTGGCCCAAGTACAGTCCCTGGATGGGGAACTAGGGTGCCACAAGCCAGGTGGTACAGTCGGAAAATAAATCTTTAATTGTTAATTAATATATTTGAATGTACATTAGAAAAAATAAACTATCACATAAAAACCATAATGATCATAGTTAATATTGCTTCGGATAGGGTTGAAAAACAAGCATTTCCATTTTAAAAATAATAATTTAAATATATTATAATGTGATATGTCCACAAACATGAATAAAGGTTAAGAGACCTTATTTCAGAGATTTAAAATGTACTGAACACCACCTAGGTTTTTACTCCCCATTTGTTTTTTACTATGTTTTACTCCTAGGTTTTTAATACTATGAGATTAATAACTGGCTTTGTGAGCTTTTATTCTTTTTGTCAAATATTTATGAAGCACTGCTATGTTTAAAGCTCTAGACTGAAAACTAGAGAAATAATGTGATTAATGTAATTAAGAAGGTTTCTTCCCCCTAAGAACTCACAACCCCAAAGGGCAGGGACCATAGAAAAAAATATAGAAACCCAGTGTAAATGCCCTAGTAGAAAGACATCTGTTGAAGGGTCAATTGTAAAAGGGTACAAAGGTAGGTGTGATCAGCTCTGCTTAGTAAAATGGGTGTTAAAAGGGGGGATAAATAGAGGAGCTACATTTGGGAAGTTGTGTGAAGAAGCTCACTGGTCAAAAAAAAAAAAAAAGAGATCAGGTCATTTCAGGTGAAAACAGCAGTCTGTCAAGCTAGAGAGACATCTATGACTAGAATAATTCCAAATGATCGGAGCCTGGGGTGCAGCACAGTAGGGACTGGAACTGAGACAGAAGAGGCAGTAAAAGCCTAGTATCCCATGCCAAGGAGCTGCTGGTATACCTCAGAGGGGACTGAGGATCGATACATAGAATGGGATCCGTGTTTCATTTATAAAGAAATAGCAGCAGAGGAACTTTACATGCACGTGAATTTCAGCACAAGAAGTTTGAAAAATACTTTTCCTGAAAAGATTCTCTTAGGAAAAGATGATTTCTCCAAAACACCCAAAAGTCAGATTTGAAGAAGAGATGCAAACTGAGGTGAGGTAAAGGGAAACTTAAACTACCAGTCAGAGAAGGCAATGGCACCCCACTTCAGTACTCTTGCCTGGAAAATCCCATGGACAGAGGAGCCTGATGGGCTGCAGTCCATGCAGTAGCTAAGAGTCTGGCACGACTGAGTGACTTCACCTNCTTAGGAAAAGATGATTTCTCCAAAACACCCAAAAGTCAGATTTGAAGAAGAGATGCAAACTGAGGTGAGGTAAAGGGAAACTTAAACTACCAGTCAGAGAAGGCAATGGCACCCCACTTCAGTACTCTTGCCTGGAAAATCCCATGGACAGAGGAGCCTGATGGGCTGCAGTCCATGCAGTAGCTAAGAGTCTGGCACGACTGAGTGACTTCACCTTCCCTTTTCACTTTCCTGCACTGGAGAAGGAAATGGCAACCCACTCCAGTGTTCTTGCCTGGAGAATCCCTGGGACAGGGGAGCCTGGTGGGCTGCCGTCTATGGGGTCACACAGAGTCGGACACGACTGAAGCGACTTAGCAGCAAACTACCAGGGGGAGAAAATATCATCCATCTCTATGGCTTCAATCTCCAGCCCTGAGATCTCATAGGGGTTCTTTCAATTTCTTTAGCATACCAACTTATAAAGGTAAAGGCATAATAAGAATTTTGAAAATCATCATTTTTTACCAATATCATTGTAATAGTTGATTGAGGTAAGAATTAACAATGAGCACTAAAACCATCAGGTGAAAGGTTGTTTGGAAACAAGATGTTGGTCCAGTCTCAAAGTGTCACCCTGTTTATCAAGTTATCATAGAATAAAAATGGTACATTTCATTGTAGAAATCCTCAATTAAGAGATCAAAGCTAGTATTACCAATAATAGAGGAAGTGGCATAGCATGCTCTCAGATAGGGAAATAGTCTTCCTGCCAAAAACATTTAATCTAATCTAATCATGAACATGACCATATGAATCCAAGTTGAAAGGTAAACCAAATTTCATGAAGGTCAATGACAGGCTGAAGAACAGCTCTAGATTAAAGGAGGAAAAAGGAGGCAAGGCAAATTAATATAACATGAGATCTGACTATATCCTGGTTTGAAAAAGTAAAAAAGGCTATAAAGGATTTACTTGAGATAGGTGGACAGTTTTGAATATGGACTATATATCAGAAAATGATGTATCATTGGTAAATTTCCTGAGTGTGATCATTGTGTTGTGCTTATATAGAGAAAATCTCCTATTTTTCAAGCTACATGAGGAAACATTTGGAGGTAAAATTTCATAACTTGAGAATAAGTTATTCTCAAATGTTTCAAGAGTAAATATTTATTTATTTATTTATTTATTTAGGGAGATAAAGCAAACCTCACAAGGGAATATGAATGTCAATTTACTATTTAAGTGAATATTATATAGGCTAGACATATTTTATTTCAAAATAAAGTATTGGCAAAAAAAAATTGTTGACCGAGTCCCACCCCCAGAATTTTTTATTTAATTAGTTGGGGTGGAAGCCTGGAGAATTTTGAAGATCACCAGATAATACTTAAGTTGAAAACCACCACAATAGTTCAAAAATATTATTTTACAAATGTTGGGGGGATGGGGATTACAATTCCTTGAGCCTGGCAGTTCTTGGGTTCTGACCACATACCACTTTTATAAGTATTTAACATATATTAACTGGCTACATTAATTAACAGCACAAAGAATAGGCATGAATAGATACTTGATTTTGATCTGTTCTTCATTTTTACAAGATATATCTGTGAGTGATTTACTTTACACCAGAAACCAAGCCATTCTATCCCATAAATAAGACCAAACCATTTAAAAGAGTCTTCCCAGAATATGTAAGTGTCCAGGACAGAGAATTAAAATTTGAGAAACTTATGTAAAAAACACGCAAAATTATATGCAGTCATGATATATTATCAGTAAAAGGGCAAGATTTTTTTTCACACAACAATATATTAATGCAAGAAAAGAGATGATAAAATATGTACACGGTTATCCCAAAACTGAGAGCGTGACAGAAATATAAATCTCTGAAATCAATAACTTTGCAAAAGAAAATCAACCTTTATGTCTGACCTTCACCCAGAGTAAAAGAATTAAGATGAGAATCTTATGTTCAGTTATTACTTTCCGTTATGTTTTTAAAAGATTTAATGGATGATATCAAATGAACTTCATATATCTCTGGCCAAGGATAAAATTTAGATTTCATTTGCCCCTGATATCAGGAATTTGTGTTGGGAAAATTAGACATCATCTGGAGCTGTAATTGCATCTCCTTTTTTTCTCCCTGACATTTGTCAGCTTGCTCATCAATTCCTTGCTCTTTCTATGATTTTGCATATCAAAAATTAAATTAAAAGCAATATTTCTATACAAGGGAAGTTCACATGAAAAGTAGAAAATACTATTCAGTATAGCCGATTCACAGTCTCTGAGTTCTTATAGTCTCAAATGACATTACTTCTTTATTATTATTTTAGTAATTCAGTTCAGTTGAGTCACTCAGTTGTGTCCGACTCTTTGTGACCCCATGAATCGCACGCAGCACGCCAGGCCTCCCTGTCCATCACCATCTCCCAGAGTTCACTCAGACTCACATCCACTGAGTCCATGATGCCATCCAGCCATCTCATCCTCGGTCGTCCCTGTCTCCTCCTGCCCCCAATCCCTCCCAGCATCAGAATCTTTTCCAATNTCCAACCAGTCCATCATAAAGGAGATCAGTCCTGAGTGTTCATTGGAAAGACTGATGTTGAAGCTGAAACTCCAATCCTTTGGCCACCTGATGCCAAGAGCTGACTAATTTGAGAAGACCCTGATGCTGGGAAAGATTGAAGGCAGAAGGAGAAGGGGGCAACAGAAGAAGAGATGGTTGGATGGCATCAGCGACTCAATGGACATGAGTTTAAGTAAACTCCGGAAGTTGGTGTTGGACAGGGAGGCCTGGCATGCTGCAGTCCATGGGCTCGCAAAGAATCGGACACGAGTGAGTGACTGAACTGAATTGAATAGTTGATTTACAGTGTTGTTAGTTTCAGGTGTTTGGCAAAGTGAGTAAGTTATAAATATGCATATTCCCACTCATTTTTAGATTCTTTCCCCATATAGGCCATTAGAGAGAGCTGAGTTAGTTTCTTTGCTATACAGTAGGTCCTTTCTAGTTACCTGTTTTACATACAGTAGTGTGTCTATGTCAATCCCAATCTATCCCTCCCCCACCTTACCCCCCTGGTAACCACACCCTCTCCAGTATTTACTATTTGTATATTTTTTGATGATGGATGCCATGCTCTTCTGAATTGAAGTTACTTGCACAAATTAGACTGCTCTTTTGCTTTTCCCTCTCCCCAAGTCCCTTACCTATTCTCTGATGGCTGTGTATGGAGGGAAGACAGGCAGTCATGAGCCATTGTGTAACCAGAATTAAATAAATGGTTTTAGAGAATGCAGAGGCAAGATCTATAGTTTTCAATATAAGCAAGTTTTAAACAGCTATGACCCATGAGTAATAATAATGTTAATATCTTTTTTCTCAATGAGAGATGTGAAATTAACTTTTAATGAAGCATTTGACAGTACAGAACTTGAGAAAATGGTCCTGAACCTAAATAGGAAGAAACTGGCCCTGAGCAGTCCTTCATGTTGTTGTTCTGTGTGCTAGATTGCAAGGTTTATCCAGCTCTTGATCCTGTTTCTGTAACTAGTAACATAGATACTAAGTAGTTTAAGGTGACTGCAGCAAGACTGGAGAAGGCAATGGCATCCCACTCCAGTACTCTTGCCTGAAAAATCCCGTGGACAGAGGACCCTGGTAGGCTGCAGTCCATGGGGTCGCTACTAGTCGGACACGACTGAGCGACTTCTCTTTCACTTTTCACTTTCATGCATTGGAGAAGGAAATGGCAACCCACTCCAGTGTTCTTGCCTGGAGAATCCCAGGGACAGGGGATCCTGGTGGCCTGCTGTCTATGGGGTCGCAGAGTCAGACACGACTGAAGTGACTTAGCAGCAGCAGCAAGACTGGGGGTGGAGGGCAGGGCTGTGATTTGCTGCTTGCTACAATGATTTGCAATTTGCTCAAAAAGTCCTGCACTCTTGGTCCTTGGGTCCTGTCCTCTAATGCAACCCACTGCCTCTGCAGGTGTTGCTGCTGCTGCTGCTGCTGCTAAGTCACTTCAGTCGTGTCCGACTCTGTGCGACCCCATAGACGGTAGTCCACCAGGCTCCCCCATCCCTGGGATTCTCCAGGCAAGAACACTGGAGTGGGTTGCCATTTCCTTCTCCAATGCATGAAAGTGAAAAGTGAAAGTGAAGTCGCTCAGTTGTGTCCGACTCTTAGCGACCCCATGGACTGCAGCCTAGCAGGCTCCTCCGCCCATGGGATTTTCCAGGCAAGAGGACTGGAGTGGGGTGCCATTGCCTTCTCCGCTGCAGGTGTTACCTGAGCCCATTGCATCATTTGCGGGGACTTGGCAAAAACAACTAGTGCAGATATTCTGATGTGATTATGCTGTTTTCTATACTGTGAACCAATAAGGCCTTTGTCTCTAACCCAGGAGTCCCCTGTCTTTTGCTAGCATCCTTGAAATAGAAACAAATTAACTTATTAGATTGGAAGGAGGGTAAATTCTCAGCCTTCATAGGCTTTTGTAGATGCTACAACAAATTTTCAGGTGCATGGACTGGGCAGTAAACAAATGCTAAAAAAAAAAAACCCTCAAAATTCTGCTTCTTATTCTAAATTTTTATCAATATGTCACTGTAACTCACGTGGACCTGTGAATTTCATAATACATTTAAAAATCAAATTAGTCTTATAGAAGTCAACAGAAAAATATTTGCCCTGGACCCTGTATACCCTGGAGATAGGTAGGTTTCCATGATTTGAATGGCTGCTTATGCTAATAAGTAGAAAATGTATCAAAGTTGGATTTTTGTCTGGTGGAAACCAAGAGTTCCAAAATAATATAATCATATTATTAATTATTATAGTTCTCAAAATGTGTTGTAGAAGTAACCAGGACAGATGATTTAAAAATAATAACTAACATTGTTACTGAATTATCATATTCCAGACACTGATAAAATGTCTGATATATATTATTTTGCTTGACCCTAAAATTCTGTTATCCTCAATTTTTTTCAACCAGTTAACAACATATTTAATGTTTCATCCTTAATATTAATATTTTAAAGTATTCTACCAAAATACATGGATAAATTTAGGGTTGTTGTTCATCGTGCAGTCGTTCAGTTGTGTCTGACTCCCTGGGACCCTATGGACTACAGCATGCCAGACATTCAAAGGTCATTGGAAAGGAGTGTACTTGAGGGTGTATTTGGAGGACATTGGATTAACTCATGAATTGGAACTATGGACTGGGATTTGTAAAAAACAGGGTTTTCAAGGATACCAGGTTTTAGAAGTAGAGATGTGACTCTTCTCCTCAGGACTCAGTTTCTTGCCTTCTTTTCTCTGGTTCCTTTTTGTCTTTTATTTCTTCTGTCTGCTCAGAGTATGCAGAGCCAAATTACTACCATGCCAAATTACTACCACCTACAACTCCTGGACTCATATCTTCACATCTTTACCACTTGAAATAAAAGTGCACATGCCTCTAACTTATTTAAAATTACTAAGAAGGAGTCTGATTGCATAATATATATATATATCAGGTGCCCACTTAGGTACTATAATTAGCAACCTTTGCTGAATGGCAAGTTTAAATCTCAGAAGAGAAAGATGCTGGGCAAGCCAAGCAAAGAAATGTCCATAACAATAGATTAGACAATTAGGTATCTATTTCAAATTTTTGAACTAATCTTACCAATATTATTGGTTTCGTTTTGGGAAAGAAAGAAGATCGGTTGTTATCCATATGTAACTTGAACACCATCTGGGAAGTCAGAACCCAAATAGCTAATAAGAGCTTCCCACTATTTTTGAGCATGATAGAGGAGGTTAAAAAATAATAATGCTCTGTATAGCCAAGAGATGTATTCTAAGCACATTGCAGTTATCAAGGATCATCAACCCTAAAATAGTCCCATCATCAAAACAGGCTTGCTTGGTAAGACCAATAAAGGCAGTAGAGTTTATTATTTATCTTTAATATAAAAACTATACTAAGTCTATCCAGTGTCACAGACACACTAGCTAATTGATTCAACAGCATGTTCGAACTTACATTAGAAAAGCACTTGTTTAGTATTTCACATAAGTAGCATCCATATTCTAAGCATGGATTTTGACATCAGAGGTGTTCAGCTAAACTTGAGCTCTTTGCAATGATGACACGTTCAAAGGCATTTATTTTCATATACCTGAAAAGTTTGGTAAACTTTTTCACGAGAAGCCATTTTAGAAGACTGCTTTTGAAGGTTCTGTACACATGAGAGGACTGTATTTTTTTATGCCTGCTCCTATTGCTATTAATAGTGTTGACACCTTTGTATCAGAGCAACATCAAGATGTGTCTGTTCAAAAAAAAAAATGATTTTACATGCCAAAGGACTCACTTTTATCCAAAAGAAAGGTATATGCCATAGTGAAAATGCAGGTTGAGGGAGTCATTAGTGAGCCCTTTTACATTTGTCTCACGTAATGAGTACCAGCAACTACCTCCATCCCTCCACCCAAAACTGATTTGTATTGGGATAGATATTGATGGCCTGAAAATAAAGACCAAGATACCCAGGTAACCATTATAAGCATTTATATCAGCTGGCAGGCATGAATGGGGAGACAGTTAGGGATGGAGATCCCTTTTCTAGTTGCCCTGAAATCAGGGCCACGTGACATTCCTGGACTCCAGGCACTTTTGCCTTCGTGGGTCCCTTTCTCCATAAAAAGTAATTACAAATAGTATTTTATCACTGTGCCAACATAACCATAAGTATATTACTTCTCACATTGAAATATTTTCTTTGACCTGGGATTCTATTTTTAATTCTGATTTAAAAGACACTAAAACATATTCATGGACACCTAAAAACACTGTGGTCACCAGACACTGTTCTACCATGCCCAATAAATGAGGCAGGCTTCCCCCAAATCATACCTCTAACTCTTCATGAACACCCAACCCTGAAACTCGAGTTCAGTCGGTTTCTTGGCATTTCTGGGGTGAGAACAGTTACAAGACCAAAGATTCTAAATGGCTAGCCAGTGAGTCCAAAGACCTGCTAATTTATAAAGAATAACTGCAAAATACCATCACCCACAGGCAAGCAGTCCATTTCACTGTTGACTTAAACACAAATGTTACCATTGATGGCAGATGGAAAGAGGTACAATGTAGAAGCAGCTGTTCCTAGGGAGCCATTCAAATGTTCCCTTTGGATCAAATAAATTGACAGAACACAGTGTCTACTTTAGAATATATTTAACATTTGTTGGTTCACCTGATGCCATATTCTGCAGTCCAAGCCACCGAAAAAGAAGCAAACACTTGGGAGTTGTTTGACAGAAATAAACATCCCTGTCCTAAGTAAGATGAAGCCGTTTTACATTATTCATTTGGTCATTCAATGAATATTCATTAGTGCCTACTGTATTAGTTGCCAGAGATATGAGCCCAAGCCTCAAGAAGTGCAAAACCTGGGAATTTTAGCCTGCAAGTGACTCATTTGAAGAGACCCTGATGCTGGGAAAGTTTGAGGGTGGGAGAAGAAGGGGACGACAGAGGATGAGATAGTTGGATGGCATCACCGACTCAATGGACATGAGTGTGGGTAGGCTCTGGGAGGTGGTGGTGGTGGTCCTGAGGTTCATGGGGTCACAAAGAGTCGGACGAGACTGAGCAACTGAACTCTCCAGGCTGTGTCTTGGGAATTGAAAGGTGGGAGATGGTGATGACGCTTAAAAAGGAAATGGTCAGTCTTTGAAGGGGATTGTTTGCCTTGTTAAGGAAGTTGATTTTATCCTAAAGTTGTTGAGGAGCCAATGAATGATCTAACTGAAGAATGATGTGATTAAACATATAATTTAGAAAGATACTTATAGTGGTAGTATGAAGGATTCCCCTTCATGGATCAAAGACCTGTCATGGTGAAAGGGCTTGTGTAATTCAATAAAGCTATGAGCCATGCTGTGCAGGGCCACCCAAGACAGACAGGTCATAGTGAAGAGTTTTGAGAAAACATGGTCCACTGGAGGAGGAAATGGCAACCTACTCCAGTATTCTTGCCTAGAGAACCCCATGAACAATATGAAAAGTCAAAAAGATATGATACCAGAAGATGAGCCCTCCCATGTCTGAAGGTGTCCAATAAGCTACTGCGGAAGCACCAAGGGCAATTACTAATAGCTCCAGAAACAATGGAGCAGCTGGGCCAAAGTGGGAACAACACTCAGTTGTGGATATGGCTGGTAGTGAAGTAAAGTCCAATGGTATAAAGAACAATACTGCATAGGAACCTGTAATGTTAGATCTGTGTTTTTTGTTCAGTTGCTAATTCATGTCTGACTCTTGTCTACCTCATGGACTGCAGCATGCCAGGCTTCCCTGTCCTTCAATATCTTCTGAAGTTTGCTCAAACTCATGTCCATTGAGTGAGTGACGCTATTTAAACATCTCATCCTCTGCTGCCCTCTTCTCCTTTTGCTTTCAGTCTTTCCCAGCATCAGGGTCTTTTCCATGAGTTGGCTTTCGCATCAAGTGGCCAAGGTACTGGAGTTTCAGCATCAATCCTTCCAATGAATATTCAGGGTTGATTTCCTTTAGGATTGACTGGTTTAATCTTGCAGTCAAGGGATTCAAGAGTCTTCTCCAGAACCACAATTCAAAAGCAACAGTTTGGGGCACTCATCCTTTTTTATTTCCAACTCTCAAATTTGAACATAACTACAAGAAAAAGGTACATGAATCAAGGTAAATTGGACATGGTCAGGAGGAAGATGGCAAAAGTGAATATCGACGTCTTAGGAATCAGTGGACTAAATAGACAGAAATGGGCAAATTTAATTCAGATCACTATTATATCTACTGGAGAAGGAAATGGGAACCCACTCTAGTATTCTTGCCTGGAGAATCTCATGGACGGAGGAGCCTGGGCTACAGTCTATGGGGATGCAAAGAGTCGAACACGACTGAGTGACTTCACTTCACTTTCTTTGTATCTACTACTTTGGGCAAGAATCCCTTAGAAGAATTGGAGTTTCCTGCATAGTCCACAAAAGAGTTAGAAGGGCAGTACTTGCATGCAGTCTCAAAAAGGACAGAATGATCTCAGTTTGTTTCTAAGGCAAACCATTCAATATCACAGTAATCCAATTTGTGCTCCAACCGCTGATGCCAAAGAATCTGAAGTTGAATGTTTCTACGAAGACCTATAAAACCTTCTAGAACTAACATCAAAGGAAAAAAAAGTGCTTTTTTTTTCCTTCATAGGGATTGGAATGCAAAATTAGGAAGTCAAGAAATACTTAGAATAATAGGCATGTTTGACCTCAGAGTAAATCAGATCGATTATATTCTTCACAGCTGAAGATGGAGAAGCTCTATACAGTTAGCAAAACAAGACATGGAGTTGACTATGGCTCAGATCATGAGCTCCTTATAGCAAAATTCAGACTTAAATTGAAGAAAGTAGGGAAAACCACTAGGCCATTCAGGTATGACCTAAAACAAACCCCTCATGATTACACAGTGGAGGTGATGAATAGGATAGATTCAAAGGATTAGATCTGGTAGACAGATTGCCTGAAGAACTATGAATAGAGATTCTTAACATTGTATAGGAAGCATTGACCAAAATTATCCCAAAGAAAAAGAATGCAAGAAGGCAAGGTGGTTGTCTGAGGAGTCTCTACAAATAGCTGAGGAAAGAGGAGAAGTGAAAAGCAAGGGAGAAAGGGAAAGATATCCCAATTGAAGGTAAAGTTTCAGAGAATAGCAAGGTGAGATAAGAAGCCCTTCTTAAATGAACAATGAAGAGAAGCAGAGGAAAACAACAGAATGGGAAAGATTAGAGATCTTTTCAAGAAAACTGGAAATATAAAGGGAACATTTCATGCAAGACTGGGCATGATAAAGAACAGAAATGGTAAAGACCTAACAGAAGCAAAAGAGATTAAGAGGTGACAAGAATAGATAGAAGAACTGTACAAAAAAGGTTTTAATGACCTGGATAACCATGATGGTATGGTCATTCACCTAAAGCCAGACATCCTGGAATGTGAAGTCAAATGGGCCTTAGGGAGCATTACTATGAACAAAGCTAGTAGAGGTGGCAAAATTCCAGCTGGGCTATTTAAAACAGTAAAAGATGATGCTGTGAAAGTGCTGCACTCAATAGGCCAGACCATTTGGAAAACTCAGCAGTGGCCACAGGACTGGAAAAGGTCAGTTTTCATTCCAATCCCAAAGAAGGGCAATGCCAAAGAATGTTCAAACTATCATACAGTTGTGCTCATTTCACATGCTAGCAAGGTTGAAAGTGAAAGTCATTCAGTTGTGTCCAGCTTTTTGTGACCCCATGGACTATACAGTCCATGGTATTCTCTAGGCCTGGCATTTTTTTGTATGATGTACCCTGCATATAAATTAAATAAGGAGGGTAAAGAGTGAATAGCCTTTCCCTTCTCCAGGGGATCTTCCCAACCCAGGGATTGAACCCATGTCTCCCACATTGCAGGTGGATTCTTTACCAGCTGAGCCACAAGGGTGCCAGGAGCCAACACGGGAGATCCCACCCATGACAAGGTCATGCAGAGAGACCTGGCGGGCAAGGCAGATCAGGTCTCAAGGGGTCCTCTGCCCAAGCATCTATCCCGAAACCAAAATCTGTCTGTTTTATTATTTCATGTCTCTCACCAACACCTCTGACATTAACAGGGGGCTGTCCCCGACCACCTTTCTCTGAAGAAAATCAACTTAGAGCTTTGGTTAATAAGTCTCCTGGGCATAATAAGAGTGTTTCACTTCAAACCCCTCTGATAGCTTTCTAACTTGCCTGACAGGTTTATCTGGACTTTTACAACTACGCATATGATTGTTTACAACCTCCCAACCTCGAGAGGCACAGGAAGCTTAAAACATTCTAGGAATGTAGAGCCTTTTGAGGAGCTAAAAATCATTAGAATAGAACTGGTTAAGGGTTTCATTGTTGAGCCAATACTTGCTGCCAAGTTTTCATATCCTTTATTTGTTGTGTACCCGGGAGTGCATTAGTTAATATAGTTGGTATATAGAAAAAACAAGTAGCAACATAGATCTTTGAATTAAGTACTTTCTTTGTTGTAACCCACTGCACCTTTGTTCTATAAGAATGTAACTTTTTATTTAGTATTTTGAGGGTGATGCAGATGAAAGAAAAACACTTCAAGGGAAAATGAGTTTTTTGGTTGCTTAACATTCATCAAGGAAAAGAGCCATAAAATGTTAACAGGCCTCTTGGCCAGAAGATAATGTAAATCACCTGAGGCTTTTTGCATATGGAAAAGTATGCAGAAAGAAAGCCTGGTATCAATAAGGGTCAGGACTGCTGCCCCTGCGTGACTCTACATCTTCCATTATGTAAAACTTAGGGTATATAAGCATCTTTTGAAAATAAAGTTATGGGGTTTTTGCACAAGCTTGGCCTCCCTCATGTCAATTCTTTCTCTCTCTCTTTCTCCTTCCCTCTCTTTTTCAGGCTGATCCCTTGGAACACAGAGGCTCTCTGTATTCATTTTTATGTCCAGGCTTCTAAGACCCACATGAGAAGGAGCCCAAAGCGGGACGCCCTCTGCTATTTAAGCAGGCGCCTATGGCCTACGTGAATAGAGCAAGTCTCTTGTCTTGAGACTTTATTGGCTTTTTGTGTAAACCAAGGAATATCAGCCTCTTTATCTCCTCTATTTTCTTAAGTGTTTTCTTATCTCTTTCTCTAAGTCTATAAATCTATATCTATATACCTCTCTCGCCTTGCCATCCATGCTTTGTATATCCTGGATCCAACCGGGGCTGGACCCCGGTACAAGGGTAGCTAGCAATAATATACAAGCTCAAAATCCTTCAAGCTAGGCTTCAGCATATATGTGAACAAAGAATTTACATATACAGAAACTTGATTTAGAAACAGCAAAGGAACCAGAGATTCAATTTGCCAACATTTGTTAGATCGGTGAGAAAGCAAGAGAGTTCCAGAAAAATATCTACTTCTGTTTCATAGACCATTCTGAAACTTCTAACTGTGTGGATCACAAAAAACTTTGGAAAATTCTTAAGATAGGAATCCCAGTCCACCTTACCTGTTTCCTGAGAAACCTGTATGTGGGTCAAGAAATAACAATTAGAACCAGACATGGAACAAGTGACTGGTTCAGAATTGGGAAAGGAGTATGTCAGAGCTGTATACTGTCTTATTTACCCTGCTTATTTAACTTATATGCAGGGTACATCATACAAAATGCCACGCTGGATGAATCACAAGCTGGAATCAAGATTGCTGGGAGAAATATCAACAATCTCAGATATGCGGACGATACCACTCTACTGGTAGAAATTGAAGAGGAACTAAAGAGCCTCTTTATGAGGGTGAAAGAGGAGAGGGATAAAGCTGGCTTAAAACTCAATATTCAAAAGACTAAGATCATGGCATCCAGTCCCATCACTTCATGGCAAATAAAAGGGGAAGAAGTAAGAAGCAGTGACAGATTTTATTTTCTCGGCCTCCAAAATCATTACAGATGGTGACAGCAGCCATGAAATTAAAAGACTCCTGCCACATGGAAGGAAGTGAAAGTGAAAAGTGAAGTCAGTCAGTCGTGTCTGACTCTTTGCAACCCGTGGACTGTAGCCCACCAAGCTCCTCCATCCATGGGATTCTCCAGGCAAGAATACTGGAGTGGGTTGCCATTTCCTTCTCCAAATTTGTCTAGACAAATCTAGACAAGTGTTTTAAAAACCAGAGACATCACTTTGCTGATGAAGGTCTGTATAATCAAAGCTGTGGTTTTTCCGGTAGTCATGAATGGATGTAAGAGTTGTATCTAAAGAGGGCTGAGTGCTGAAGAATTGACGATTTTGAATTTTGGTGTTGGAGAAGACTCTTAAGAGGCCGTTGGGCAGCAAGATGATCAAATCAGTCAATCCTAAAGGAAATCAACCCTGAATATTCACTGGAAAAACTGAAGCTGAAGCTCCAATACTTTGGCTACCTGATGCAAGGAGCCAACTCATTGGAAAAGACCCTGCTGCTGGGAAAGACTGAAGGCAAAAGGACAAGAGGCACCAGAGGATGAGATGGTTAGACAGCATCACCAATGCAGTGGACATGAATCTGAGCACACTCCAGGAGACATTGGAGGACAGAGGAGCCCAGTGTGCTGCAATCCATGAGGTCACAGAGTCACACAGGTATGAGACTGAACAACAACAACAATGGAGCACTGAGTTACAGTCTTGATTTCAAGATTGAATCACTTGCAGAGCCTTGAAACTTGCCAGTCCTCAAGCCTCACACTGCAAAGATTCCTGTGTAATTAGCCTCAGGTAACGCCTCAAAGGGAGAAAGCAATGGCAACCCACTTCAGTACTCTTGCTTGGCAAATCCCATGGACAGAGGAGCCTGGAAGGCTCCAGTCCATGGGGTCACTAGGAGTCGGACACGACTGAGTGACTTCACTTTCCCTTTTCATTTTCATGCATTGGAGAAGGAAATGGCAACCCACTCCAGTGTTCTTGCCTGGAGAATCCCTGGGACGGGGGAGCCTGGTGGGCTGCCGTCTATGGGGTCACACAGAGTCGGACACGACTGAAGTGACTTAGCAGCAGCAGCAGCAGCAGCAGCAGCAGCAGCACCTCAGAGAAGAAATTTTTCCTTGTTTATTTTTTAATATAAATTTATTTTAATTGGAGGTTAATTATTTTACAATATTGTATCGGTTTTGCCATACATCAACATGAATCCGCCACAAGTGTACACGTGTTCCCCATCCTGAACCCCCTTCCCTCCTCCCTCCCCGTACCATCCCTCTGGGTTGTCTCAGTGCACCAGCCCCAAGCATCCAGTATCATGCATTGAACCTGGACTGGTGATTCGTTTCATATATGATATTATACATGTTTCAATGCCATTCTCCCAAATCATCCCACCCTCTCCCTCTCCCATAGAGTGAAGTAAGCCAGAAAGAAAAACACCAATACAGTATACTAACACATATATATGGAATTTAGAAAGATGGTAACAATAACCCTGTATGCGAGACAGCAAAGAAGATGAAATTTTTAAAAACTGCCCAGGTGATTATAATGTGTAGCCAAAGTTGGAAAACCACTTGCTACCTAAGAGTGGAATATAACAAGACTGTCATGTGCTAAATAAGAGATAAAAAGGAATTAAATTAATAGTACCAGAGAAAATTGTGTACAGGAACAAGAAATGTGGTTCTTTGGATTTAGCATGACTTATCTCAAAACGGAGAAGTGTAAAGAAACTTGTGTCTCCAGGATCTAGCCACATGGCTCCACCATGTGGATAAACTGTGATGTATCAAGTCAGTTGATTGCTTTTTTCCTTCAGATCCTGCTTGCTGTAATGTGAGACTGTTAGTAGAAATAAGTTAAAAAGCCAAAAATAGTGCATCAATTAGAAGAAAAATATGTATTGGTTACCTGAAAAGATTTAGCACTCAAATACTTCTTTCAAATCTGATATAATGCTTTACATATGAAACTGCTATAGAACTTTTGCTTGGGCACATATATTACAAAAAAGTGTTTCTATTTATTAAATCTAAAAATCTGTTGTATAGTGAAATTATCACATTTGTTTGGGGGTAAAAGATTTGTCGGAGAAGGTGATCGCACCCCACTCCAGTACTCTTGCCTGGAAAATCCCATGGATGGAGAAGCCTGGTGGGCTGCAGTCCATGGGGTCACTAAGAGTCGGAGCGACTTCACTTTCACTGAGCGACTTCACTTTCACTTTTCACTTTCATGCATTGGAGAAGGAAATGGCAACCCACTCCAGTGTTCTTGCCTGGAGAATCCCTGGGACGGGGGAGCCTGGTGGGCTGCCGTCTATGGGGTCACACAGAGTCGGACACGACTGAAGTGACTTAGCAGCAGCAGCAGCAGCAGCAGCAGCAGCAGCACCTCAGAGAAGAAATTTTTCCTTGTTTATTTTTTAATATAAATTTATTTTAATTGGAGGTTAATTATTTTACAATATTGTATCGGTTTTGCCATACATCAACATGAATCCGCCACAAGTGTACACGTGTTCCCCATCCTGAACCCCCTTCCCTCCTCCCTCCCCGTACCATCCCTCTGGGTTGTCTCAGTGCACCAGCCCCAAGCATCCAGTATCATGCATTGAACCTGGACTGGTGATTCGTTTCATATATGATATTATACATGTTTCAATGCCATTCTCCCAAATCATCCCACCCTCTCCCTCTCCCATAGAGTGAAGTAAGCCAGAAAGAAAAACACCAATACAGTATACTAACACATATATATGGAATTTAGAAAGATGGTAACAATAACCCTGTATGCGAGACAGCAAAGAAGATGAAATTTTTAAAAACTGCCCAGGTGATTATAATGTGTAGCCAAAGTTGGAAAACCACTTGCTACCTAAGAGTGGAATATAACAAGACTGTCATGTGCTAAATAAGAGATAAAAAGGAATTAAATTAATAGTACCAGAGAAAATTGTGTACAGGAACAAGAAATGTGGTTCTTTGGATTTAGCATGACTTATCTCAAAACGGAGAAGTGTAAAGAAACTTGTGTCTCCAGGATCTAGCCACATGGCTCCACCATGTGGATAAACTGTGATGTATCAAGTCAGTTGATTGCTTTTTTCCTTCAGATCCTGCTTGCTGTAATGTGAGACTGTTAGTAGAAATAAGTTAAAAAGCCAAAAATAGTGCATCAATTAGAAGAAAAATATGTATTGGTTACCTGAAAAGATTTAGCACTCAAATACTTCTTTCAAATCTGATATAATGCTTTACATATGAAACTGCTATAGAACTTTTGCTTGGGCACATATATTACAAAAAAGTGTTTCTATTTATTAAATCTAAAAATCTGTTGTATAGTGAAATTATCACATTTGTTTGGGGGTAAAAGATTTGTCGGAGAAGGTGATCGCACCCCACTCCAGTACTCTTGCCTGGAAAATCCCATGGATGGAGAAGCCTGGTGGGCTGCAGTCCATGGGGTCACTAAGAGTCGGAGCGACTTCACTTTCACTGAGCGACTTCACTTTCACTTTTCACTTTCATGCATTGGAGAAGGAAATGGCAACCCACTCCAGTGTTCTTGCCTGGAGAATCCCGGGGATGGGGGAGCCTGATGGGCTACCGTCTATGGGGTTGCACAGAATCGGACACGACTGAAGCGACTTAGCAGCAGTAGCAGCAAAAGATTTGTAAAGAATGTTGCTTTGATGAATTGAAATGCTGAACATTTATAATTACTTTTTATCACTACAGAATTCCTTCAAAGTAGCTTCATAATCATAGCACTCTTATTCTTAGGATATACTGAAATAATTCAGGTAGAAATTTTAAAGTGATTAGAAAAAGAGAAAAATAAATTGATTAATTTTTATGACTGTAGAAGTTTCTCATCTTATTTAACTACTCACATAATTCTCTTTAAAAGCTTGAAATGTATGATTCTTAATGGCAAAATAAAACATCTTCATAGTCTGTAAACTTCCATACATGATTGACTATTGTAATTTATCAATATCTCTTCAAGCAGATTCTGAAAATGAGATTATTAAACTAGTGAAATTAACATTGCATTTCTAATTCTCTGGCCTCCAGACAGTTTGCTCAACAAGCACTTTTCAGTTCATAATTGTACTTTTCACCTCAAGGTTTGAACCAAATTTAAATTTCAGTTTTATAATCTGACTTAATATTATCAATTCAAAGACGTCTCTTTTACTACAAAATGTCTTTGTTTTCGAAGAAACATGATCCTCACCACTGAAATGTATCAAAATCTATTAAAGGAAAAATAAATTAGTTCTGAAAATGTGAATGGATAAAAGTATTGCCTTATTTACTGTAATGATGTCCTGGTGACAAAAAAAAATGTCCTTTCTAATGTTAGACAGTAATTAAGTGAAAGTGAAAGTTGCTCGACCGCATCTGACTTTTTGTGACCCCATGGACTATACAGTCCATGGAATTCTCCAGGCCAAAATACGGAAGTGCATAGCCTTTCCTTTCTCCAGGGGATCTTCCCAACCCAGGAATCGAACCCAGGTCTCCTGCATTGCAGGCAGATTCTTTACCAGCTGAGCTACAAGGGAAGCCCCAAACAGTAATTAAGTTAATAAACATTTTTAGAATATCTTCCAGATATAAGGTACTATATGAGCATCACAGGTAATAGATGTTCTAAAAACAAGATCCCTACTTCAAGAGAGTTTAAGTCTTTAAAAGAATCACACATTTAAGAGTCAAACAGGTAACATTAAAAACCAAAAGAAGCAAAGTTAAGTGCAGTGAGGAAGGAGAGATCACAGTCAGGTGGAATAGTTAGGAGAAGTCATAGAAGTAACAGAGTTTAAGTTAGATGGACCTAAAAGAAATCTGTATAGACAAGAAGGAGTTTGGGGCATTATGGTCAGGTACTAGGTCAAGGGCAAAAACTGAGAACTAGGATACAGTTTGCAGGGCAGCAGCATCACCCTCAACTAGGATCATGTTAGAAACGGGGAATCTTGGTCTTGGCTTCCTGAATCCCAGTTTGCATTTTAATAAGAATGCTAGGTGATTGGTACTGATATTAAACATTTTAAAGCACTTTCAGAATACTGGCAATAAATTCTTTTCTGTAAAAGGTCAGATAACAAACATTTTTGGCTTTACAGGCTACTCTGTTGCTTAGCATGAAAGCAGCAAAGATGACAGCATGCAAATGAAAAAGCCTGGATGGGTTCCAATACAACTTTATTACTGTGACCATTAATTTCATGGATCACCTTGACTAGAACAGGGGGTTCCCAGGTATTTGGATGAACATTGTTCTGGGTGTGTCTGTGAGAATGTTTCTGGATAACATTTGAATTTGTACACTAAGTGAAGCAGATTGCCCTCCTCAATGTGAGTGGGCCTTTTCCATCTGGTGGCGGCCTGAATGGAACAAAAGGAGGCGTGAAAGTGAATTTGTTCTCTTTGCCTGACTGTTTTAGAGCTTCCCTGGTAGCTCAGCTGGTAAAGAATCTGCCTGCAATGCAGGAGACCCCAGTTTAACTCCTGGGCCAGGAAAAATCCCCTGGAGAAGGGAGTGGCAACCCACTTCAGTATTCTTGGGTTTCCCTGGTGGTTGAGCTGGTAAACAATCTGCCTGCAATGCAGGAGACCTGAGTTTGATCCCTGGGTCGGGAAGATCTGCTGATGAAGGGAATGGCTACCCACACCAGTATTCTGGCCTGGAGAATTCCATGGACTGTATAGTCCGTGGGGTCACAAAGAGTTGGACATGACTGAGCAACTTTCACTTTCACTTTGGAGCTGGGGAGTTGATAGATCCCTGGGTTGGGAAGATCCTCTGAAGAAGGAAATGGAAACCCACTCCAGTATGTTTGCCTGGGAAATTCCATAGACAGAGGAGCCTGGCAGGCTGCAGTCCACGGGGTTGCAAAGAGTTGAACGCATCTTAGTGACTAAACAACAACAAAAAATATATATATATATACACACACATGCACATTTACACATGATTGTGTGTGTATATATATTTGTGTGGGTGTATGTATGTCTGTATACATATATGCATGGAGAATGTGGGTGCTCAGTTGTGTCCAACTATTTATGGACCCTATGAACCGTAGCCTGCCGGCTCCTTCGTCCATGGGATTTTTCAGGCAAGAATACTTGAGTGGCTTGCTATTTCCTTCTCCAGGGGATTTTCCTGACCTAGAGATTGAACCCACATCTCCTGTATCTCCTACATTGGCAGGTGGATTTTTTTTCTCTTTTTTAACCACTGAACCACCTAGGAACCCACATACATATATTCATTCTATTAGTTCTACTTCTCTGGAGAAGAACCCTGATTAATATAGTTATGGATACCAAATTTGAGTTTCATATAATTTTCATGTGTCATGAAATACTGTTCTTTTTCTTCTTTAACCATCTAAAAATTTAAAAATCATTATGAGCTTACAGGGCATACAAAAACAGACACTGGCTAGATTTAGTCTGTGAACCATAGTTTGCCAACTATGTCTTAGAATACTAAACATCAGTAGAATTGAAAACAAGTTAGCCCTTCAATTATTTTTATCATCTAAATTCTGGATTTTATAACAATAGAATAATAACCATAGAGATATTTATATTCTATAAATATAGAGTATATTTATCTATATATATAAATATAGCCAAAGAATAATTTTTATTATTCCATAGCTAGGGATATCTTAGGGAAAACAACTAGACCATTCAGGTATAACCTAAATCAAATCCCTTATGATTATACAGTGGAAGTGAGAAATAGATTTAAGGGGCTAGATCTAATAGAATGCCTGATGAATTATGGACTGAGGTTCGTGACACTGTACAGGAGACAGGGATCAAGACCATTCCCCATAGAAAAGAAATACAAAAAAGCAAAATGGCTATCTGAGAAGGCCTTACAAATAGCTATGAAAAGAAAAGAAGCGAAAAGCAAAGGAGAAAAGGAAAGATATAAGCATCTGAATGCAGACNGGGGCTAGATCTAATAGAATGCCTGATGAATTATGGACTGAGGTTCGTGACACTGTACAGGAGACAGGGATCAAGACCATTCCCCATAGAAAAGAAATACAAAAAAGCAAAATGGCTATCTGAGAAGGCCTTACAAATAGCTATGAAAAGAAAAGAAGCGAAAAGCAAAGGAGAAAAGGAAAGATATAAGCATCTGAATGCAGACTTCCAAATGGCATGAAGAGATAAGAAAGCCTTCCTCAGTGATCAGTGCAAAGAAACAGAGGAAAATAACAAATTGGGAAAGACTAGAGATCTCTTCAAGACAATGAGAGATACCAAGGGAACATTTCATGCAAAGATGTTCTCGATAAAGGACAGAAATGGTATGGACCTAACAGAAGCAGACGATATTAAGAAGAAGTGGCAAGAATTCACAGAAGAACTGTACAAAAAGATATTCAAGATAATCACGATGGTGTGATCACTCACCTAAAGCCNTGTGAATTGCTTACAGCCCCCAACTGCGAGGGGCACAAAGCTTGAAGTATCTTAAAGTTATAGGGCTAAAAATCCCATTGGTGACAGGATTTCACTGTTGACTCAATGATAGCTGCCAGACCTCCTTATTCTTTGTCTTTTGGGCACCCAGGAAGATGTTAATCAATGTAAACGGGATATGGGAAAAGATATATAGTAGTTTTGATGTTAGCAATGCTAGACTTTTGAGTTAATTACCTTTCCTTTGTTATAAATCACTGTACTCCTCTTGTTACAAATTGCTATGTAAGAATGTAACTTTATTTAGTGCTTTCTGGGAATGGCACCAGACTTTGGGAAGAACAACACTTTTAACACAAATAAGTCTTCTGGTTAACAAACCCTTATCAGAAAAGAGCCATAAAATGTTAATTGGCCCTTTTGGCCTGAAGATGATGTAAATCACCTAAGACTTGTGTATACAAATACCTATGCAGAGAAAAAAGCCTGGTTTTTGATAAGAGTTTGGGCTGCTAACACTACATAAATTTGTATTACCCCTTGATCTCTATGTACAATCAAAAAAGGTATAAAAGGCCTTGAACGACAATAGGGGCCGGAGCCAGTCATTGGGAAGACTGGTTTCCTCCGTGTCTCTTTCTCTCTCTCCCTTTACTCTAATTTCTGGCTAAATTCCGATCCGGGGCGTGGAGGCTTGCCATGTCTACTTACTTGTCCTGGCTTCTAAGATCCATGCAAAAGGGAGCCCAAAGTGGGGCACCCTTAAAAATTCAAGTGGACGCCGGTGGCCTAACATAGATGGTGCAAACCTCTTGCCTCGAGGTTTTATTGGCTTTCCACATAAACCAAGTTATTCAGCCACTTTTCTCCACTTAATTTTCCTACTATACTATTATTTCCTAATCTTATATTTCAAAATAAATAAGTTTTTTCTAAGACACCGACGCTGTTCACGCTTCGAATTCCCTGGACCCATCGGGGCTAGACCCCGGCACAAGACCTTACAGGAGTGGGTAGGATTCTCTCAGTTGATGTTTAATCAGGTGTTCTCAGCTTTAGGGAGAAGAATTCTACTTTCCTTAACATTCTTTTTCTCTTTTGTTACTGGCTCTTCCTCATTGTTGGGGTGATTAAGACCTAAATGTCAAGGTTAAGTGTAGGTTCAGTTCAGTTCAGTCGCTCAGTCGTGTCCAATTCTTTGCGCTCCCATGGACTGCAGCACACCAGGCCTCCCTGTCCATCACCAACTCCCGGAGTTTTCTCGAACTCATGTCCATTGAGTCAGTGATGCCATCCAACCATCTCATCCTCTGTCGTGTAGGTATGGGGCATAAAATATAAGCCTTTTATCCAAAGGGCAGGAGAAGTCCTTGAGATTATAGATGATGTCACTAAAGAGATAAGGGCTAGTTAACCATAATAGACAAGGCCTTAATAGTACACAATCCTTTTCTCTTGTGTCCCTGCTATGTAGCTCTTTCAAGTTACATAGAAGAAGCTTGTCTCCAGCACAGGGATCAGATCAAGGATTGTGGAATTCCAAATCCCTTCTAAGTATCTTTCCATCTCATTGCAGTGAAAATATATTCTGCTTTAACTGTCACCATACAAACTCAATCAAAGTAGATCACTCATGTTTTATAATTAAATAAAACTATTAGTTATTTTTTGTAGTTTCAATATTTAAAAATTATATAGTAATTATCTTGACAAAATTAAAAATAAGTTAGCAGTACAAATGCTAAACTCTATGGCCAACTGAAAAAAAAGTCTTCAAGAAAAATCCTCCAAGAATAATTTATGAATTTTGTTGAAAATATTGGCATTGAAGGAGGAAGTTTCTTCATCAGGATCCCAATAGAGCAGTCAAAGGAAATGGAGCTCACATTTCAAGATCTTGTGCTGTGGGAGGCCCAGAGCAGCATGGAATTTTAAGGGTCTGGAAAGTAAGAGGCACAGCCCAGATGAGACAAGGCCAGAGGGACTCCACATGATGTGAAAGATTTTTAAATGAGACGAAAAATATGAGCTGTGGCTATGTGAAAAGAGAAAGAGCGCTCTAAAGAGGATTGTAAGCACTGTGTGCTCTGTGCCATGTTATGAATTGCCTCATTGCTGTTTCCTTAAAACATCTTTCATAAAAGTCCACATTCACCTTGAATCTCTATCTAGAGCTTGATGCCTTTTTGGATGGGAAGCTGATTTAATTCTGCCTTGGGTGAGAGGTAGCCTAACTGAGGTGTGTTACGTCTAAGTCTACTAATCACATATGGAAAAAAGAGAGGAGCAAAACTACCTTACAATATTCACAATTATCACAGAAATATAATATTAATGTATGGCATTAACTTATACTCACTAGTAGCTTCCATGATTCTTTAATATGCAAGAAAATACATAAACAATTTGTACACAGATTTTGAACTATTTTCTATTTAGCCTCCCACAACATGATCAAATAATAATCCACTATTTCTTCCCCCATTTAATTAAACTTTAAAAAATAGTTTTCATTCATCAAATGGAATGTCATGTCAATCATAATCAGGATTATTCTGGGATTCTGATTTTTTTTTTTTTTTTTTTTTTAGAAAAAACATCTTGTTTTGAATCTCATGCCTTCATTTTCCTCCTCACTATATCACGAGGAGATATGGGTAAAACTGATAAACTATTTTCATGCCATAGAGAAAAACATGGAGCCCTTTTAAGAAGAATTATCTTGTCAGATTATTTCCCTTCTAACAGATTGGGTCCAGAAAGCAAGTTTCACCTTTAGCAATTTGAGGGGCAGGAAACACTTCATTTTCTCAGTGAAGATAGCATAGCATTATTTATCATTTCTGCAACAGCATAATTACTCACTCAGCATGGCAGCTATAGTTTACAGAGCCATGTTATAGCTTGGGTTTGTTTATTGGTTGCACTTTCCTCAGCTGTCCATCATCATGTTGCATCCCTTAGCCACTGTGCTCTTGAAATAATCAGTGGTCAAGCAAAATGACCTACGTGCAAAGACTTCTTCCTTATCATACATTAAAGGACAAGAGTACTTCTAAAATATGTGCTCATATATTCTATTATATGAGACAACCATATTTGCTGCAACTTACAAAATAAAATATGCCATTTCTACCTTCATTAGCAGCAACAACTCCATGAGCAGGTCATGATGACACGTATTATTGGTTTTGAATTATATAAGAAGGTTCCCTTCTTGTTTCCAGTCTCAACAAATTAAGTCAGGGAACAGTTGCAAAGTAGTAATTAGAATTCTTTCAAGTGATGCACTAGATTCAGCTTTAGAATATATTTTAGAGCTGAAATGAGCTTTTAAAAAGATATCTGTTCTATCTCTACTTTCCTATCACTGTCTCCCCCTCTTGCAGTCACCCAAAGTGTTTAGGCAGTTCTGAAATAGCACAAATGAATTCCAATCATTGGCATATATTGTCTTCCAAGACAGTGTATTGTTCTTTTTGACACTTTCTAGTACAACACTGGTGAGGTAGAATGAAATTTCCAGATTGGAGATGTTGAATGCTGCCTACTTTTGAGTTATTTTAAGCCCTAGGCAATCTCCTCTCAGCCTCAGCCTGACATCTCTGCCACTTACCCAAACTAAAGAGAGAAGACGCCACAACTAAATTGTCTTCATCACCTGAAAGTCACATAGAAACTACAGAGTAGGTCTTATTTTCAGTTCTTAAGATTCAATCCCATTTTTATCTGATGACTGTCTTTTCTGGTGTTAATGTGCTGCTCCCAGCATGGTTGTGATTCAAATTGATCCTATCTGAAATGATGAGCTTGGTTTGGGGCCCCTTTCATCACTGAAGATCACCTTTAAAGGAGGTTGGACTTCCGTCTGCCTTGTCCAAGTAGTCAAATCTCCATCTCCAGTTCCAAGTTAAGAATCTTGTTGGCCTGGCAAATACTCGGCAAACCCGCAGCTCCTGCCATTTTTTTTTTTTTCAAACTTCCATAGCCTCCTCATGGAACAAGGAAGACTTCTAAAAATGTCTCCACATCCCAAGAGGACT
Source organism: Neotragus moschatus (assembly GCA_006410615.1). Classification (NCBI taxonomy): domain Eukaryota; kingdom Metazoa; phylum Chordata; class Mammalia; order Artiodactyla; family Bovidae; genus Neotragus; species Neotragus moschatus. The sequence continues at coordinate 1,402,135 of SJYA01001145.1, forward strand.
TCAAGGAGTCAGAAAGTGGGGGTATACTTGCCCGTCTCCCTTTCAGTTGTACTCTAGCAGATTCATCTCAAGCCTTATTGTTGCACANTTTTTTCAAACTTCCATAGTCTCCTCATGGAACAAGGAAGACTTCTAAAAATGTCTCCACATCCCAAGAGGACTTCAAGGAGTCCGAAAGTGGGGGTATACTTGCCCGTCTCCCTTTCAGTTGTACTCTATCAGATTCACCTCAAGCCTTATTGTTGCACATCCTCCTGCCAACAACAGGCACACAATCTCAGTTTCAGTAAGCTGTGGGAAAGATGACTTCTCCCACTGTTGCTAGAACAGATTGGTCCTTCAGTACGTGGAAGAGCAGTCAGGGAATGAGATGCTAGAATTCTCTTCTATGAGATCTCTGGATTTTTAGCCAGGGGACTCTAAGTGCTCCCTTACCTGGTTCTGGAAGTGATAACTCATATTCATTTCTGTTGCCCAAAAGGGAATTACGGTAGACACGGATACTTCATTCTCATTAAGCTAGTGCAATTGATAGAAAGCAAGCAAGGGCATGGCTGGTTGAGAAGGCAGAGTGACTTGGCTTCTTCCTAGTGAGGTTCAGTTAGGAGCTATCATGTCCCAACTACTTCTAACCAGCTGTCTGCTCTGTATAGAGTATTGAGGGATTTGTACATTGCTTCTTAGCTCTGATCCTGGCCCCTAATTTGTATACTAAACTTTAACCTGGTACATATAAAACATGGTGATTTAGCTTGTGATATGACAAATAAGTCTAGGAAAGCAGAAAAATCTAAGATGACAGTTAAGAATGTATGGGAACATTGTTGAATGCATAGTTATGAGGATCACAAAGATATCAATAATATAAATAATGAAACGTGGACCACCTAAAGAAGTGTCAGCAATGATTCTATTCTAATTTCCCCCGATTTTTCAATATATACAGATATATATTTTTTGCCCTTAGACAAATGGTACCTGTGGCTGATGTTTAGGGAAGCGCGAGATTAGAAAATGCACAAGTTTTAAGTACCAAAAAATCAACAGAACTGCATTCATAGCAAATAATGACAATACAATGCAGCAATTGGTGATTTTTCTATAATTAAAATTCTTGAAAGATAGGTTTTTGTATCTTCAAATACTTGAAGGCAGGTCCTAAGAGAAACCTGTGAGAGAAACAGCAATAGAAAGTACAGTTGTAAAGCCGCTGGAGCAAGAGATGTGTTTATTGTAGTGAAATATCTTCAGGAGACTTAATTTTTGCTTGATATTTGAATAAAGGGAGACCAAAAGGGCAAGCATTTACATACTTTAAGAGGAAAATAGAATGTATAAGACTACTACAGAATGAGAAAGAGTGATTGGAAGATTAAAAAAAATTATAGGTATTACTAGCACAGCTAGCATTTAATGAGCAATTATTGTGTGCAATGCATTCTAAGTCATCTTGAGTGTATTAACATATTTAAGCTGAAAACACTTTTAATGATACCAAGGCAGAAACTGAGGAGAAAGAATTGACTATAACACAACACTAAATGATTATGTAATTACAAGTATGTTCCTTAGTCTCTTTAAAAAGATAATCTAAACCTACACTAGAAAAATAAGATATTTCTGTAAATATTTTATTGGTATATTATTAATATCATATTTTACTTTTCAGCTTAATTGAAATGGATGTTAGGCAAAACATCTTTTTCATGAGAAACTTATTAATACATCTTAAAATTAAGGAAATACTTTCATTATACTAAATTAAAATATGTGAGATGACCACATTTCTTATAATAACAGTGGAGACGTTAAAACATTACAGAAACATGATTCTATTACCAAAAACAATTTGAACACTTCAGTTATATGCCATAAGGATGGGTGGCCACAGGTGTCTCAATTCGTCCCAGCCAAACTGTTATAAAGCAATATTATACATCAATATACCTACCCTCTGGTATGGAAGAACTGTACCTAATTTTTCTGTTTATGACAAAAGTCCAGTTGTCAATAATTAAACATGTGATGGATGCTCCCTTAGTCATTTGGGATATGCCATCTAAAGTTCTCTTTTCATATTGAGGACCAAGCATCATTTTTTAATATGAAAATCATCATATATTTGAAATATAAAAGAGTATGTTTATAATATTTAGTGTACTATCTATGAGATTTTCACAAACTCAGTTGATCTTTCACAAATTTTCTCTTTAAATATAAATAATAATACTTTACACATTTATCATTTGGTGAGAGAACCAAATGATAAATGCTTATCCACCTGTTATTAATATCAAAGGAGGTATTATTTATCCCATAAAGAAAATTATAATTTTTTCTTATTCTTCTATTCCAAAAAGTAACAGTAAATCTCTACTGACAAAATCAAATATGTTATGTGCTTTCACAACTTCATATGAGCTCTTTGCATTTCCAGACAGCCAGGGTTTATTTTTCTTTCTCAGTTGAGTCTAAAATTAAATGGAGTAAAATGTAAAAGGTGACATCATATCAAGGAGAACATACTAGGTATGTCATAACTGTAAAATTCATCCATACATGCATTTGTTTTGAGAAAAAAGATCATGTGTGACTCCTAGACACCTGGAAGATGATATCACAAATGTAATAAATTCTTCTCTGTCTGTCTGTCTGCAATAACATTCAAAGGTGTTGATTGACCTTTTAAATGTCAAAGAAAGAATAAAAACCTTACAAGGATGAAATATGACTTGATTTCCTTAGAATTTTGATACCTGATTAAGTACAAGTAAAGCAATCTTCCCTCCAGATAAACTAAGCTGGCATAACAGAGAAGCAAGTTAATATCTATTGCTGAGCTTGAGAAAGAGCAAATATTTTTATGTGAAAATGAAAGCATAAGAAGATTACAAACTATTTCTTTTTGTAATGAAATAAAATCATGCCCTTCTTTTTCCTGTGTAGTAGCACTTTGGCTAATTTGGAGAACGTATATAACAGTGTCTGAATTCTAATTCTAAATTTGGCAATTAAGCTCAGATAAACTTAAAGAGGTAAATTTCAGAGCCACATTTTGGTATTAATTTTTTAATAACTGAAACATCTTCAAAATATTTTTTTTCTTCTAAACATACTTTCTAATTTTTTTTTTTTTTTAATAAATTTAGCTTTTGACCCTAAGTGCAAATTAACTTTGACATTACCAGTAACATTTCATTCTTTTGGAGAAGAAAATCTAAATTTCTACTAAAATATATTTATCCATATATATTCTCTCTCTCTCTCTCTATATATATATAATGTGCATATATACTAGTTAGTCTATTTCAGCTCTGTTTTATTGATCTGCAAATATATAAATCTCTGTCTTCTTGATCTATAAACAAATGCACTAAGAAAAAATGTTTTAGTTACTAGGACTTTATAAATTGTTTTAATATCAGGTAAAGCAGATAAACAAGTCATATTACTTTTACTTCTCAGATATATCCTATTCCCACATTTTTGCTCTCTGATAAAAAGTTAAAAATCAGATTATCTGAGTCAAAGAAGCAAAGATATAAACTGACATTTAATTTAGATCATGATAAATGTATAAATCTTTAAAACATTGACTTTTTTGACTTTTTGCAGTATTTATTTTTATATGTATAAAAATGTATGCTATTTATCCTTAGTTGGATATTACAAGCTTTAAATTTAAGATGTTAAATTTTCTGACTGGTTAGTTATTTCTAGACTTTTATACTTGAAAAAGGCTTATTTTGATAAGAACATGTACCATAAGATCTACTCAGTTAACAATTTTAAGTGTTCCTTGCAGTAGTTAACTCTAGAGAAATGTTGTACATCAGATCTCTAGAAATTAATCATTTTGCATAATTGAGACTTTGTATCCATTGATTAGCAACTCCCTATTTTCCCCTCTCTGCCTGATAACCACCATTTCTACTTCCTGATTCTATAAGCTTGTCTATTTGATACCTCATATAAATGGAATTATGCAGTATTTGTCTGGCATAGTTTCTAGCACTCTTGTTGTTCAGTTGCTCAGTCATGTCCGACTCTTTCCAACCCCATGGACTGCAGCACACCAGCCTTCCCTGTCGGTCACTATTTCCCAGAGTTTGCTAAAACATGTCCATTGAGTCGGTGATGCCATTCAACCATCTCATCTGCTGTTGCTCTCTTCTCCTCCTGCCTTTACTCTTTCCCAGCACCAGGTCTTTTCCAGTGAGTCATCTCTTCACATGAGATGGCCAAAGTATTGGATTTTTAACTTGAGGATCAGACCTTCCAATGGATAGTAAGTGTTGATTTCCTTTAGGATCCACTGGTTTGATCTCCTTGCAGTCCAAGGAGACTCTCCTGAAGTCCAAGGACTCTCCTGCACCACAACTTCTTCAACACTCAGCTTTCTTTATGGTCCAACTCTCAAATCTGTATATGACGATGGGAGAAAACAGTTTTGACTGTACGGACCTTTTTTGGCAAAGTGATGTCTCTCCTTTTTAATAACGCTGTCTAGGTTTGTCATAGCTTTCCTTCCGAGGAGCAAGCATCTTTTAATATTATGGCTGCAGTCACTGTCCACAGTGGTTTTGGAGTCCAGGAAAATAAAATCTGCCCCTGTTTCCACATTTCCCCATCTATTTGCCATGAAGTGATTGGACCAGAAGCCATGATCTTAGTTTTCTGAATGTTGAATCTTGAGACAGCTTTTTCACTCTGCTCTTTTACCCTCACCAAGAGTCTCTTCAGTTCCTCTTTGTTTTCTGCTTTTAGAGTGGTATCATCTGCATATCTGAGGTTGTTGATAATTCTCCTGGCAATCTTGATTCCAGTTTTTGCTTCATCCATCACAGCATTTTTCATTATGTACCCTGCATATAACTTAAATGAGCAGGATGACAATATGTAGCCTAGACATACTCCTTTCCCAATTTTGAACCAATCTGTTTTTCGATATCCGGTTCTAACTGTTGCTTCTTGGGCTCCATACAGGTTTCTCAGAAGGCAGGTAAGATGGTCTGCTATTCACATTTCTTAAAGAATTTTCCACAGTGTGTTGTGATCCATGCAGTGAAAGGCTTTAGCATAGTCCATGAAGTAAAAGTAGGTTTTTTTCCAGGAAATCTCTTGCCTTTTCTATGATCCAGTGGATGTTGGCACCTTGACCTCTGGTTCCTCTGTCTTTTCTAAATCCAGCAAGTACATCTGGAAGTTCTCAGTTCACATACTGTTCTAGTGCTCTGTGACTAGCTTATTTCACTTTGAAGAATCTCGAGGATACTACACTATGTTGTTTCAAATTGAATTGCTCAATTCAATTTGCTAATATTTTACTTAGTGTCATTTTACACCAATTATCAGCCTCTGTTGTCAGGTTTTAAAAGCAATGTCATGCTGACATCATAAACAGATTCTCAAGGTTGTTTTTCTCTGCAGATGTTCTGAAGAATTTTAATCACCAAGAGAATTAACTGTTCTTCAAAGTTTGGACAGATTTAATTTAAAACATTGGTAAGCTTTGGTAACCTTCCAGAGTAGGAGAATTAAGGAAGATAAGGAGGTGATGCCTTTAGACTCTAGATATCATTCTCACTTAAATATTTTATCTGCATCCCTTGGTTCTCCTGGCATTTGCTTGGTTCAAGGGTATTTTCTTATAATGACTATTTGATTTTTCCACTAATTTATTTTTATTTCTTTTTTTTCTAGAATCACTTAATTTTGCACCTAGGATGTATATTTTTATTTCTCCATATATGTCATTTTCTTTTGCATCTGTTTTAATTGCTTTGCCTCCTTTTTTGGAATCTGAGTAGGACTCCCAAGTTTGCATTTTCCATCACTGAGTATTATAAAGCTTCAGTTCTCCTTCTTACTTCTAGTATAGTGTTTAGTCTCTTTTCTTATATATGAAGTATCCTTAAAATGCTCCCTTAATTCAGCTAACTCTTTGGGACCTGATAATTAGTCAGAAAAAAATTTGTTGCTGTATCATATATTTTACACTTTATATTATATTTTCATACTTAAATATTTTAACACAGTAAAATATTTTTATGAAATTTACATTCATGTCTCATATTTCATTGAAAAAAGAAAACTTTTTATTTGTTACCTTTTCCTGTTTTTGTCTATTACATTGTTAAACATTTAAAAAATTTCTAAGCTATTGTTTGTATACACATATATACTAATCTTTAAATAAGACAAGATCTGTATATTCTCTTGATTTCCTATAAGCAGCATGTGTAAATTTCTCTCAGTTGCTTCTGTCAATTTGAGCCTTCTTGACTTCCTATGGAGTTACATCCTGATAAAACCATGGTAACTTGAAAACATAGTTAAAGCATTTAGCCTACTGAATATCATAGCTTAGCCTAGTTTACCTTAAATGTGCTCAGAACATTTACACTAGCATAGAGGTGAACATGGAAAAGGCGATGGCGCCTGACTCTAGTACTCTTGCCTGGAAAATCCCATGGACGAAGGAGCCTGGTAGGTTGCGGTCCATGGGCTCGGTAAGAGACATGACTGAGCGACTTCACTTTCTCTTTTCACCTTCATGCATTGGAGAAGGAAATGGCAACCCACTCCTGTGTTCTTGCCTGGAGAATCCCAGGGATGGGGGAGCCTGGTGGGCTGCCATCTATGAGGTCGCACAGAGTCGGACACGACTGAAGCAACTTAGCAGAGTTGGGCAAAACCATCCAGCACAAAGCTTACTTTATAATAGAGTTGGCTGTCTTGCATAATTTATTGAAAACTGATACTGAACGTGAAAAACAGAATGGTTACAAGTGTATCTGGTGAATTTCCCTCATGGTTGTGTGACAGACTTCAGACTATGCTCAATGCCACTTCCCAGTATCAGAAAAGGCTATCAGAGCTAATATCCATAGACCAGGAAAATATCAAAATTTAAAATTTGAAATACAGATTCTATTGAACTTTGTTAAGGCTTTTACACCTTACCAAACTCAAAAAGATCATATTGAACCATCCTAAGTCAGAGACCGTCTATATTGGCAGAATTCTCACTGACATAGTTGAAGACTCCTTGATAGACCCAGGCTTTAATCAATTTTAGGTATTTAGGATGATTCAAGCCTTTGCCAAGCTTAGTTCTTTCCTTCTGCCAAGTTTACTTTCCTCGTAAAGGTCCTTCTCATTTATTTGCACTTTGAAAGTATATTGAACCTTTTGGAATACAAGGACCAGAACAGGTACAGATATGAAGGAGCTAATGGCCAATTTGAAGGGATGAAATGACCATGACCATTTTTAAGTCAGGTCTTGTCCATAGGTCGCGGTCAGCAATGACCAAGAAAATTGGAGATGGCCTATAAGATAGAAAGGGTTAATGAAAATGTCATTTACTCCTCTTTCACCAAAATACTTTACTGTCCTACTTGAGCACTGAATTTGCCTTTTTTATTTTAATTAACCTTAGTACTGGAGTCTGGACAAATATTAACCAGTATTCCTAGCCGTGGTATTATAGAAAATATATTCTTGTGCTTTAATGAGAACACTAAGCATTTGTAAGAAATTATGTAATAAAATCTGTTAAATGTTTATTGTATAGGCAACAGATATATAAAATGAATTGGCATAATGAAAATTCTTGTTGACGTGAGATGCATTGCTGTAAATAATCATCTTTGTCTTGGATTGCAATACAGAAATAAACACGCACACACATATATAGGACCTGTCTGTGCTTAGGTGTGCTTTCTCTATTTTGTTTTCCTGGCCTTCTTGTCAAGATGTCATTGATCACTTCACACCACTGAGAATATAACTGACTTTAGCAGGTCTTTCCCTGATTCTAATCTACATAAAAGCAGAAGCAGAATATTAGTTTGGCTGAGATTCAGAGCCACCCTGACTATTGTATTAAGTGAGGGTCAAAAGTCTTTGAAAATGGACTAGAGGCCTTATTTATGGAGAAAAGAATACAAGCCTTAATTTCATCAATTTTCCATACTTTTATACTGACCACTGTAGTTTAGACTCTTCGAGTTTGGTTGTTAGATAAAATATTACTATAGACCAGATTTACACAGGTTTCCCTGGTAGCTCAGCTGGTAAATCATCTGCCTGCAGTGCAGAAGATCTGGGTTCGATTCTTGGGTCAGGAAGATCCCTTAGAGAAAGGCTAGGCTACCCACTCCAGGAGAAGACAATGGCACCCCACTCCAGTCCTCTTACCTGGAAAATCCCGTGGGCGGAGGAGCCTGGTGGGCTGCAGTCCATGGGGTCGCTGAGAGTCGGATACGACTGAGCGACTTCACTTTCACTTTTCACTCTCCTGCATTAGAGAAGGAAATGGCAACCCACTCCAATGTTCTTGCCTGGAGAATCCCAGGGACGGCGGAGCCTGGTGGGCTGCTGTCTATGGGGTCTCACTGAGTCGGACATGACTGAAGCGACTTAGCAGCAGCAGCAGCAGGTGAAAAACTGAATCTGTCATCCCACCCTTGTTTTCTAGTCAGTTTGTTTTTTCTCCTCCTGTATTTCCAATTTTAATGAACAGTTCAAACCCTCACCCATTTACACAGGCCAAGAGCCTCAGAGTCAATTTGTATTTCTCTTTTCCCTTCACTCCTGATAACTAATTGATAACCAGGTCTTATCTATTTTCCTCTCCTAAATAGCTCTTGAGGCCATGACCTCCTCTCTGCTCTCACTGTCCTGTCTTGGTCAAGATCTTCATAATTCTTAATGTCTCCAAAATATTTCTGTCTCTTCCAATTTATTTTCTATATTCCTGCCAAAAATTACTTTTTTCAAATAAAAATCTGATCATTAAATTTAGCTCAATGTTAAATTTATCTCTCCTTGACAAACTTGAGAATCCAGGGAGGCCAAGGCAGCTGGAATTGACAGGGCAGAAAAACTGAGAAAATAAAAATCGTATAAAGAGAGAATTTCAGAGATTTGTAGGGAATATTGCTTGAATATTTATCATAATATTGATCAACACCTGTGCTTGAGGAATCAACCCAAGACCAAGGAAAGAACCACTGGGAAGAAGGAAGTAGAACAAGTCTCATAGCTCACTCAAGGCCATGAGTAGTTTGTGTTTCTACTAGTAAAGTCATTCGGTCATGTCAGATTCTTTGTGACCCCATGGACTGTAGCCTCTACCAGGCTTCTCGGCCCATGGGATTTTCCAGACAAGAGTATTGGAGTGGGTTGCCATTAGCCAGGGGGAAAAACACTTGAGTCAGGTAGGATACCCAGAAGGGTACTGTCTCACTAGTTGAAAAAATTCTACCTAGACTAAGAGCTGCTCTGGTTCTACCAAGAAATGCTTTAAAAGTGTTAGTGAAAGTGTTAGTTGCTCAGTTGTGTTCAATTCGTTGCAACCCTATGGACTGTAACCCACCAGACTCCTCTGTCCATGAAATTCTCCAGGCAAGAATACTAGAGTGGGTTACCATTCCCTTCTCTAGGAGATCTTCCCAACCCAAGGATTGAACCCTGGTCTCCTGCAATGCAGGTAGGTTTTTTACTGTAAGATAATTAGATTTCCCCAAAGGAGAGGAAAAAGAGTTTCAGAAAATGCTATTTGAAAGAATAATTACTAAATACCTTATATATTTGGTAAACTAAACTCTCTTTGGTCCAGTGAATGTTCAAAGTCCCATCTTTTCTTGAACTTGCTACTGAACTGAGAATTGTTAAGAGGCAAATTCACGTGGAATAAGTGAGAGCAAAGGAAATTTTCTGTTGATGAGTCTACAGGAGATGGCTAGGAAGAGTACCAAATCCTCATGGAGTGAAGTACTGAAGGACATGATTAGCTGGTTGCAAAGTTTGAACACTATGACACCTAAGATGGTTCTATCAAGGATAACCCACCCACCTGGCAGCAGTCCAGGGATTCACAGCATCTTTTAAGTATCCTCCCCTGATAAATGATCAACTTGCTTTTTTTATATTCCTCTTCTTCCAGATATTTTTTGTCTCTCTTTGAAATGTATAAAAACTTTTCTTCTTTCTTATATCTACTTGTGAATTACTGTCCTCTGAGGGTTAAAACTTCCATAAAACAGAGGTCGATAGTACCTAAGCAATTTGTTTCTTAGTGACCATTACCACCCACTATGGTCCATAGCTAGAGCAAGGCCCATGGGATGGCCACTTATTAACTCAGCTGGAAGAGGAGACAATAGGGAAAGCATTCATGGAGAAAACTTTATATCTCAGCAATTTATATACACAAAGGGCATGAAATTCTGACTTTCTAGTTTGCAATAATTCTCTGTTAGTCTTTTATTATACACCAGTGATTACAGTATTTGGCCATCCTTTGTCATTATGTACATTTTGATATCCAAAATAAGTGGAAAATTAAAGTGTTAGTTACTCAGTTGTGTACGACTCTTTGCAACTCCATGGACTGTAGCCCATCAGGCTCCTATGTCCATGGAATTCTCCAGGCAAGAATATTGGAGTGGATAGCCTTTCCAGGGGATCTTTTCCAGGGGATCTTCCCAACCCAGGGGTTGAACACAGGTCTCCTGTGTTGTAGGCAGATTCCTTACCATCTGAGTCACCAGGGAAGTCCATAAATAGGTGGATAAGTAGGTGGAAGACAGTTAAAAAAAATCAGGTTACATGTTGTATAACATTTTGCACCATAGATCACTTTGTTTTTCTTAATATATTTTAATATGTTCAGTAAGACATTTTAGATCAAGAACATAGAAATTACAGAGTAACACCAGCCACAGAATCAAATGTATTGAGCATTATCTCCAAAAGATTTTAGAAATAATCTTGTCATAACTTATCAGCCACTAAATTCAGTGATGAACATTAAATAGCTTTTTGCTCCATTATTATCTTGTTTTCTTTGATAATGCTGATCATGAAAGAATAGACTCTATTGTAAAGAGTATCAGAAAAAAAGTATGAAATCTTCTTTTGTCCCATTGGAGCTAAGCCATGTTTCCCACCTTTTCTGTTCATACTGAAGATAAAATGAAAAATCAAATGACCTTCTAAAGTGTTTTTTAAAAGGACTCTATCACAGATGCTGTGAAATCCTGCCTGATTTAAGTCCTGTGGGTACCTGGCTCTCTTGAGATGGCAAATGCATTGCTCACAGAACAGTGCACTATTCAAGTTTGTCTATGGAGTCTCATTTATCACAGTGATCTGTGGGCATGATAACATAATCTGTATACAGTGCTCATTTTTCCCTGGGGTGGCTTGGGCATTTTTAAACCAGTTACTCAAAGATCATCCCTTCAGTCCTTTCTTACAATTTTTACTTCCAGAATTTACTGAGCACAGACTGTATTTTGCACCTGGGTGGGGAATCCTCTAGGACCTAGTAAAATCCAGGAGGCATTGTAAAGCGAATGGGTGCAGATGGCAAGCATCTGAACAGAAAACATTAAAGATAAAAATGGGCAAAGTATATGTTTAAGGTCCGGAAGTAAAATGCAGCCAAGATTTCTTTCTTCTACTCACTGCTTCCAGAAATGATGTTATAAAAAATCATGAGAGCTTCCCTCTCTTACAGTTCTCATTGCTGTTCTCACTGAAATAGGGACCCTGAGATCAACTATGTAGCTAAGGAGACAGATTAGAGTTTGAGTCTGAGAAGGATATATCCCCCAACTTTGTCTACAGAAAGAAGCATTGAACTGCCTAGTAGCCATAAGCAAACCGTGTGTCCAGATCTTGGTTTTTATGTTCCCATGCCACTAAGAGAAACAAGAGCTTCTTAAAGGAAAGTCTGATTCTAGGACTAGGGAAAAGAAGGTATAAGAGATAAAAACCTTCATGTGCCCAAAAGTAAAAAAAAAAAATGTGCCTAGGAGAATAATAGAAATGAGTCAATATAGAAACGAGTTGGCTTGAGAGGGTTCCCATTGGCTAAAGCAAAAGACAATTTGAGCACTAACATAAATGAGCACCTCAGTGAAATCTAACCCACTGAATAGAGTAGGAAATAAGCAAATACAAGAGAAATGAGAACATTTTCTTAAATTAGTGTGCAGACTGATAGTTATAGAAGGGAGTGAGGGGGTAAAAAATATATATATAATTTGTAAGCCATGATAGTAAAGATGAGTTCAGGCAAGACACATACATCACAGAGTACAATATCTATGGAAACGGATGAGGAGTGGGCTATTTGCAAATTCTCAGTGTCTCACCATAGACTGACTGTCTAGTGGTAACAAGGGGAGAAATAGAAAACTAAGGAGGGGAGAAAGCAAACAGCATTTTGACCTGACGATCCAGAGTAACCTCATCATTAGGAGGCAGATAGACATCACGTGTCTTGGTATGTGATACCCTGAGAAGGACATGTCACTCTGCATATTCCAGTTGGAGCTGCATGCCCTGTGTGCTCTAATCATGAGAAGACATTAGTGGCCGTGGTGTTAGTCGCTCAGCGTGTCCAACTCTTTGCGACCCCGTGGACTAACATAGACCGCCAGGCTCCTCTGTCCATGGAGTTCTTCAGGCAAGAATGCTGGAGTGTGTTGCTCTTCCCTTCTCCAGGGATTGAACCTGGATCTCCCACACTGCAGAGAGATTCTTTACTGTCTGAGCCACCATTAGGAGAAGAACCCATTACTCAAGCTCAAATTAAGAAATTTTATAAAATTAGAAATTTTATTGAAGTAGATTCAATTATTGTTTCATTAAAATAAAATTAAAACCAGCCTGAGGTTTTTTTAAAAATGCCAATATTATGACAAAGAAAAGCTAAGAAACTTTTATAGACTGAAAGAGGTGAGGGACATATGAAAATTGTAAGTGTGGCATGTGACCCAGTACGTGGTCATGAACTGGGAATACAGACTCCAGATTAAATGAAAATATTATCTCCGTGTTAAATTTCCATAATTTATTTCTCATTTTATTTCTTGAATTTCCAGGTATTTAAGTTTGGAGAGTTGTATCACTGTTTCTTCAACTTCATGGTCAGTTTTAGAGAAAGAATTTCTTCAGCAGGAATGTTTTGATTTATATTTTTATATTTTCTTCGATAGTAGATTTGTTCTTATAGATTTTTGGAATTTTTCTTTCTTTTATTCTCTATTGTCAAGTATTTTGTGGACAGAATTCCAAGTCCCAAAACATCCTTTTCTATCAGTGTGGTGAAGTGCAGTTTCCTTAATGGGAGATGTTAGCAGTTTGGGTAGAAAGGGCATCAATAGCATATCTCACTTCTCTTCCATTGATGCATGTTCCTTAACTTTACCTTTTTACTTTGCTTTGTGTTTTCACTGCCGTGAATCCAAGTCAAATAAGGCAACTGACATTTTTCAGAACCAGAATTTCCTTCATTATTTCTTTTATAAGATTCCTCAAAGGGTCCAGAGGCTTGGCCCTTCAAACCATGTTTAAATTATACAATCTTGTTTTCAGTGTGGATGGTGACAGAGAAACTAATATTCATAAAATAAAAGCTGGGAATGTGTATTGTAAGCATATCATGACAATTGTATTATTTCTGCTTTTCCTATGTTTTTGGTCCACCCAAATAATAATCTGTATTTGCTGTGAGTTGAGGAATCAGCCTACATTGGGCTGGAAACTTATTTTTGAAGGCAGTGGAACTGGTAAGGTTTCTTTGAGTGGGCTCTTAATCAGGAGTATAAAGTAGGTGTCTGCCAGGCGGTTTTGTTGTTTGGTTTATTTATTTATTTTGGAAATTCATAGAGCTCTAGTCTTTTCATGGAAAGCCATTCTCACCTGTGAGTCATCCTCAATTATAGCCTCATCTTCACAGAATTTCAAGCTTCAAGGAGAAGTGACACCACCCAACTCAGTGGACCACACTTCTTCCATGGTCGTCCAGTGGTGGCTAAACAGGTCTTACACTATTAGAACTGTGGCTTCTTTGAAGGCAAGTGTCTCCCTTACCTTCCATCCACATAGAGATTTAAGGAACACCACCTGTGTCTACTAACTGAATGGGGCAGGATTGTTGTGGGTGGGCCACATTTTTAGTTTTAGCCCAGGCCTGGAATTCACAGTGTGTCCTGAGTTGAATGTGTGCCTAGACAACTTAGCTAAGGGACCTTAACTGTTCTATGTAGAGCTATGGGTGACATGTGGGAGTTTTTCCCAAAAGGAAATGGATGGAGAGAAAAGAAGCACAGGATAAATGAGAGAGAGAGAGAAAGCAGAGGCAGTCTCTACCCCAGGACAGAAAACTAAAGCCAAAATCCAGACCATGGCAAGAGCTGTTGTATTTTTAAGGAGGATGATTAACACACAACTTAAGGTATTTGCAATGCTGCAGTGGCTGCGGCATACATTTTTGTGACTCTCCAAAACTTGAGTATGTTAAAATATATGCAACGTATATCAGTGTTTTGTTTTTAGGAACATGAGGGAAAATGCTGTTTCCTGACTGGGTTAAAAGAAAATAAAAACCATAGCCATGGAACACACACAGTTGTGAAAATGAAACCAAATCAGAAGCAGAAACTTAGAAGGAAGGATGACCACAAAATTACATCTATAGATAATTTGCTAAAATCATGAGTAGAATTTTCCAGAAAATATGAATTGAAGACTTAAGGCAATTTCCTCTAGTGTTTAAGAAGCAGGGCATCCATGCTGGTTTCTCAAATTTATTTCTCTCTCTCTCTCTCTATATATATATAGAGGCACAATACTTCTTGCAGAGTAGGCTACATATTTGTTTAAGAGGTGAGCCCAAGATGTTTTCAGTTTGTTTGTTTGTTTTAAATTAGTTTATTTTAATTGGAGGTTAATTACTTTGCAGGACTGTGGTGGTTTTTGCCATACATTGACATGAATCAGCCATGGGTGTACATGTGTTTCCCATCCTGAACCCCCCTCCCACCTCCTTTGCCATCCAACCCCTCAAGGTTGTCCCAGTGCACTGGCTTTGAGTGCCCTGTTTCATGCATTGAACTTGGACTGGTGTTATAACTGAACAGTTTTTGCTAGTTTTAGAAGTAAATAGCCAGTGGAATCTATTATAGCATCGCAGTGCAAATGATCAAGATTAGAACACATGCAAGTGGAGAACAGCAGAGAAATGACTAAACAAATTATAGTACATAAGCACTATGTCATGCATGCCACAATTATGAAGAATGAAGTATATCTATATAAGTTGACATAAAGTTTTCCAAGACATGATGTTACGTGAAAAATATATGCTGCCCAATACACAGATACAACTATCCTATTTTATGAAAAATCTCTGGGAGCATATATATTACCAACAGCATTTCCTCTAATGAAACGATTTAATTGGGTATAAAAGTAGATCTTCACCTTTCACTTTCTACCCTTCTATATTTTAAAGCATTTTTATGGGAATTTATATATATGAAACGTAATATAATTCATATATGTTAATATATAACATACATACAGAGTATAAAATAGAACTGTTTTTCAGGGGCATGGCCAATTGAATAAATTCAAAATGCTTTCTGTTACAATTAAAATACTGGATAAATATAAAAATTGTATGTGTATATATTTACATATGTATATATGTGTGTGTAATATACATATGTACATGTGCATATGTAAACACACATATACATTACTCATATATGTGTGTAATATATATACATATGTAAATATATACACATACAATTTCTATGTGTAATGCTGAGCTCATAGACAAAAATTGGAAATAAAAACCCATAGATACTCCCAATAAATGGGAAGAGGAGATAGTACGTGTCAGATGGGAACTAGATCAGGTAAATCTTCGTTGGATATGGATGTGGTTATCAGACTGGGAAATAGACCATCACAAATAGACGGTTGGGATTCTCTCTTTATTCCGTTTTATTGCAGCATAATTTGATAAGGTGACACTCACCAATTTAACTTGCACAGTTCAATGAGCTTTGATAAATGCATGGTTGTATATCTACACCACAATCAAATATAGAACACACTCATCAAGCCAGAGACCTCTCTGGTGGTTCTTTGTAATCAATATCTTTCTGTCACACCCAGCTCCTAGGAACCATTTATCTGATTTCTGTCCTTATAGTTTTGTGTTTTCCACAATTTCATATAAATGGAATAATGCATTAGGTATGCTTTTCGAATCTGGTTTCTTTCCACTTGGCATAATGCTTTTGAGATTCATTCTTTTTGTTGCCTGTACCAATAGTTCATGCCTTCCTTTTATTGGTAGTATCCTATTGTGTTGCTTTACCTTGATAGGTTTAGTTATTCATCAGTTAATGCACATTATGGTGGATTGGAGTTTGGAATTATTCTACTTAAAATTGTTATAAACATTTATATACAGGTTCTATGTGGACATATCTTTTTCATTTTCCTCAAATATCTAGGTGTAGAATTGCTGGATCATATAGTAAGTACATGTTTTTGTAAGATAAACTGTCAATCTGTTCTCCAAAGTGGCTGAGTAATTCACATTCTTAACAGAAATTTGTTAGAATTTAATTATTTTATATCCTTGCCATAACTTGGTTTGTTATCATTGTTACTATATCTTTATTTTTGTTTTATGTTCTAATATGTAGTGATATCTCATTGTGGTTTCAAATTTGTATTACCCTAATGATTAAGTTGCATTTGTCATCTTTATTGTTTTTCGGTACAGCCTCTGTTCAAATCTTTTATCTTTTTTTTTTTTTTTTCTACTGAATTGTTTAGTTGTTTTAATATTGAGCTATGAGAACTTTATGTTCTGGATGCAAGTCCTTTATGAAATAAATGTTTTGAAAATATTTTCTTCATTATAGGGTTGGTCTAATTTTCTTAATGGAGATCTTCAAACAGTAAGAGTTCTTAATTTTTCTGGTCTAATTTTTCAATTGTTTGCTTTTTTTCCATATTTTTTGCATTGTCAAAGAAATCTTAACCATGTTCATAAATATTTAATAATTTTCTTTTACAGTTTCTAGAGTTTTATATGTTACATTTAGGCCTGTGATCTATTTCAATATTTATAGTCTATTAATATTTGTGTAAGTTGAAAGGGATGGATCAAGGCTTTTTTTTTTTAATAAAGATGCCCATTATTAAGCATCATGTATTGAAAAGACAGTTCTTTCACCACTGAAAATCACTTACTGTGGAAAATTAGTTGACCATATATATGTAGACCTATGTTTATGCATTCTACTCTATCCCATTGGCCTGTGTTTCTCTTTATATCAGTACCAACCTATCTTGTTAGTGTAGCTTTATAACCTGGCAAGCTTTTTTCTGACTTCTAAACAGGTTTTAAAATGTACTCATCACCTTCACTTTTTTTTCTTGAAATATAGTTGACTTACAATATTTTATGAGTTTTAGGTGTATGATATAGTGATTTGGTATTTAAATATATTATGGGATTATCACTATGGTAAACCTGGTAACCATCTGTCACCATACAAAGTTATTATAGTATTATTGATTATATTTCCTATGCTGTATATTAAATCCCTGTGACATATTTATTTTATAACTAGAAGTTTGCTTCTTAATCCCCTTCACAAATTTGACCCAACTCCTATCTGTTTACCCTCTGGCAACCACCAGTTTGTTCTCTGTATCTGAGAAAGTTGCTNCTTAGAAAGATTCTAAATGGGAAATTAATCTTGTCAGATTCTGTTCTAGGAAGAGCTTCCTGGGAAGGAATGAATTGATTGGATGGGGCAGGGCAGAGGAAGGGGGATGAGACACCGTTAGCACAAACCAATTGACCACAGAAGGTTTGGACTATAGTCTGTCAGTCACGCCCTTCCAGTTTTACTTTTACCTGTAACTCGTTTACTTCATATCATTTTATTTTTGTGCTGTACAGTGTAGTACTTCCTTTGCTAAATTTTCAGTATTTGGCAACTGTTAGCTCATAGTTGCCTGGGGGGAGGGGGAGCCTGGTGGGCTGCCGTCTATGGGGTCGCACAGAGTCGGACCCGACTGAAGCGATTTAGCAGTAGCAGCAGCAGCTCATATAATCCTCACAACTACCCCATGAGGTAGACACTGTTACTGTCCTTGCCTTACATCTGAGGACACTGAAGTACAGAGAGGTTGAATAACTTCTCAGGCTCTATTGCTAGTAAGTGGCAGAGCCAGGATTTGAACCCATGGAACCTGGTTTCAGTTGACCTTCTGTGAATCGCAACGCCATGCTGTCTCTATAAAATTAGCCCCACCTGTGTTAGTTTCCTAGGCCGGCCACGATGCCATACACTAGGTGACTTAACACAGCAGAAATTTATTGTTTGCGTTCTGGAGGCTAGAAGTGTGAGTCCAAGGTGTTTGTGGAGTAGTGCTCTCTGCAACTTCTAGACCCTTTCCTCTTCGGCTTCTGGTAACCCAGGCGTCTTTCCGCTTGTGGCAGCCAACTCCTGCCTCTAGCTTCTTTCCAGAGTGTTCTCCCTGTGTCTCTGTCTCCTTATATGTTCTTCTTACAAAGCTACCAGTCATACTGGATTAGAAGCCTCTTCTACTTCAGTAGAACCTCATCTTAACTAATTGTATCTGCAAAGACCTTATTTTCTCACATTCTGAGGTACTGGGGTTAGGACTCAACATATCTTTTTTGGCAGTTGTAATTAAACCAGTAGTGGCACCAAATAGATATTTTCGTAGTAAAATTGTGGTATTTATTAACCCTACAGTATATTTGGTAGAAATTTTGTAGAGATGTAGAAGAGGTAATATGTTAAGGGTCAGAATTATCCTTCAGACATTTGATTTTTACTTCAACCGCTGTGACTCAATAACTGACTGAGAAAGGGCTATTGAAAGTTTTCCAATCATTGACGGTTTCTTCCTTTTGATCTGTGAAAGTGACATCAAACTTGTGAATGTATACACACGCGCCTCACGTTTGCTTATACCTTAGTGAAGCAAATATTCGGCTGACATTCTGAGAAGTTTCGCAATTGTGGCACAGTTGTAGTTTATTGACTATTTTTTAAAACTTATTTTTGTGTAGTATTAGACAGAGGAACCTGGTAGACTGCAGTCCATGGAGTCGCTAAGAGTCGGACACGACTGAGCGACTTCACTTTCACTTTTCTCTTTTATGCATTGGAGAAGGAAATGGCAACCCACTCCAGTGTTCTTGCCTGAAGAATCCTAGGGATGGGGGAGCCTGGTGGGCTGCCATCTATGGGGTCGCACAGAGTTGTGCACGACTGAAGCGACTTAGCAGCAGCAGCAGCAATTCTATAAAGAGANATGCATTGGAGAAGGAAATGGCAACCCACTCCAGTGTTCTTGCCTGAAGAATCCTAGGGATGGGGGAGCCTGGTGGGCTGCCATCTATGGGGTCGCACAGAGTTGTGCACGACTGAAGCGACTTAGCAGCAGCAGCAGCAATTCTATAAAGAGAAAATGAGGTACATTTCCCTTTGGTTAGAGATAAAAGCTTAATTAAATCTGCACAGAGAAATATTAAGATTATCTAATTTATTAGATATTTATTTTTGTTCTAACTTTTGATCTAAAGGTTCTTCCAAATGACCCAGTCTTTCTTGAGCCTCATGAAGAAATAACGCTCTGCAAATATTATGAGAAAAGATTATTGGAATTCTGTTCTGTGTTTAAGCCAGCAATGCCAAGATCTGTTGTGGTAAGTTTTAGTAGTCATGAAGTATAAAGTCCTGTAGCTAACTTAAAAGAGCTTATAAAGATTAATCTTACAAGGTAACTTATGACCACTTATAAATATTTAACTCAATTCTCTATCCACTTTACTCAAAAATGGACCTTAGTTATTATAAAATTTATGCGTCAATATTGGTTTTGTCACATACTTTTCAATAAATGCATTAAATTATGAATGCTTACATTGTATTTTACACAATGTTTCAAAAATCATATCAAAAGAATTTTGAGGTCTGCCGGATATGTCATGACATTCTCATTTTATAGGGAAAGAAAAAAATTACTTTCCCTCTGGATGCACATGTCTTTGTTTCGGATGTTTGTGTACATGCTTGTGTTCTGTGTGTTTGTACTGTGATAGGGTATTGTTGAGGAAAAACAGGTAGTCGAAACTTCTTGGCCATATGGATTTGTATATGCTGTCTCTGTAATTGTTTCTGTCCTCTTTTTTTTAAATTGGAGTATATTTGATTACAGTGTTATATTTCAGCAAAGTGATTTAGTTATACATATACATATATCTTGGAGAAGGCAATGGCACCCCACTCCAGTACTCTTGCCTGGAAAATCCCATGGATTGAGGAGCCTGGTGGGCTGCCGTCCATGGCAAGGAGTCGGACACCACTGAGCGACTTCACTTTCGCTTTTCACTTTCATGTATTGGAGAAGGAAATGGCAACCCACTCCAGTGTTCTTGCCTGGAGAATCCCAGGGACAAGGAAGCCTGGTGGGCTGCCGTCTATGGGGTCTCACAGAGTCGGACACGACTGAAGCGACTTAGCAGCAGTAGCAGCATACATATATCTATTCTTTTTCACATTCTTTTCCCATATAGGTTATCACAGAGTATTAACTCGAGTTTCCTGTGTTATACAACAGGTCCTTGTTGTTTATCTACATTCAGTAGTGTGTATACTTTAATCCTAACTTAATTTATCCCTCATCCCCCACCTTTCCCCTCTGTTAATCAAAAGTTTGTTTTCTAAGTCTGTGAGTCTGTTTCTGTTTTGTAAATAAGTTCATTTATGTAATTTTTTAGATTCCACGTAGAAGTGATATCATATGATATTTGTCTTTCTCTGACTTCACTTAGTATGTTAATCTTTAGGTCCATTCATGTTGCCACAAATGGAATATTTGTTTTTTTGTTTAGTTGCTAAGTCATGTGCAACTCTCTTGTGACCACGTGGACTGTAGTCTGCCAGGGTCCTCTGTCCATGGGATTTTCCAGGCAAGAATACTGGAGTGGGTTTCCATTTTCTTCTCCAGGGCCTCTTCTTGACCCAGGAATTAAACCCACCTCACTTCCCTGGTGGCTCAGATGGTAAAGCATCTGCCTACTATGCAGGAGACCCGGGTTCAATCCCTGGGTCGGGAAGATCTCCTGGAGGAGGAATTGGCAACCCAGTCCAGTATTCTTGCCTGGAGGATCCCATGGACAGAGAAGCCTGGTGGGCTACAGTCCATGGGATCGCAAAGAGTCGGACATGACTGAATGACTTTACTTCTCTTATATCACTTATGTCTTATGTCTCCTGCATTGTCAGGCTGGTTCTTTACCACCGAGCCACCTGGGTATGGCTGAGTTATATTCCATTGTATATGTGTAGCACTGTATTCTTTTTAAATTCCTGTGTTGATGGACATTTGGATTGCTCCCATATCTTAACTGTTGTAAATAGTGCTGCAGTGAACATTGGAGTGTATGTATCTTTGAAGTATGGTTTTCTCTAGATATATGCCCCGGAGTGGGATTGTTTATCATAGGGTTTTAGTTTTTTAAGAGCCATCCATTACTGTTCTCCATTGTGTCTGTATCATTTTACATTCTCCGCTGCAGTGTAGGAGGGTTCCCTTTTCTCCACACCCTCTCTAGCATGGATTGTTTGTAAAATTTGGCCATTCTGATGTATGTGAAGTAAAAACCTCATTGTAGTTTTGGTTTGCACTTTTCTAGTAATTAGCCATGCAGAGCGTCTTTTCATGTGCTTTTTGGCCATCTGTAGATGTTCTTAGGAGAAATGTGTATATTATATCTTCTGTACATTTTTTGATTGGGTTTCTTTTTTTTTTTTTTTTTTATATTGAGCTACATGAGCTGTTTGTGTATTTTAGAGATTAATCCCTTGTTGGTTGCTTTGTTTACAGTTCTCCATTTTGAGGGTTGTCTTTTTGTTTTGTTTATAATTTCCTTTTCTGTACAAAAACCTTTTAAGTTTAATTAGATCTCATTTGTTTATTTTCATTACCCTCGCGGGTGGATCCAGAAAGATATTGTTGTGATTTGTGTCAAAGAGTATTCTGCCTTTGTTTTCCTCTTAAGAGTTTTATGATGTCTGATCTCACAGTTAGGTCTTTAATCCATTTTGAGTTTATTTTTGTGTGTGATGTTAGTGAGTGTTCTAATTTCATTCTTGTATAGGTAGCTGTTCAGTTTTCCCAGCAGCACTTATTGAAGAATGTCTTTTCTTCATTATATATTCACCTTCTTTGTTGAGATTAACTAGGAGTGCATGGGTTTATTTCTCTGCTTTCTATCCTGTTCCATTGATCTATGTGTCTGTTGGTTTGCCTGTGAAAGTTGCTCAGCTGTGTCTGACTCTTTGTCACCCCATGTACTTTACAGTCCATGGAATTCTCCAGGCCAGAATGCTGGAGTGGGTAGCCTTCCCTTCTCCAGGGGATCTTCCCAACGCAGGGATTGAACCCAGGTCTCCCACATTGTACAATTCTTTACCAGCTGAGCCAGAAGGGAAAATGGATTCCTTACCAGCTGAGCCAGGAGGGAAGCCCAAGAATACTGGAGTGGGACGCCTATCCCTTCTCCAGCGGATCTTCCCAAGCCAGGAATCAAATTGGAGTCTTCTGCATTGCAGGCGGATTCTAATAGTTTGCCAGTATCATACTGTATTAATTACTGTATCTTAATAGTGTAGTCATAAGTCAGGGAGCATCATTCCTCCAGCTCTGTTTTTCTTTCTCCAGATTGGTATGGCTATTTGGAGTCTTTTGTGTTTCCATACAAATTTTAAGATTTCTTTAGTTTTAGATTTACAAAAACTGCCATTGGTAATTTGATAAGGATTGCATTGAATCTATAGATTACCTTATAGTTATCTTGACAGTATTGATTCTTTCAATTAGGAATATGGTATATCTTCCCATCTGTTTTTGTCATCTTTGATTTCTTTCATCAGAGTATTACAGTTTTTAGAGTACAGGACTTCTGCCTCCTCAGGTGGATTTATTCATAGGTATTTTATTCTTTTTGATGTGGTCAAAAATGGAATTGTTTCCTTAATATTTCTTTCTGATCTTTTGTTTGTATATAGAAGTGCAAGAGAGTTCTGCGTATTAATTTTGTATCCTGCAACTGTACAGAATTCACTAATGAGCTCTGGTAGTTTTATGGTAACATCTTTAGGATTTTCAGTGTTTCAGCCGTGACTTTTTGTTTTCTTTCCAATTTGGATTCCTTTTGTTTCTTTTTCTTCTCTGATTGCTGTGGTTAGGACTTCCAAAACTGTGTTGAGTAAGAATGTTGAGAGTGGACATCCTTGTCTTG
Source organism: Neotragus moschatus (assembly GCA_006410615.1). Classification (NCBI taxonomy): domain Eukaryota; kingdom Metazoa; phylum Chordata; class Mammalia; order Artiodactyla; family Bovidae; genus Neotragus; species Neotragus moschatus. The sequence goes on from SJYA01001145.1 coordinate 1,425,317, forward strand.
TTTCTGATGATAGAGGAAATGCTTTCAGCTTTTCACTATTGAGCATGATGTTGCTGTGGGTTTGTCATATATGGCCTTTACTGTGTTGAGGTAGGTTCTCTGTGCACTTCCTGGAGAGTATTAATCGAATCAGTATTGGATTTTGTCAGGTTTTTTCTGTCTGTTGAGATGATCATATAGTTTTTATTCTTCACTTTGTTAATGTGGCATATCACTCTAATTAATTTGTAGATATTGAAAAATGCTTGTGGCCTAAGAAAAATGCCACTTGATCATGGCGTATGATCATGTGGCTATGCTCAGTCTTCCTTGCTGCCCAGGCTTTTCTAGTTGGAAGTACACGGACTTATCATTGGGTGGCATCCCATGCTGCAGAGCACAGGCCTTAGGGCACGTGGACTCAGTAGTTGCGGCACGTGGGTTTAGTTGCTCCACAGCGTGTGGGTCTTCTCGGACCAGGAATTGCGCCTGTGTCTCCTGCTTGAGCAGGTAGATTCTTGACCATTTGAGCCACTGAGGAAGCCCTCGTGAATGATCTTTCTAATGTGTTGTTCAATTCAGGCTGCTAGTATTTTGTGGAGGATTTTTGCATCTGTGTTCATGAGTGATGAACTAGGAGCCTATAGTTTTATTTTGTGGTATCAGTCTGGTTTTGGCATCTGGGTGATGGTGGCTTCATAGAATGAGTTTGGGAGTGTTTCTCCCTCTGCAGTTTTTGGAAGGGTTTCAGAAGGATGTATGTTAACTAGTCTCTAAACTATTCTCTTTATCAGTAGTCTCCAACCTTTTTGGCACCAGGGACTGTTTTGTGACAGGGACAGTTTTTCAGTGGACCTGGATGGGTGGGGTGGGGATGGTTTCGGGGTGATTTCAAGCAGATTACATTTATTGTGTGCTTCATTTCTATTATTACTACAACTCAGATCATCCAGCTTAGATCATCAGGCATTGGATCCCAGAGGTTGGGGACCCCTGCTCTAAATGTTTGATTGCATTTACCCATGAAGCCATCTAGTCCTGGAATTTTGTTTGGGAGATTCTTAATCGTAGTTTCTATTCCAGTGCTTACAATTGGTCTGTCCATATTTTCCATTTCTTCCTGGTTCAGTTTTGGGAGATTTGCATTTCAAAGAATTTGTCCATTTCTTCTAGGCTATTTGTTTTATTGGCATATAGTTGCTTGTACAAGTCTCTTGTGATCCTTGGTATTTCCGTGGTATCCATTGTAACTTCTCCTTTTTCATTATTGATTTAAGCCCTCTCCTGTTTTTCTTGATGGGTTTGGCTAAAGGTTTGTCAGTTTTGCTTATCTTTTCCAATAACCAGCTTTTAGTTTCATTGATTTTTTTTTTTATTATTTTCTTCATGTCTAATTTCATTTATTTCTGCCCTAATCTTTGTGATTTCTTTCTTTTTGCTAACTTTGGATTTTATTTGTTCTTTCTCTAGTTGCTTTAAGAGTAAGGTTAGGTTGTTTGAGATTTTTATTTCCTGAGGTAGGACTGTGTTTCTGTAAACTTCCCTTGTATAACTGCTTTTACTGCATTCTAAAGATTTTGGATTGTCCTGCTTTGGTTTTCATTTGTTCCTAGGAATTTGGTTTCCTCTTTGATTCCTTCAGTGATCCATTGGTTGTTTAGTAGCATATTATTTAGCCTCCAAGTGTTTGTGTTTTTTACAGTTTTTTTCTTGTGGCTGATTTCTAATGTCATAGCATTGTGGCTGGAAAAGATGCTTGATGTGATTTCAGTTTTTTAAAGCTTATCAAGGCTTGCTTTATGGATTACCTGTTATCTGTCTGGGTGTACCCTGTAAACTTGAATGTTTATTCTGCTGCTTTCAGATGAAATATCCAATGAATTTAAATTAAACCCATCTGGTTTAATGTGTCATTTAAAGCTTGAGTTTCCTTATTGATTTTCTGTCTGTATGATCTGTTGGTTGATGTAACTATGGTGTTAGTTCAGTTCAGTTGCTCAGTCATGCCCAACTCTTTGCGACCCCATGAATCCCACCACGCCAGGCTTCCCTGTCTGTCACCAACTCCTGGAGTTCACCCAAACTCATGTCCATTGAGTCGGTGATGTCATCCAACCACTTCATCCTCTGTCATCCCCTTCTCCTCCTGCCTTCCATCTTGCCCAGCATCAGCATCTTTTCAAGTGAGTCAGCTCTTCGCATCAGGTGGCCAAAGTATTGGAGTTTCAGCTTCAGCATCAGTCCTTCCAAAGAAATCCCAGGGCTGATCTCCTTCAGAATGGACTGGTTGGATCTCCTTGCAGTCCAAGGGACTGTCAAGAGTCTTCTCTAGCACTTCAGTTCAAAAGCATGAATTCTTCAGCATTCAGCCTTCTTCACAGTCCAACTCTCACATCCATACGTGACCACTGGAAAAACCATAGCCTTGGCTAGATGGACCTTTGTTGGCAAAGTAATGTCTCTGCTTGTGAATATGCTGTCTAGGTTGTTTAGGTCCCCCACTATTACTGTGTTACTGTCCTTTTCTCCTTTTTTGGCTGTTAGCATTTGCCTTATATATTGAGGAGCTCCTGTGCAGGATGCAAATGTATTTACAGTTGTTATGTCTTTGTGCATTGATCCCTTGATCATCATGTAGTGTCCTTTTTTAATCTAATCCTTTTTAAATCTTCAGTCTGTTTTGTCTGATATGAGCCTCAATACTCTAACTTTCTTTTGATTGCCATTTTCATGGAATCTCTTTTTATTCCCTCGCTTTAAGTTTGTATGTGTCCCTAGATCTGAAGTGGGTCTCTTGTAGACAGTACATATATGAGTCTTGTTTCAGTCAGTGTATGTCTTTTGGTTGGGGCATATAATCCATTTGCGTTTAAGGTAATTATCAATGTGCATGTTCTTATTGCCATTTTGTTCATTGTTACTTGTTTGGATTCCTTTTTGTGTGTGTGTATATCGTAGCGTTTTGATTGGCAGTTACCATGAGGATTTGAGAGAGCTATGTATGTATATATAGTTGCTTTTGTCTCTAAGTCATGTCCGACTCTTGTGACCCCATGGACTGTAGCCTGCCAGGCTCTTTTGCCCATGAGATTTCCCTTGCAAGAATACTGGAGTGAGTTTCCGTTTCCTTCCCTAAGGAATCTTCCCAACCCAGAGATTGAACCTGTGTCTCCTGCGTTGGCAGATGGATTCTTCACCATCTGGCTTCACTGAGCCACCATGGAAGCCTCTGTCTGTGTGTGTGTGTGTGTGTGAATGTACACTAGATAGTTTCAGGTCTCTTAGTTTCAAATGCATTTTCAATATCCTGCATTTGTACTCTCCTCACAATTGCTACTGTGTGTGTGGATGATTTCCTACCTTTACTGTATATGTGCCTTTGCCGGTATATAAAAGCTTTCCCATTTGTAGTTTTTTTGTTTCTATTTGTGGCCATTTCTTTTCCACCTAGAGAAGTTCTTTTGGCATTTGTTGTAAAACTGGTTTGGTGGTGCTGAATTCTCTTAGCTTTTGGTTATCTACAAAGCTTTTGATTTCTCTGTTGAATCTGAATGAGAGCCTTGCTGGGTAGAGTTCTAATGTATTTTTTATTTGAGTTAAGGTATTGGTCATCTCTGTTGGTCCTTTATATTTCCTCACTCTTTGTTAAACATTTCTTTTATCTTCTTAATCTGCGCCTCTTCTTTTTCTGAGTTCTTGGATTATCGATCTCTACCATCCTTAATCTGAATTCCTACAGGTAGATTGTGTGTCTCCACTTCACTTATTCTACTGGGGTATTACTTTGTTTTCCCATCTGGATATGTGTATTCTTGTTGATAGAAAATAAACTGAAATTTTAAAGCTGCAAGATTAAAAAAAGGGATGCATATAAATTATTTTTTCCATATTATCTCACAGATTTGTTGTGAATATCAAATATGAAAGTCTTAAGTGAAAGTAGATCATACATTTTAAAGTTAAACTGACTGAATAATCTACGACTCACAAACGAATAAGCTCCTAGTAAATAATCTCCATTTTTAAAAGTGATAAATGAAGTATATTGAAAATATAGTCCAAAAGTATTTATAGTATTTTCTCTTTTAAATCAGACTTTCATCTGAGATCAGATTTATGTAACATTTTAGATGTGCTTCCTGTCCATTTCCAGATTTGGTCCTAGTCTTTTCTGATAAGAAAACTATAACATGAGGCAGTAGGTTTAAGTGATCTTTTCAGGTGAAGAAACTGAATCCTTGAATAAACTTCTTTGTGGATTTGCCTTTATATAACTTATTTTTTTGAAGTTTTGATGTTTGTTTCATGTAAAGGGACCAAACTAAACTTCAGAAGTACTTAAAAAGAAATGGTTTTTTCCATCCTAAAATAGATATTTACTTCATTGGTTCTAGCCAAATGAAATAGTGGTTAAAAGTACAGGCAGACCTTGGTTGAAAAATCCCTGTTCCTTATTAGATGTGTGACCTTGAGCAAGTCAGTTAACCTCATTGATACTCAGTTTCTTTTCAGTTTCTTTCTCTGTAGAGATAGCAACACTTCACCAAATTGTTATAAGAATTAAAATAAGGTAATAGTTTTGAACTTGGCACAAAGTGATGCGGTCAGTAAATGGTAGGTGCTGCTTCTGCCGTTTGGTTTGGCAGCAGTGATCACGGTTAGATCACAGATCTAGAGTGGATTTAAAGAGAAGACTCATTGCTCTAACAGTGTTATTCTATCAATATTTTATAAGATTGATTAAGCTTTGATCATTTGTATAAATTATACAAATACATGTGTATACTTAGTCACTCAGTCATGTCCTACTCTTTGTGACTCCGTGGACTGTAGCCCGCCATGCCTTCCTCCAGGGGATCTTCTGACCCAGGGATCAAACCCAGGTTTCCTGCATTGCAGGCGGATTCTTCACCATCTGAGCCTCCAGGGAAGCCCATGAATACTGGAATGGGAAGCCTGTTGTAGAAAACCACCATACAGTTTTTAATTGAAGTCAGTGACCACAAGAAGGCTAACCCAAAGTAGGTGGGGAAGGACAACACAGTCTTTGGCTGTGGTTTTTCTGTAGTAATTTATCACAATTTATTTTGAGTTAAGAAAAAATGAGTTTTGGTATTTTTTACCAGTGACTTTTTTTAAAGGAATATTTGCATAAATAAGTTTTGTTTTTTTTTTTAAATACAGAACAACTTGTATGTGTGATAGGTTCTGATAATATGTGTATTTTTAATCTTAGGGTACAGCTTGTATGTATTTCAAGCGCTTTTATCTTAATAACTCAGTAATGGAATATCACCCCCGGATAATAATGTAAGTATAATTTATTGATTTTCACTTAAGAATACTTTTTTACTATGTGACCATGTATGTGTGTGAAAATGACTTCCTAATAAAGGGTAATTTATGCTTGTATTCTGTTCTAAACTTAAAATCGCTCCCTCAGATTCTGATGACATCTGTACTGGCACTTGTCCAAATTCACATTCTGTTTCTCTCAAATTAGCTCCCCTAATATCTTTCTCTTGGTGGAACCTTTCTTTACTCAGTTGCTCTGAGAATCATTTATGGTAACTGCTCTTTCTCTACAAATTTACAAGTCCTGTAGTTCCATATTCATTTTACTTGAACAAAGATCTGTTGTTTCTGGTCTCTGCTAAGCACTGTGCTTATCATTAAAGATGAAGTTAGTATAAGACGTAGCAAAGAACTTGCTGTCAATCATACTGTCCCTGTATATTTCTTGTTTTTTATTCCCATTTCTACCAATCTTGGTCAGGCTCTTGGTACGTCCCATATTGGTTTTTGTGGTAATCTTTCTCACTCTAAAAGCAGCCATGAGAGTTTAATGGGTTTGTTCTTGAGGTAATAGCCCTCTATTTAAATGCCCTTAGAGACTTCCACTGATGGCTTGTCATAATGTTTCTCTGGCGTAACTTTCTCCCCAGGCCCATATGTACTTATGTGTGTGCTTTTTTTTTTCTTCTTCCATTTGTTTTTCTTGATGCTGAGTTCTCTTATTCCTGTTATTTTGTTTTCCCAGATATTTAGGCTGAACTGCCATTAAGTTAATAATTGAATCCTGTGACACTATTATACAGTTCAACCTAGAACTTTAGTCACCTTATGAATAAAAAGATTAAACAGGAAACTTTTATTTAACCAATTTCCAAAGATGTCTAGTATAGTCATTTTTGAATATTAGGCAGTTTTAGAACATACTTTTAGAAATATTTCATTATTTTATACATATTCCTCCCCTTTTTTTTTCCTCTAGGCTCACTTGTGCATTTTTGGCTTGCAAAGTAGATGAATTCAATGTATCTAGTCCACAGTTTGTTGGAAATCTGCGGGAGAGCCCTCTTGGACAAGAGAAAGCACTCGAGCAGATTCTGGAATATGAACTGCTTCTTATACAGCAACTTAATTTCCACCTTATTGTCCACAATCCTTATAGACCCTTTGAGGGCTTTCTCATTGATTTAAAGGTAATCTTGCTGATGTAAAGTAAATTGGTAGAGTGAACTCCTTTGCTATTGTTAAAAGAATCAAACTTCTGCTATAATTCATAATGATCCTAATGGGCTTAACTAAAATATGAGTTTGGCCTGGATTCCTAGGGCAATAGTTCTCAAACTTCAGTGTGCTTCAGTGCTTCAGAATCACCTGGAGGGCTTATAACTGAAATTGTCAGACTAGTCCCAGAGCTTCTGATATAGTAGATGTGCAAATACCAGCCCTGGGACCCTAATGAAGACCACTGTGTCTCTGAAGTAACACTTTTAAAGACTTAACTCTTCTAACTCAACTATACTGTCTTGGATACAAAAGGCTTAATTTTAAACTAGAAGATTGCTAAGTGACTTCTATTTTTAGGACCTTGTAAACTAAAATCAATATGTAAGCATCAAAAGTAACAGTAAATAAAATGTTTTGTCAGAACACTAACAAAAGCAACTAAAGCTGTTTTGTTTTGGTCCTGAAGAAGGGCTTGAATAGTGTGAGTTAAGTAAACAGAAGTCAGAAATTGGTCCATTCATCTTGAGTGGCAAAATCTGGGTGATTTCTGTGTGCCAAACATGGTGCTTAAGGATTAGTCAAGAACTAGACAGGAACAGCCTCAACTTCATAGACCTTATAGACCTTATAGTCTCACAAGAAAGTATCATATATTCAGTGTGCGAAGTGTTAACAGAAGGGCAAATACAGGGTGCATTAGAAAGAGAGGGCAGATTGAGAGGAAGAGGAGACAGTTCTGAGAAAGCGTAACAAGGTGAAATGCAAAGCAAGAGTAGGGACTGGTGGTAGAAGAGCGTCCTGCTCAGAGACTTCTTTGGCCAAAGGCCCAGATTTTAAAAACCACGGTACACTAAAGAACCTAAACAAAACTGAGAGATGAGGATGTCTGCCTGAGTGGAAAGCAGTTTAGACTGTGGAAGTAACGTTACAGATTTTGAGTAGAGTGACAAGAAGTCAGTGAAGGGTTCCGGTCTGAAGAGTGGCATGATCAGGTTTGCAGCTTTAAAAGCACGTTGGCAAGCTCATGTATCTGTCTGCACTGGGTGTCTACTGCACACCTGTACTATATGTCAGGCACAGTGAGGAGAATAGACTCGAATGGATGAGGGTCCCAGTAACAGTACTTCAGACAGAAGACAGTTGGTTTGACTCACGTGGTGGCTCTGGGTACAGAGAGCGCTTCTTGGGCTTGGGAAATGGGCAGAGTTGGTAGAGCTTGAAGAATGATTGCCTGTAGAGAGTGAGGACAGTGGGAGAATGCCCAGTTTTCTGGCCTGAGCATATAGGTAGATGGTGGTACATTTATGACACAGGTAGATTGTGTCTGATACAGGTAGACTGTTTGTGATTGATACAGGTAGATTGTTGGTAGATGTTTATGTCTGGAGGTCAGAGAAGATGGGTAGGCAGGAGGTATAGATTTGGGCATGATTGCCCCAGGAAGATTTCAAGTGGATTGGTCATAAGGACTATTTAAAGGGTAGCCAGAGAAAAACAAGAAGACTGAAGAGTATCCAGAGAGGTAGGACTTCTGGAGAAGTAGAATGATTTTATAATATGATCAGGGACAGTTCTCCAAACCTGCTCAGAATTCAGGCAAAGAAAAAGTTGACATTTGCTGGAGTTAGTGCCAAAGGTGATTTGTGATCTTGGTAAAATTAGTCTTTGTGGAGTGTGGAAGAAGAAAGCAGATTGGAACTGGTTGGGGAATAAATCAAATGTGAGAAAATACATCCATATCTTGGATTAAATTGTTTGTCTTTAAAGTGGAAAAAGAAGGTGGGATGATTGAGAAGATGGGGTACGGGGGCACTGCTAGCAGAAAGGAACAGTTTTTTGTTGTGTTTTGTGTAAGAAACTGATGCAGAGAGCTAGTGAAATGCAACCGAATATATGTAGCTTGAGGTTTCCTCTGGAGTGTGGTGAAAGGGCCTGACACAGGATTTCGAAGCAACGCAGAACTGGCTGTTTCTCTTAGTGGAGGAAAAGAGGAGAACACAGGGAAGGATGACGTTATGCCTGGGGATCTGACTGTAGCAGGAAACGGTGTCTTTGTTATCAGCAAAGTTCATTTTCTGAGAGCAGTGAAGTTTCTGAGATTATCAAAGACTGAGTCAGGTGGAAAGTGTTTAATCACCAAAAAGGGGGAGAACACATTTTCAACGGAATATTATCATCATAGCTAGGCAGTGTTGAGAGCCATTTTGAGGTCAGTGAGCTTGAATTTATATGGATATTTCCGGACCTCTTGGTTGTATTGTTTTCTTTAGCAGGACCCAGAAATCTGGGTATAGTTGAAAAGAAGGTTGGTTGAGTTTGACTGCTGTTGACATTTTGCTGGAAATATGTTGGCAGCGTACTGGGGCAGGGAATTAAAGAGGAAAATCAGAACCAGTGGACACTGGTGAGTAGGAGCAAGTATGGGGATAAGGAACCAGAGGTTCTGAGAAGGAAGTCAGCGAATAGTTGTGAAGTATTGGGTCCTGGGAAAGGGAGCGCTGTGGTCAGAGTGTTGGGTTTATAATATTAGGGCAGGCATTTGGGGATAATGACAAGAACTGGGTCTGACTGCACAACTGACTTTGGCTGTTTTCTTTCAGAGTATAAGATTTCTAACTGCTTTGGGACTTGAATATATATCTGAGGGTTTAAGATTAGGGTTCATTAGGTAGAAACTGTTAGAAAACAGGGGATCATCAGGTGGCTCAGTGGTAAAGAATCTGCCTGCCAGTGCAGGAGAGGCAGGAGACGCAGGTTCAATCCCTGGGTCAGGGAGATCCCCTCGAGGAAGAAATGGCAACCCACTCCAATGTTCTTCCCTGGGAAATTCCACAGAGTAGCCTGGCAGTCTTCAGTTCATTGAGTGGCAAGAGAGTTGGACATGACTGAGCATTTACAAGGGATGGTTCATATATCGTAGGCATATACTAAAAATAATTCTATCATCAAACCAAGGTTCATTTCCATTTACTTCTGAAGAGTAAACTTCTGGTAGAAAGAATTTCAAATCAAAATGAAGTGGTTGGTGCTTTGGTTTCTAAATGTGGCTTACAGGGGTTACACATATAAAAGTGTTCTGTGTTAAGCACTTTCTGGTTTATATAAATATTTTTGTCTTGTTATTACTCCATTAAACCTTCAGAAGTGATAATATTTGCAAACTCTCTTTCTAGACTCGCTATCCCCTGTTGGAGAATCCAGAGATTTTGAGGAAAACAGCCGATGACTTTCTTAATAGAGTTGCATTGACGGATGCTCACCTTTTATACACACCTTCCCAGATTGCTCTGACTGCCATTTTATCTAGTGCATCCAGAGCAGGAATTACTATGGAAAGGTATTGTGTTTTAACTTAGATCAGACTCAGTCCCTCAGTTTATTCCTTTCTGGAGTCCCAAATTTTTAAGTAAGTTTCACTTTGTGACTGCAGTCTTTCATTTTCTTATGCTTGAGCATTGGTGAAGACAACTGAGGGAAGACTTGGAATCACCTTTTAAGGAAATATTTAAAAATTGAGTAAGATTTTTGAGCTAAAATGATCTATTTATGATCAAAGTAGAGTTAAATCTACTGTTATCAAAAGATTGATAACAGCTATCAATATATGGAAAATTTAGAAGTTTTGTGAACTGGTAAGCAGTGCGAGTACAAACAAATACATCTGCCTTGTTTTATCATTAATCTCCATGTTTGGCACGTGGAGTTCAGTAAAGACTTGTTAAATGAATGATGCTTTAGAGAATGTCCAAATGAGTTTCAGTGAACTGTAGACTGTAATAGCTGATACATAAGTGACACTGAGAACTGTGTTCTGTGATAAGCACTTTACATGAATTAAATCCATGTGATTCTTACAATAATATTTTATACAGAGGTTAATTAGATACTTATTGTATTCATTTATAATTAACTCAAGCCCAGGCAAGTAGTAAGTTAGACTTTTTAAACTTTGACCTTTAATTTCTTTATACCTTTGAACTTCTGCTTGATTCATTCCTAAAATAGCTGAGGAAGAAAGATGATAAAACTTTCTAAATTTAAACTTTTCTATGTTTGTAATCCCTTGTCTGTAATTTCAAAATCCATTGATATGGTGGCAGGAAACATGAACAGATGTGATTTAGTCTTTATTCAACTGAATGGGAATATTTGTTTCCTTGCATAGCTATTAATATAACTGATTATAGGATACAGCCCCAGAGACATTGGGGCAGTGTATATATACTCTGAAATATTTCACATTTCATGGTATATATACCATGTTAGCTTTGTAAGACAATAATTCTGAATTTCAAAACAAATCCAAGATAAGGGATTGTGGGTTTATATTTTGTTTAATTTATGGTATGCCTCTTATCAATTGTATATTAATATATACATTTAATCCCCAAATGATCTATACCTTCATTTATTTACTAAGCAAACCTTTGTTTTTCCTCCCCCCACATTGCTGTCTATATGTCATGCACTCTACTATACTGTAGAAATTTAAGACTGAACAAGCTATCCTTACTCTAGTTAGGAAGGACGGCCATACAAATTGATACTATGGATTTTGCAAGTGTGGAGCTTCCATAGTGTAAGGGAAGAAAGTCGTTTCCACAATTCAGATAACCAGTTGTTTGCTTAATCTGTTTAAGCATTGTATCTTATGCAGTTTATATGCTAATTTTTCAGTGGTAAGATTTTTCTTATATCAGTAGAGAAGGATGAAGGATCCTAAGGTCTAAATTTGAGTTTATTTCATCTGGAAGTTCAGTTATAATTTCAGATAGGCAGGTGAAGGTGAAATTATAGTACCTTGAAAGTTGAAAGTGTTAGTTGCTCAGTCTTGTCCAACTCTTTGGAACCCCTTGGACTGTAGCCCACCAGGCTCCACTGTCCATGGAATTTTCCAGGCAAGAATACTAGAGTGGGTAGCCATTCCCTTCTCCAGGAGATCTTCCCAATCCAGGGATTGAACCCCAGTCTCCTGCACTGCAGCAGATTCTTTACCATCTGAGCCACCAGGGAAGCCCCATAGTACCTTGGACTCCCTACAAATTAAATACACTTTCGTTGCATTCCCAGACACTATAGACATTTGGGCATTTTGACCTTTGAGAAAATGCTTTCAAATAATTTTTAACTACTGACTTCCTTTCCAACTTTTGGGATACATGGGAATTTCTTTCATGTTGATTACTGATTTCAAAAGGGGAAAGCCTTTGTGCTGTTGTTATATTCTGAATGATGTTTTAAGGTAATTACTTATGGAATATTCTGTTGTTGGTTTGGGGTTTCTTTTCATTGGATTTAGAGCTTTACGTCACATCTCCTAGTTTGACTTTTTAGGTAACGAAGAGAAACAAAAAAAAAAGATGGCAGAAGCGTGAAAGGAAAAAGAAAAAACTAATTGTTACTTTGAATTACTGAAAACTAGAAATGTATTAGCTGTTAAGGGAGTTAGTGATTTCCATATTTAAAATGGATTCCCACACTGGATGAAGACAATATAATAGCAAAAGTAGTTATCAAAATTTTGTAGTATAATTTAAATAATTTTGATAGTTTAAAAGACATATAGCAACAAAATTTCTTTAAAAATTGTCCTAAATTTTATAATTTTATTTCACCTAAGAGAAAAAGTAACAAGTTTTTGTTACATTTATGTTTGAAAGATTATTCTCAAAGGTTACTTTGAGAATCTGTTCACTTGGGCTGTTATTAATTATAGATCAAGTTCAAGTATATAAAACCTCAGAGTGGCTAAAAATATAAGTATAGAAATACTATCATTGGTTCCAGGAAAACAGTTAACTGAGCTTTATGTCCATTTAAGGAATATTATTGGGTTGGCCAAAAGGTTCTTTCGGTTTTTTAGTAAGATGTCTCAAATGAACCTTTTGGCCAGCCCAGTATTAACACCTTTGATTTGGACTTGATGCAGAAAGGTTTCCTGGTGGCTCAGAGGGTAAAGCGTCTGCCACAGTTGGGAGACCTGGGATCAATTCCTGAGTCAGGAAGATCCCCTGGAGAAGGAAATGGCAACCCACTCCAGTACTCTTGCCTGGAAAATCTCATAGACAGAGGAGCCTGGTAGGCTACAGTCCATGGGATCACAAAGAGTCAGACACGACTGAGTGACTTCACTTGATGCAGAAAAGATGTAATAGATTTGTAAAGCAGGCGGTGATAATCTTACTGGTTATCAGGAATACCTGTTTGTCTCAAGAAGAGCAATTATAGTTAACATGGACTTGATAATAAGATGCGAGAGAATTCTTACTAGAGCCACGTTCCAGTTCTGCTACTCCCTGACTTTATTCATGACTTGTCTGTCCCTGTGACTCAGATTCCTCACCTGTAAAGTTAGACTGATAGGGTTTAAATATTAAACATTTAACATCAAAAGTATTATTGAGTATTGCTACTAATATTTTCATATCATTTTCCCTCTGAATATATTATTGAAGTTAAATAAATTAACTTGAACATTAAGGATTTTTAACCTGGTACAATTTGTAGTGGATTCTTAAGACTGTAAGAGATAGAGATTATAGTTTTAGTAAAGTTCAAAATATTGTTATTTAACAGTTTTCAAGTAAATTTATTTAAAAATTAACCTTGATGAAGAAAAGAACATGAAGAAAAATAATTTATGATGTCAGATTTTCTCAAGATTATGTGATAGATTAAAACATTTTTTTCCCTCTCTTTTCCAGTTATTTGTCAGAAAGTCTGATGCTCAAGGAGAACAGAACTTCCTTATCACAATTACTAGATATAATGAAAAGTAAGTAAAACAGAACACTTTATAAAATGTTTTATCACAGAGTTACTTTGTAAATAAATAACTCACTGGTATTTTAACTTGAGATTACAAGTTATTGTTTAGATTTACTTATTATTGTATCATGAAGGTGAAGAACAAACAGAAGGTACATGAAGTAGTTTTTACACATAATTTTTTAGGAAAGTGAAAAATATTAATGAGATTCACAAAGGGTTGAGATTCAAAACAAGGTCCTTTTAAAGTGTATGCACATACGATGAGCGCTAAAAAATGTCTTAGGGAACTAAAGGCTAATTAAATTTGAAACTTCTATTTTGTAGATAAATTAGCTTTAATTAGTTAATGTGTGTCATTTGCTAGTCAATTCCTTACCTGATATTACAAAAGCCATGATTCTTCACGGGGTGAATTTCTTTTCCCCTGTCGATGAACATTCCTGGTTGTTACAACTTTGGGGGTGGGGGTGTTTGTGGCTGCTGCCATCACCTAGTGTGTGGAGGTAAGGGTGCTGCTGTACATTTTATAACTCACAGTACAGCCCCTTGGTAGACTGAAAAATGGCTCCCAAAAGATAGCTATGTCATAATCCCTGGAAACCAAATGTTGTTGCTTTATATGGCAAAAAGAAAAGTGCTTGCAGATGTGATCAAGTTAAGGATATTAAGTTAAGGATATTATCTTGGATTATCCAGATAGAGCCGAAATGTAATCACAAGCACCCCTATTAGAGGAAGGCAGAGGTGGTGTGACAGAGAAGGCAATGTAAAGGCAGAATAGAAAGATTTGCAGATGGCGGCCCTAAACATCGGAATAATGTAGCCACAAGCTGAGAAGTGCTGCCAGCCAGCAGAGTCGGGAACAGAAGCCCCCAGAGAAACCCCTGTGCCAGTGTTTATGTTTTGGCCCAGTGAAACTGATTTCAGACTCTTGGGCTTCAGAACTGTCGAGGAATCCATCCTGTGATTTTAATAAGCCTTACTAAGTTTGTGGTAATTTTTAATAGCAGCCTTAGGAAACTAACACAGCACTTCGTGACAAAGAATCATCTAGCGCAAACTGCTGTCAATTCTATCGATGCTGAGAAACACTGTCTTGAGGGTTGGGGTTGTTTTTTGTTTTTTTTTTCGTTTCACTTTTTAAAAATATAGTTGGGTTAGTTTCAGGTGTATGCCAGAGTGATTCAGTTATATATATATGTGTGTGTGTGTGTTAGTTTCAGGTGTATGCCAGAGTGATTCAGTTATATATGTGTGTGTGTGTGTGTGTGTGTGTGTGTGTGTGTGTGTGTGTGTGTGTGTTTCAGGTGTATGCCAGAGTGATTCAGTTATATATAT